>JAAAKG020000008.1:3648102-3674502 GCA_010014905.2 Druon quercuslanigerum | reverse complement strand
GTTGCTCTTGGTGGTTCGGAACCCACCTTAAACTGTAGGTCCCCCTCCCACCACCAAGTAAGTATGTGGGAGGTGTGCTAATGAATAGGAAGAAGGTGCAAGAAAAATGTAAACCCTTAGGGGACACATTAGAAGCTTCTAACTCAATTTTTTTTTAAATTTATTTTATATCGTTGAAAACCTGAAGAAGACCTCGAATTATTTTTTGCCGAAATGCTACACGCGCTGCCTAATGTGCTTTTCGTAAAAATTTCCTGAATATTAAAAAATTTTGTTTTAAAATGCCTGATGAAAAATCATTGCTTTTAATTGAAAACTAAATTATTTGTTAAATGTTTATCTATTCTGGTTTAAAAATCAAACTTTAAAGAAAATTCGACTTTTAAGCAAAAAAATTAAATTATTTTGTCGTAAATACTACTGTTTTCTTGATAATATTCTTTCTTATAAAATTCAACTATTTGAATGAGTATTCATCTTTGTACAATTCTGAAAATCGGATTACGCGATTACAAATTAAACTATTTGTTTTAATCCATGTATTTTTTTAATTATTTACGCTACTTGGTCGAAAATTTGACTGTTTTGTTCAAACATTTGTCTATCTAAATAGAAATTTCGCCCTTTTGATTGAAAATTAATCATTCTTTGTGAAAAATTAGTTGTGCAACTCTTCTCCTTTGTCCTATCTCTTTGCTCACCCCTCTCCGATTGCCTTTTCACCTCCCGTTATGTTCCATACTTCCTCACCACTCTCCCTAGATAACGGTGTAAAGTTGGATAGGTAGGGGTAAAGTCGTCCAAGGTATGGAGTGAAGTTGGCTAGGGTACAAGGTAAAGTTGGCTAGAGGACGGGATAAAATAGCCTATGTGTTTCCCCTATTTCCACCATCCTAACTTCTCTTTCAGGAAAAAAAATACAAAGGATGGACAAACAATCGACTGAAACTATAAGTATTTCTGTCCGGGGCTGCGAAGCCCTCTAAATCTTATAAGACTAAAATTCTTGTCTTCGAATAACATTAATCAGTGAACATAAAAAATAGTTAAGAAAAGAATCAGGGAAAGTCTGAGAAGTTGAAAATAATGTTTTACTGCCATCCTGAAATCGTAATTCAATAAGATAATTTCTTGCTCACAGGATCCTTCCATCGTGTATTCAAGATACAGGAGGAATCAGATTTTGATCAGGAGGAAATCACATTGAATGCGATAAGTCGAATCGTAGGGTTGGTATCAGAGTTCCGGGGACGAAGATGGAGGAATTGACATTGATGGTGGTGGTCTCTATTCAGGGAGTTTGAACTGATTTTCCACTCGTGGGATATTCAATAAGGTAACACTGAAAAGGAAGACTTGAAGGAGGCTTGATGGGAGGAAGTGAAGGTTTGAGGGTTGAAGGTGGATGGGAGCAATACAAAAACGAGCGTGTCTACGCACACAGCGAGATAAGTTCAGACCTGTATCCATCTTTATAACAATCTGTATATCCATCCTTACACGAAACTGTATAACCATCCATCCATACATCCATCCCTGTATCGACTTCTCCCTATTCCTTCAAGCCTCCAGCATTTCCGAGGGTCCCAGTGCCACTTGAAGACCCGACACTGTGATAGTCTTGTCCAAAGTGCTTCTGCATCGTACAAGTTGGTATGGTTGTTATCTCGAATAATCGATCATGTAGGCCTCTGCAAATATTTTCTGAGAAGATAATAGGTTTGTGGTTGATGAGGATGTTTAATGTTTTAGGATAGGTATTAAGTAGATATAAGATCTTTAGGATGAGATTTTCTGAGGGGAATAAATCGAAGGGACAATATTTGTTCGTCAAATTACTTTGGCGTTGTAGGAACATCGCGACATCTTTTCACGTTCGATGCTCCCTCAGGATACGCGCTACAGGAAGATATTCTTTTCCTCTTGTTGAAGATGCCAAGGGTGAGCTTAATTGAATGCGGCGATGATACCAAACGATGCGAATTTTTGAGTGGATGCTACTCTGGAAGCAGGAAGCATGATTTAATCGGTTGATTATTTGCAGTTGGTACTTTAAGAATTCGAGAGAAAAGATAGAGCAGATCGTAGTGAATGCCAGTTGTTCACTTTGACCGCGAAATTGGATCAAAATTATATGTATGTATTCAACGACACTTATGATTTTATAGTATTTAAAAATATTTTCCAAGAAGATAATCGATTTGTGGGTAGTGAGGGTTTTTACCGCTTTGGGATTAATTCAACTGTTTTTTTGTTTGTTTTTTTGAAATATTATCTATTACATTTTTCGCTTAAAATTAACCTATTTTGGTTAAAATTTTAAGTTTTTGGCAGTAAATGGAAATTTTTTGTTTGAATTCAACTATTCTTTAATTAAAATTAAAATATTCTTTGACTAAAATATTAAACATAACATTTTTCATAAATAAATTGATCTCCTTTGTTTTTAAGTAAAACTAGTGGGGTGAAAGTGGAAATCCCTTGTTGAAAATTAATTTTGTTGTTTATAAAGATTCATGATGTTAATAAAAAAATAACCTTTTTTAGCTGAAAATTTATCATTTTTAGTTTAAAATTCAATTAGTTGCAAAAAAACTGATTCATTAAAAATTAATTTTTGGTGCAAAATTTGACTATTGTGATGAAAGTAAAACTAAGTTGAACTTTTTTAAACTCCTTAAATAAAAATATTTTCTTTCAGCTAAAAATTGAACTATTTTGTTTAAAATTTGTTCTTTGCTGTTGAAAATTCGTTTTTTTAACTAAAAATTCGAGAATGCCATTTTCAGTTCAAAATTTATCTTCTAGTTAAAAATTTGACTATTTTTCTTTAATTAATAATTTAATTTGAAAGTTTTACTGTTATCAAAAATCCGCTTTGTCCATATAAAATCAATTTCGTTCAATGAAAATGTAACGATTCTAGTTTTAGATTTATTATTTAAGTTGAAAATTTATCTCTTTGGTTAAAAATTAAACTATTTTTAAATAAAAGGTAATTATTTTTGGTTGAAAAGTTTGCTATTATATTTTCGGTTAAAAATTTATCTTTTTTGTTAAAAATTGCATTATTTGGTTGAAGATTTATTTCTTTTCTTAAGAGTTGATTAGTTATGCTAGAATGTTCTTATTTTAAATTAAATTCAACTCTTTTGTTGAATCCTGTTCTTCTTAGATTTGAAATTGAAGTGTTTACTTAAAAATCATATTTCTTGTTAAAAAATTTTTTTTTCTGTAGAAAACCCACCTTTTAAAAATATAAAAAATTGTTTATCCATTTTTTTCTCTCTTGGCTAAAGAATCTTAATTGGTTGAAAATTTAATTCTTTTGATGAAAATTTGACTTTGGGCTAAAAATTCACATCTTTTCTTCTAAGTTTCATTCTTTTTGGTTCGGAATGAAACTATTTGGTTCATTATTTATTTGTTTTGTTAAAGCATTTAAATAATTCAACTCTATCGAATTACAGAATTAAAATAATAATAATAATCATTAAAAAAAGATATCAACGATTTCCATGAAACAAAAGTTTATCATTTTTCCCAAAAATCGATCATTTTCTTTCGAAAGTTTATCAGTTTTGTTTGAAAATTTATCTTTTTTAGTTAAAAATGCTACTATTTAATTCAAAGTTAAAGCTCTTTGGTAACATTTTTCAGTTTGCTTTGCTGTGTTCGAATAAATTAAAGGATGATCTCCATCGATATTGATCATCTTAAATGGGCATATCTTTTATTAGTCTTTCTCATTAATGCTTTGGATATCATCCAAATATAAATATATTCAGGATTCGGCTCTGCTTTTACTTAAACAAAAATTCCTCAATTTGGTTAAAAGATTTGTTTTTCAAGTTTAGAATTTACCTGTTTCATTTAAAAATTCAACTAGTATGTTTAAAGTTGAAATGCTTCGTCAAAAATTCGTTACTTTGGTTCACTGTGAGAAATTTAATTAGGTGATGGTTTTAGTCTACATCCATCATCTGAATGTATATTTATCGTATGATTGTAGCTCATCAATATTTGAGATATGATCCAACCTGAAGCAGATTTAGTTGTATGCACTACTTTTCCTCAAACAAAAATGCATCGTTATGGGGTAAAAATGTACGTTTTCGCTTACAAAAATTATCTTTTGCATTCTAAAATTCAAATACTTGATACCTATCTGAACTCCTTTCTTGAAAATGCATTATTTTGGTTTAATATATTAGAATTAATTAGCGGATGCCATCCTCTAACCCTCAGGATGGTCTTAGTCTATATCGATCATCCGAATGGACGCCTAATGACTGTTCCTCATCAATGAGACATCATCAAACCTTAAGAATATTTAGAAGTGAGCGCTACTTTTGCTAAAACCAAACTGCATTATTATTAGTTACAACTGTACATTTTCAATTACAAAAATTATCTTTTGTGTTCTAAAATCCAACTTATTGACTGACATTTGAAACCCTTCCTAAAAAAATGCATTATTTTGGTTTAATATATTTGAATTAATCAGCGGATGCTGTCCTCTAATCCGCAGGATGGTCTTAGTCAATATCGATCATCCGAATGGACATCTAATGACTGTTCCTCATCAATGAGACTTCATCCAAGCTTAAGAATATTTAGAAGTAAGCACTGCTTTTGCTAAAACAAAAATGCATTATTCTTGGTTAAAACTGTACATTTTCAATTACAAAAATTATCTTTTGTGTTCTAAAATCCAACTTATTGACTGATATTTGAAACCCTTCATAAAAAAATGCATTATTTTGGTTTAATATATTAGAATTCATGAGCGGATGCCATCCTCTAATCCTTAGGATGGTCTTAGTCAAAATCGATCATCCGAATGGACACCTAATGACTGTTCCTCATCAATGAGACATCATCAAACTTTAAGAATATTCAGAAGTGAGCACTGCTTTTGCTAAAACAAAAATTCATCAAGCCGACTCATTTTCGAAAGGGAGTGAAATCTGTTGAGAAAGTGGCATGCATTCAAAGAGCTCCGATATTTAAAAGTCTGTCTATCCCTCGTGAGTAGTGGGGTGCATCAGAGCACAGCCTAACCTAAATTCTGAATAAAACGGAGACTGAATAAGGGATCAGGGACGTGATGAAAAACAAACAGCGGTTTAGGTCTGCTGTTTGATCTTCGGCGGGTGCATTCACACAGAAGTCGACTCGGCGTTATTATCTATTGACTGCGTGGGTATATGTTCGTATGTGCTCATACTTACCTATAGATGTATCGCGGTTGCGCCTACACAGTGCACCCATTGCATTGGTGCAGCCGACGATGCTGACCGTTCTGGCTTTCAATTTCCACGACCGTTTGCCTTATGAGAATGGCTTTTATGCACTCGACCATCTTTCATCTTCAGACCTTGATGATACACTCGAATAACGCCAAAGTGAACCATCGCGGAAATGTGTGTGACATCAGGGACTTATCTGATCTCAGTTTTCTGAAATTAAAAATATTGTTGGGTAATTATACGTACACCGCAAAATTTACTTTTGCTAGTTAAAAAAAAGGATTTTGTTGTCGCAAAATATGGCGAATATTATTCGACATCTTAGGATTAGGGCAAACGTATGTTTAGGAAACATGTGTGTTCCTTAATGTTTAGGAACGTCTATCTGTTTTGTCATAGCGAATTAAAAAGAACTTTCAAATAGCAGAACAACAAATTTCAGTATTCAAATAAGAGTGTTTTGATACTGGAAAATATGTTTTACTGTTTAAATAGCTATTTCTACACGTACATTTGACTGTAGACAAATTTATGTATCGAGCACAATATTAGGTTTTGGTGCATAGTATACGAGTAAACACGCGTTATGTCGAATTTAATTAATTTTAGTTAGGACTAAAGAAATAACAACAAGACATCAAAATATGGATAAAGATGGATACAATAAATTATAGTTTTTCGCGAAATACTTTATTTGTTTATAAATTATTTTATGTATTATTTAATCTCTTTAAATACAATTAGGCCACTCCCTTCCGCTATTGATGTTCACTGTCATTACTGATATAGCTGTTCATGAAAATTAAGTGTGCACAGTGAAAGCTTTATTTGGTAGACAGTTCCTAGTGTAGTTTTCAAAATAGTAATAATTTTTATAACAAAATTATATTATTATTATGATATTAATTGATGTAATATTGTCTGATGTAGTCTGCAAGAACATCGCAAGCTCAATCTTAACAAAATTCTCAAACCTTTTTTTATTCTTAATAATATTTTATCTCCAGAGGTTCAAAAATTAAATAATTAAACATTAGAATTGTAGAATTTTATGAGTTTCTTAAGGTGCAAACTGCAAATCATCTGATTTAATGCTGCAATTTTACCTTCATACTTGCCAAGCAGCGAATTTGAGCAGGACATCAAATAATCGTGATTGGCTGAACTGATAATATTTACAATAAATTATTCGACGAATTACATTTGAGATTAAAAACGGATTTGTTTATTTATAAAATTGATCTTATTAGCTTTCTCGTTGGTTTGACAAAACCTCATCGATTTAAAAATAAAAAATCTCTGAATAAGAGCAGCTAAACAATTTAAAAAACATGGACAATTAAATATTGAAAATTCTTTATTTTTTAATTGAAATGTTAGATATGTAAGGATAATTTCACAGCTAGATTCTGCAAAATTTTATATTTAAAGCTTTGATAGTTCATTCAAATTGAACAGTTTAATATTAAAAAATCATACAGTTTTTTCAGCTTTCGATAACTTCAAAAATGAATAATTTTAGATTCTAAATTTCAACGCGCAAAATTGTCTGACTTTTTAAGTGTTTCGAAGTCTTAAAACATCAAATCGAAAAGTGTTTTATTTGTTTAGTTCTCAGTGTAATAGATTTATAATCAAACAATGTTAAATTCAGGTGGCACCAGAATAAATTCAAAACAGTTTAAAACTAAAAAAAACATAATTTGTTAAATCCAATCCTTAAAAGTAGTAAATCTGGCAAATGGGCATTAACAATAAAATAATTTTTTATTTCGAAATGTTCAAGCCTTAAAATCATATACATTTACAGCAATCTTGTTTCGAATTGTTTGTTTAATTTATAAGTTTTATGTAATATCT
Source organism: Druon quercuslanigerum (assembly GCA_010014905.2). NCBI lineage: Eukaryota > Metazoa > Arthropoda > Insecta > Hymenoptera > Cynipidae > Druon > Druon quercuslanigerum. The sequence goes on along the minus strand of JAAAKG020000008.1, from coordinate 3,667,390 downwards.
TCAAATTGTTTGATTTTTTCTTAAAGATATTAAAAATTATTCATTAAAAATTAAATAATATTCAAATAGAAAATTGAAAGAATGATTAATAATTCGAAATGAATTGCTAAAAACTAGGGAAATGGAAATTAAAAAATTAAATATTGTGTTGGCTATGATCATAATATACAACAATAAAAAACAATCTGAGTAATTTAATAATTTTTTAAAATTTTAAATGGTTAAAATTAGAGAGTTCTGAATTTTTATGTTGAACGCTCAACTTACAATTTTTTCCATCGTTGAGTTTAAATGTTGTAATCAAAATTGAAGAAATTGGATTTTAACTAGTTTAATTAATTAATAAAAAATTGTAAATAGTTAGATAATTTATATTCTCCTCAAATAAATAATATTGGTTATATTTTCAGGTAATAATAATAGTATGAAAAAGATTTATTTTCCTAATGGTGGGTGACTTAAATTTTTTCAGCCTAAAATTATATTCGGATTGGTTTAATCTTTAACATTCGTAAGCAGTCATTTTTTAATTTTCATGTTTCCATTTAAATTTACCTCTGACTTTCAAGTTTTCAAAATAATAATTCAATTTGAAGGATTTATAATTATGAAAATCATGAAAAGTCTTACTGAGTTTTCAGGAAGATTAGTCCATTCCCTTCCTCAAATTTTCTATTTATTTTAGGCCACTAGATACAACCTGAATTTTAATTTTCCTATTCAACAACAATTAAAAATTCTAGAATTTAAGAAGCTTTAACTTTTAAAATTTTAGCTTAGTTCCTAATTTTAAATTGTCAAATTTTAATCGCTTTGAATTCGAAGTTAGTCAAATTCAAAATTATTTTAATTTTCAATTCTTTAAGAGCTTTTAATCAGAAACAATACAATTTAAATTTCTTTAAATTTTAAATAATCAATTTTTCAAAATTCTTGTCTTAAAATATTCAATTTTCATTGTTGTAAAATTATCAGATTTGATCAATTTTAATATTTTCATTCAGTTTTTAAATTCTCTGATTCAAAATCAAACCCTTTAATTTTGAAGGTTTAGAATTAGAACGGATGCAACTTCAAATTATTTCCAATGAATTATACAATTTTCAAAATTTTCGTATACAAATTTTCAAGTTTAAGAGCTCCTGTTAAAAAAATTTTTAATTTCAATCCCTTGTAGTTTTAAATTATTCAATTTGAAGGGATTCTATTTGCCCATAGAACAAAGCAGATAAACCAAAGATATTTATTCTTGATCCGGTCACAACTATCGCTGAAAATGATCCAATCATTTTGGAAAAATTCCGCAAATGGATGGTTGAAGCCAAATTTATTTTGACTATTATTATTTAAAAAAATTTTGTCATGCTTAAAAAAATTACCTGAGGAAAAGTAGGAGAAATGAGATACTATAAAAGTAGAGGAGGGGGATAGGATAAGCAAGGAGAAATAAAGAGAAGGGTAGTGAGGATAAATGAGCAAAGTGAAAGTTCGGAAAATTAAGGAAGAGAAAGTAGGGGAAGTAAGTGAAAATAAGGAAAAGTTAGGAAAATTAGGGGAAAGGAAGTAGGGGAAGTAATTTGTAATGATGAGTGTTAGCGAGGATGAATGTACGGAATACAAGAGAGGAGAAATAAGGATTAGGTAAGTAATGGTAAATGACCGAAGATGAAGTTTAGGTAATTAAGAGAGGAAACGCGATTGGAATAAGCGGATGCAAAGTATGGGAATTAAGAGAGAATGATGAGAGAACAAGTAATGTAAGTAAGAAAAATAAGGGAAGGCAAAGTAGGAAAAGCTGGAGTAAGTAGGAGACGGGTTAGTAGAGAAAGCAATAGAAGATGTGGAAGGAATGTGAATGTAAATTAGGAGAAGGAAGAAGGATATATTTGGGATAAGAAAAGTAGCGGAAATAAAGAAAAATAAGGAGAATAAAACTGGGAGAAATCAGGATAGAAAAAACTATAGGAATTAAAAGAAAATAATGGCAGTGTAAGTGATGAAGTGAGTGTAAATTAAGTAGCGTAGAGTTATGCGAGTGAGTAGAGGAGATGAAGTAATGGCAATGGAAGGACATTTGAAAGAGCTAAGTGTTAACTGGGAAGTGTATAAAGTAGAACCAACAAGAGCGGATGGTATATTAAGAAGAAATTCATAAAGAAATAGGAAGAAAAGTTTAAGGAAAGAGAAGGGGAACTATCTGATGAGGGTAAGTATGTGAGGATGGGAAATAGAAGAGGAGAGTGAAAAAATATTGACAGAGGGGGGGGGGTAAACGACTTAATAAACGTCTTAATAGGCTACACAACCCTTTTTTCTACGTTGACTAATTTTTAATGTTAGGAAATTTACTACTAGTTGAAAATACTAAAGAAGTAAAATGTAAAATTAAAAGGAAGGAAATGGATTACAGTGTGGTAGCCGATATAATAACAACTTAAGCATTCTTTTTGTCATCTTCAAAGTACACAGAATATAGCAATAAATAAACCTACACTGTACAGGGACTACGGCGATAATACGTGATCCCCTTGCGTTGAATACTTAATGCTGAGTACTCACTGTTTCTGCACATACAGTATACACCCCCTGTTCTTCTATCGCTCGCTTGTATCTCCATTTCTTTGCGTTTAAGTGTGCCCAAAGTACGTGCGTTCGAGTTGCACGAGTGCTCAGCTTTCATGTGTTGCTAAATTCCACATATGTGTATAAATTTCTATCATGTGTGTAAATATGGTCTTGTGTGTGTGTGTCTGTGTGTTCACAGCAAGAAGCAGGAGGGTGGGTTGGCAAAAGAACGCGAGCATACGTAATACGAAAAGGAGATGCAGAGGGACCCACTATTGAGTCGCAACACAATAAAATAATAGGAAATACTTGCTGTAGAGAGGGAAAGAGAGAGAGAGAGGGAGAGGAGAGACTATGATACTGCTCGGCACTCGCCGAATTTGGTACAAGGGGTGAAACGAGACAGAGAACCAAAAAGAGAAGGAAAGAAAAAGACAGAAGAGATCCTACCACCGTAAGTAGGGGTGGTTTCTTCAGTGTGTGTGCATGCATTATGCACGAAGATAATGCTCTCGGATACTTTGTCTATATGGGGATAACGCGGAAATCCCCCTTTCCGCTCTTCCGCACTGTTTCGGGGAAAGCGTTCGCGTGTATGATTCTTTCGAAGGCAATGAAGCTGTTTTCTTTTTTACTTTTTCCTAAAACGATTGGACCAATTCAATTGCTGAGTAGGCACATTTTCCGTTATGAAATTTGTATCACATTATTATTTTGGTATATAGTATTATCCTTGAAAATAGGATCTTTTACAATTGTGAAAAATGGGTGAAAGTAGGCATCATACGATTTAGAAAAATAGTTTTGTAGCTCTAATTAGGTTGTCTATATCTCGCTCCCAATATAATTTTACTCTTCCTTTTCTCTTCTATCCTATCATGCCCTATCCTATCTTACCATACCTGTTCCTATCTTATCCGATCCATCCTATTGCTTTACTAATGTTGAGTTATTCCACTATTTCTCCTACTTTGTGAACTCACTCCCCTTCTTTATCCCTCTTATTTTCTTCTCCATGTGCTTTTCCGATTTACGTTTCTACCCTTTGAAACCCTGTTATTCCCGTCTTACTTTGCTATCCTCTTATACCTTATACTTATGCTTATACTATCCTTCTTTCCTGATAAGAAAGTTATTGTCAATGGATTTAATAATATGTTGTTAATGGAAAAGGATTATTAGTGACATATTTCTTCGTTTCGAAAATTCTTATAAAAGTTTAGCGTAAGAAAACAGAATAACTTAAGAGTATAACTTAACAATAATAAATACATTTTACAGAAACGCTCTTCAAACTAATATTAGGTATACTCTCCATTCTTTTAACAATTTAAAACAAATTTTACAGTTGAGCAATTTTCGCAATGCAATTTCTTTACAAATATAAAAAACAATTGTCGATACAGCTGATCCAGAACTCTTTTTCCTTTCTTCGATCATTTTAATTTTTAATCAGTATTTCAGCTAAATTCAGGAATATATTCTGTCTTACGGTCAATGATGAAGTCGAAATGAAAGCATCTGGTATAACATGTAAAAAAACATATTTATTTATTTAAAAAAAAATTCTCAACGTTTCAAACAATGCTGCGAGTCTTTTTCAATGGTTGATACACATATATTTAATTTAATAGAAATAATTTTTATGAGCGTAAATGTTACAATAATTATTGTCGTAAAAAGGATATTGGTTTAAACAAAAATAATTTTTTTTATTATTGAATCATACCTGAGTCAAAAAGCAATGTGATATATTTTATAAAACCAAAAAAGGTTATTTATATAAAGGTTTAATTATAATTGTAGATGTGAAAGCTTTTAATAAACCTCTAATAAAAAGGCGCGCCAAAGCTTGCGAATATAAGATTGAATAAAATATCATTAATTTAAATAAAAGAAATTTAAAAAAGGGGGGTGGAATGTTAATGCATAATGCTTTGATAAATTTGGTTTGTATTTAAAATTTCGGTTTTAAAATTTATTGAATTTTAAATATATACTCATTAATAAAAATTAATTCTAAGAGATGTCTCTTAAAAGTATTATTTTCTTTGGCCAAGATTTTAATATTCACAAAATCAAGAGCATGATTGAATTTTCATGAATTTTGTGACAAACATGTGTTTAAATTACCAATTGTACAATCTCTTTTATGTTCATAAGCTCTACTTTTCAATTTCCTGCCAGTATCACCTCTGTAGTGTTTATGAAAACTAGAGCATTTTATTGACTAAACCACATTAGACAAATTTTCTATTGTTTCAAAATCTTTTTTGTTGCTTGAAATTTTTTTTTTTAGTGTGGTTATTTTTAAAGTAAACGCTAATATTCATTTTTTTAAGGATCTCCTTATTCTTTCAGAAATACATTGAAAGTATGGTAAGGTAACTTTCAGATCAATTTTTTCTAATTTTCTAATTATTTCTTTTCTTCCTTTTCTATAATGGAAGTGTTGTATATTTCAATAATACGTTCTTTGATGCCATTCTCTATTAACGGCAAGGGATAATTGTTAAATTATAAAGTGATTTTTAATTGGTCTCAATTATCTTTTCTATATTTTATATAACCTAATTTAATACACGTGCGCGCCAAACCTTTTATGAACCCTATCTTTTGACTAAACAAATGATGGTATTCTTAATTTAGGTAACAATTAAAATAATATGGTTTTTAAACTAATTCGTAATTAAATTCCAATTAGCTATTTTTTGAATTTCCAAATCTAAGAAACTTAAAAAAATTTTTCTTCGTTTTCACGAGTAAATTGGATGTTTTCATTAATACTGTTAAATAAATTTAAAATATCTTTAATTTTATTATTTTAAACAATTGTAAAAATGTCATCTACGTTAACGTTCATATAAAATTGGTTTGATTGATGATCCAGATAAGGCTCTTTTTTAACATTTTCCATATCCAAGTTTGATACTGTGGGAGATAAAGGAGATTCCATTGGACACCATGATAATTGTTTATAAAATTTATCATTAAAAGACAACACTGTATTACTAAAAATAGTTCATACGGCAATTGCAAGTTCATTTTTCTATATTTTTTTTAAGTGTTTATATAAATTACATTTTTCCTCTATACATATAATCTAAAGCTAAATCAAGAGGTATATTGTCAAACATTGAAACGACATCTAACGATAATAATGATTAAGTTGCAGGTATTCTAAAGTTATTAATATGTTGTAGTAACTTTTTACATTTTTGGCGTGTATCCGAGTAAAAAATACGTTACTGGGATCCTGGATTGAGTCTCGCTAATGTTATGAGTATATGATAAATCAGTTATTAAGTACCAATTTTTCCTTAAAAATTTTAAAAGTCCAAATAGGGAGATAAGCATTAGCAAATTTCCAAAAAAAATTCCCTTTCACTCAGACATATATGAAGAAAAGTACCGTAAAAGTCTCACGTAATTCTTCTTTTAAAAATTTTGCATATTTCTAAATAATTTATTTGATTAAAGTGCCAGAAAAGCATAATATTATTTCAATTTAAAATTTTTACCATTTCTCAAGGGAATTACGTGCCGGAAAAGTACTTTTTCAGTACACAAATCCCGGAAGTCTCACTTAAGTATTTCTTTTTTATAAGACCTAAATAATTTTTAGGACCAAAGTTATAGGAAAGTTCGATTTTTATTTTATTTTTTCAAGTAACAATCTGATTTATGTTTGAAAAAGGTGCTGCCGGAAAAGGAATAAAGTACCAAAAAAGTATTCAATACGTATGTTTTAGCAGAGTCTTTTTTAGGACGATATCCTCAGAATAATGTATCTTAATTTTTTTAAAGTTTCACGAGACCTGAATAATTTCGGATGCAAATGCAATAAAAAAGTTTCGCTTTATTTTTTACCTTTTTTTATAAATGCTCGTGATGTTTACGTTCTACGAAAGAAATGCTGAAATAGGAGTTGGAAAACATATTATTAACTTTGTTGAAACTTTATTTATATTTTAGTTGTACCTTTTAAAGACATAATTAGCATTAGCATATTTGGAAAATTTTAAAATAAAAAGTAAAAAATTTCCAGCGCTTTAGTTTTAAAAATCTCCTGGTAAGCAGCAATCTTTTTTCGGTTCCCATTGGTAGGTGTTAAAAATTACATTTCAAATTTAAAGAAACAGAATTTGAATTTTGAGCTATATAACTTCTCAATCGAATATGAGAAATTTTCTTTTATAACAGCAATTTAGGTTTAAAACACTTAAGGGTAACATTATTGTTAAGCTTGGAACAAAAATAAAAATCTAACTTTAAATAGAAAAAATTATATAATTTCTAGGTATTAAAAAATTTCAATTGGAAAAAGTACTCGAGAATTTTTTTCAATCTCCAAAAACCATTTAAAAGTTTCCAAATTTTAGTTGCAATAATTTAAATCTATTCTGAAGAGGATGGGTCGAAAATATAAAATAATTAGAAATAATCACTAAGCGAAAAAGTAACGTGATTAGAACCTAAAAAGGTAATTAATATTTAAATTAAGAAATTAAAAGTGTTTAAACTGCTTGTTAAAATTCGCAAATATATAAGAAAATTGCTAATTAATCAAATATGAAGGCTACGGAAAAAAGAAATTTATGGGGATTTGAAATATCAGTTTGTAATCACCAAAATTTTCTTGAAATGTATTAAAATGTTTCTTACATGTTTTAGATTTTTCTTGATTTGTGTGGTACTTTAGTCTTTAAAAATAATAAAAAAAATTTCAAACACAAAATAAGTATATTTTAAATGTATTAAAACAGTTTTTAAGATAACAGTAATTTTAATAGACATTTTCGAACTCGACTTGAAAAATTTTACAAAAATAAAAATGTTAAACAATTTATAATATTATATAATTTAAAACCGTAATTAAAAATGTATACACTAAAGAAATATTGAATTCAAACAATTATAGAAAACTGCTGATTGCTATTAAAAGTTTTTAAACTCAAAGCTAAAGAACAATACAAGACAAAGTTTTTTATGAAAATAATAATAAAATTTGTAAAATTGAATATTTCATTTTTTGCTGGAAATGTATACTTTTTTAGTGGAAAATGTATTCACAAGAATTATTTTTAAGATGTGAAATTACAATAGTTAAAAGAATATGTTTTTCCATGTAATAGATCAATACGTGAACAAGTTTTTCATGACAAGGGAAACAATTTTAAAAAACTACAGTAAACTTAAAAAAAATTCATTAAACAATTAAAAATATTGGTAATTATATCAAAATATTGAATTAGTGTATTTTTAATAAATAAATAATAATAATATTTTTATTAAGTTTCTTTTGACTAGTTAAATGATCATAGATTTGTTAAGGCCTATTACCAGTATATAGATGATAATTTTTTATGACAGATAGTCCTATCTATTATTTATGCTAATAATTAATGTCCTACTTAATAACAAATGTGTTTTTGTTTCGCAAACAAATTAATACTTAATAGTTCAAAAAAAAATCACTATGATGTGGGTTTGAACCGTGAACATATCCGACCTATCCCAGAGTGCATTTTTGCAACCAGTATTTCTTATTTTGGGAATTCGATAGCGTCAGAAGTCTTATTTTAGGTGAGTTTTTATCCATAGCAATTTTTCTTTAGTAGGTAAATGTCAAAGGTGTCAAATATTCCCTGCATTATTTTTATTTTGAATGGGATATAAATTTATTTTCATACATATTAAATAAGAAATGAAAGTAGTAGCGAGATTTTTGAAATATGTCTTTATGTTAGGAACGTACGCAATTTCGAGAGTGGTTGAAATTCGCTCGGCTCGAAACCGAAGACGCGGGACGCGAGACTCGAAGCAATTTACACAAGATGGTGTCTATTTGATAAACGATCGAATTCCCTCGAAAGAAATCCACATTCGCGAGGAGGGTTTTCCTCTTTTCTCAAGCCCCAATATACCGCGGGTGGGCGCCGCGGCCGTCGCGACGCGCGTTTTGAATACATTTATGCCACATTCACAGGCAGCAAGCTCTACTTGAATTCTCGGCGAATATTGCCGATCTTTTTGATGGAAAGCGACGGATGATGCATGGAGACGTCAAATGTCGAGCGCCGCTTTGCGGTACCGTTTACACTTTAAAACAAGCCCCTTCACGATTTCCTACATGCCTGTCTCAAATGTCTTTTCTGATCATCCGTTCTTTTCGCTAGATGCTACTTAATTCCGTCTATCATTTTCAGAGAAAGAAGCCACGTTTGAATTGTTTAGGTGTCGAAAATTTATATAAATTTCATTGGTTATATCTTTCGGGCGCCCCGAGTTTAGATAGCCTTGACAGCTTGATTTTAAGCGACGTTCAACCTCCCCACACTCTAGGCGCCAGAAAGTTATAACTGGTTTTTTGATACGGATGTCTAAGATCATTCAAATAAGGAGAACCCCCTAATTTTCAAAAATTTGTTTATAAATTTATATATTGTACGGAGAGTCGCTGGACTAGTTTAAGATAATTAAAGATGTAGATCCTCTCCATTGATGAAATGTAAATTACGTAAGCCGTGATCTCTAATAGACGAATAAATTGGACATTTTGTGAGGATGTGTAGGAGGTCCACCTTTTCACCCAGATTAAAAAATTAACATATGTGCTGCGGGTCAATAACAGTAGTACTAGTTTTTGAGGTCAGCTTAATGATGAATTTGGCAGATGTCCTAAGTTGATTAAAAATGTGTTTATAATGAAACGAAGCTTTTGATAACAGATATTGTTGGGGTTGTGCATCATTGTAAAAAATCTGTTTATAAATTGGGCTAATGTTGTTATTTTCCAATCTTATCAAGTCTTGAGCCAATATTTGTTATATTTTTTAACTATGTCCCCAATTTGACCTCTAAGGTTGGAGCTATTTTTTCAGTTAAATTGTGATTTATACCCGCACCTTCCAGTCATCTTATTATAAGCTGACCCAGCCAATTATGTTTGAAGTTATTGCTTTGTACGGATTTAGCCAATTTTTGCATACAGATTTTGGGGTAACGCAAATCATCCATATTGAAGAAATGTGCCGCCCAGTTCAACGCTATTTTTATAATTTGACCAGACACGCAGGTTAAGCCCAATTTTAATCTGACTATAAAGTCCAGTGTGTTTCTTGGCAAACGGAAAAAATTCTTGAAGAAACAAAACTGTACCTTTTTGTACATTTCTAAGTAGTTCAAACCAATAATATGAGCCGCATATAATAAGATACTCTTCATAAGCGCGTCCTGCATTTTAATAACAGAAGTCCAGTAGGAACATTTGCCCCGGATTAAAATGTTGTAGACCGCTAGCGAGACTAGGTTGGCTCGGCTGGCTGCAGCCTGAGCTGCCAAACAGAACAGTCCTGATCTAGAGAAAATCGTATCAAGATAATCAAAACAAGAAACACACTCCAGATTGCTACCATCATATGTTAAAACAAGGAGTTTTTCATCAATTTGGCCTTTTTTGAAAATAGAATACTTCGTTTTTGTCTATATTGACCGTTAATTTATTTAAATTGCAATATTTCTTCAGGGCATTGAGCTTTCTCATAGCATCAATCTTGGATTCGGCTAGAATAACTAAATTTTCTGCATAAATTAAAACCATAATATCTTTGTCATTCAAAATTCTAAGGCCTACCAAGCCTTTTTTCCTAAAAAAAATTTCAATGTCAGAGATTAAGAAGGTAAATATAATAGGATTCAAAAATTCCACCCTGCAGGACTCCATCCGTAATAGGTAAATCATCTGAGAGACTATCCTCAACCCTTACACGAGTTGATGCTGTTTCATATAGACTTTTTAGTATCTTAATTATTTTCGAGCTAATGCCCAAATCATGGAGTTTTGTCCAAATGAGGGCATGATTGACAGAAGGAAACGCCTTTAAAAAATCGACTACTATGTCATAGAAGTCTCCGTTTTTTTTTGTAAATATATCTGTGAGATTACGACCAAATTAAAAATATTATCGAAGCAACCTCTGTTCCGGCGAAAAATCGCTTTTGCATCCGTTATAATATGGCAGAAAGACTTCTATTTCTCTAATTTGGCTAGTAAAATCTGAGTGAAAAATTTTTCAACAGAGTTTAGGAGAGCTATTGGTCTAAAATTATTGGGGTCAGAGAGATCATGTTTTTTATGAAGCATATGTGTCAAAGCTTTTGTCCAATCAAGTGGCAAGTATTAAGTTTTAAATATTTGGTGAAAAAGTGACACAAGATACAAGACCCAATTAGGTGGCAAATTTTTATAAAAACTATGTGAGATATGAACCGGTCCTGGGGCCTTATTAGATTTTGTTTTGTTGATTGACAGCATTCGAATCTTTTGTGGTGAGGACATTTGATTTGATTTCCCGTCCCCTAAATTTATTCGCGATTTCCCAAAAAGTCTTACTTATATTAATCATCTCAAGGCCCGCAAGAATACCATTATCAAAACTAGATTTTTTAAGTTCGATTAGAAATTGGTACGAGTTTTCAGCTTTGATATAATTTGATTTAGTCTCGTCGGAAAAGTTAGCCCTGCTTGCATTTTTTAACGCACTGTGTAATACAAGTTTGGCTTGCTGACAATCACTATCAAATCAAAAAATTTTTTCTCTCTTCATACATGTCAGCTAATCTCGCACTATCAACAATTGCCTTCGTAATGCCAGGTTGACTAATTGAAGCAGAAAGACAACAGGAAGACACCAAGACAGGAAAATGATCTAAAAGGGGTAGTGAGTGATCCACCCTCAGGTCACTTATTAAACTTAGCGCCTCAAAATTGCACCAAACAAGATCATTCATGCTTTTTTCCCCTGCATTCACGAATGCGAATTTTGCAGGATTGTAATTCTTTAACATTAAATTAAAGGACATAAGTTTCTTGCGCCAAGTAAGTGGGGGGGGGGGGGGGGTTTTTAAAAACCCCTTCTTTTATTCCAATTTTCTTTTTCGGTTAACTTTTTTAAATTAAAAATTCTACTGTTGAATGTCATGCAGTGCTTTATGTTACATCTTATACTATGCGCTAAGCCTCTTTACGATCCCCTACATGCCTGTCTCAGATATCTTCTTTGATCATCCGTTCTTCTTGCTATATGCTACTACTTCTGTTTTCCATTTTCAGAGAAAGATGCAACGCTAGAATTGTTAAGGGATCAAAAACATATTTGAATTTCATTTAATGTGGATGATTATTGAAAAAAGGAACTGTGTAATCCCTTAATATTGATGAATTGTCTGCTTGAATCAAGTAAGAGATTATACCTTTCTGGCGCCCCGAGTTGAAATAGCCCTGACCTCTTGAATTTAAGCGACGTTCATCCTCCCCGCACTCTAGGTGCCAAAAAGTTATACCCAGTTTTTTATTGGTTTATAAATTCTTTAATATTAATTTATGGGATACAAGTTTCTGCCGCCAAGTAAGTAGGGGTGTTTTTTTGACTCTGAATTGTTCTTCGTTAAAAGTCAACTTTTGTTTAAATTCTACTGTCAAATGTTGTGCAGTGCTTTGCGGTACCGTTCACACTGTACAACAATCCCCATAACGATTCCCTAAATGCCTGTATCAGTTATCTTCTCTGATTATATTTTCTTTTCACTAGATGAAACTTACTTCCATCTTCCATTTTCAGAGATATGAGCAACGATCGAATTGTTTAGGGGTTCAAAATATATCCAAATTTCATTAAATGAAAGTTTTGATTGAAAAGAGAGATTAGGAAATCCATTAATATTGATGAATTGATGGCCCGAATTAGGGTACTGATTTTAACTTTCTCGTGCCCATAGTGGATCTAGCCCTGAACACTTTAATTTTAGTGACGCTCCTACTCCCTGCACTCTAGGCGCTAGAAAGTTATAACCGGTTCTTTTATCAGGGTCCTTAATTCTTCAATACTGATGTGATGATTATAACTTTCGGGCGCCAAGAAATCCAATGGGATTCTTAATATTTCTTTTCTATGCCCCTCTTTACTCCTGTTTTTAAGAAAATTTTTATTTTCTGGTTGTTTAGCTCAAAACTAAATGCAACCTAACTTAAAAGAACTCAAAGAAATCTGCATTATCATCAGAGATAGTTACCGTCGATCAGGATAGATATCTTTTTTACCGCCGTGAAAATATCAATTTACCTATCGATCAAGTTTCATCTTCAAATAACAGAAGGCACTCAATGTCATTTTTAGAATAGATGGAAAAAGAATTTAAAACATTTTGAATAAAAATATTTTCTGAAAAAAGATCCACTCGCGTTGCAGCACTATCTGGCACCCGACCGGCAAACAAAAGTTCGGTGATTCGTTTACCTGCGGAGCGACAAGAGTAAATCTTCTGCCACAAAAAATGAATTACAATTGTTTTTAAATTTATTTGCCATCTAGTCAAAAAATGATGTTAAGTATTTTTTGTTGTTTGAAGAATTGATCGATGAGTGGGTTTATATTTTTACAGCGATGAAAAATATATCTCCACTGATCGACGGTAACTATCTCTGCTGATAATACAGATTCCTTTCAATAACTTATATCGTTCACATAGCGTATATTTCTCAAAAAGGATTCTTCTTTTGATCTCTCTAATAGCCTAATGGGAAAGAACCCGTCTGGCAGTCGGGACTGCTGAGGTTCGTTTCCCAGTGGAGCGACGAGAGTCGATCTTTTTTTTAATTTTAATTTTAATAGAACTCTATGAGAAAGTCAAACTATTTTCTGTTAAAAGTTTATTAAAAAGTCCACTGTCAAATGTCCTGCACTGCATATTACGTGATCGAACAATTTTTAATTTAAAAATTATTTCATACTAGTCTTCTAGGACTTCTAGGACTTTAAGGATCACTTCTTGGACTGCAAAATCAAGGTAACAGAAATCCAGGTTCTAGGGTATTGAAGTTTAAGACAACAAATCTAACTGTTCTTGGAAAAAGAAATTTTTGTTTAAATTTGGTAACAAATTTAATTATTGTATTGAAAATGCAAGTCGTTTGTTAAAAACTCTTCTTTTTTCGTTAAATCGACATCTTTTTCGGTAAACAGTTGAACTTTTTAGTTAAAAGATGAATCACAAATTTGCAAAAAAATTCTTTTTCTCATTAAAAATACATTTGTGAGTAGAAACTTAATTATTTTGTCAAAAATTCTTTTCATTTTTTTTATCTGTAAGTTTAACTTTCCCATTTTTGTTTTTAAATGTTTCTATTTCAGTTTAAAATGCAACTATTTAAGTAGAAATTAATCGCTTTCAGTTGAAAATTCAATTCGTTGTTTAAATATTTATATTTTTAATATTAATTAATCAGTTTCTTGTAGACAATTAATCTTCTTGGTTATAATAAAAGCTTTTTGGCGGAAAATAGAACTCACTCATTAATTATTGGGTTTTTTTTCTTGAAAATTCATTACATTTACTAAAAGATTACTTATTTTAGTTAAAATTCATCTCACTGCTAGGACATTTAAGTATTTTGCTGTTAATTTATTTTTTTGGTTAAGAATTAATTTTATTTACTAAAAATTTCTCTATTTCATTTTTGTTTGAAAATTCATGTATTTTGGTTAATTCAACGACTTTATTGAAAATTTGTCGTTTTCGGTTAAATTTATCTGTTTTTATATAAAAATTGATATCTCTTGGTTAAAGTATTACAATTTTTCGTTAAAGCCTCATCTGTCTTAGTCCAAACTTCAACTATTTTGTTAAACATTCTTCTTTTTGGGTCGAAAACTCGTAATTTTGTGTTTAAAATTTATCTTTTGTGAAAATCAATATTTTTATTATTGAAAATTAATACATTTCGATTCGAAACTCTATCATTATATTTTTATATAAAAATTACTATCTCCCTGCAAAAAATTTAATTCTTTTGTTAAAAATTCCTCTTTTTTTTAAATATTTTTTTTCTTTAAAAACTTGACTACTTGGTTAATCGTTAAACTACTTTATGAGGACATTTTTTTATTTAAAGATTAATTCCTTTTGTTTAAAAATTTACTATATTATAAAAATTAAAGTTGTTGATTAAAATCGCTATTTGTTGGGTGAAACCTTAACTCTTTTGTAGAAAATTTGCCTTTTTCTCACAGACATTTTTTTATCCTGGTTTAAATTTGTTTTTTACTGAATAGTCTTTTTTGGCTGCAAGTTAATTTTTTATGTTTGAAAATTCATATTTTTTGGGTAAAAATTTAACTATTTTTTTCAGTTATATATTTTGGCACAGAAATCAACTATTCAATTGAGGAATAGTCTTTTTTGTTACATAAACTTTATTTTTAATAAAAAGTGAAATGTTTTTTCAATAAAGTAAGAGCATTTGTCTTGGAGAATTTAACATTATTGGTTAAAAATTAAACTGCCTGGTTGAAAGTTAAACTACTTGATTAAAAATGAAATTCTTTGTTAAAAATTCATTTTTTGTCTGAGTATTTATTTCTTTTGTTAAAAAATCCTTTTTTGTTAAAAGATAATTATTTGAATTATTAATTCCCTTTTCCATTAAAAATTGATATTTTTAAGTTTAAAATTCAGGTACAATGAAGTCCTTTTTAATGAAAATTGATCTTTTTGGAGATGCAAATTAAACCATTATGGTTAGAGATTTAATTTTTCTAGAAAATTCATATTGCTTAACTGAAAATTAAATGGTTGTGTAGAAAATTCGCATTTTCGGATTAGAAATTTAACTGTTTATACGAAAACTAATCAGCTTAGTTTCACTATCCAATTATTTTTTTACAAATTCTATGATTAGGATAAAAGTAACATTCTTTTTTAATAATGTATATTATTCAGCTAAAAATTTAATTGTTCGTTAAAAAATGTATTTTTTTGGGTAAATATGTCCACAGTTTTATAGAAAATTAAAATGTTTTATTAATGAAAATCCATATTTTCGGATTTAAGTTCTTCGCGGGAAATTCTTTTTTTTGGCTTGAAGATAAAACAAATTTTTATAAACTTTACCTATTTAGTATTTTTTACTAAATATAAAAAATTTTTGGTTAAAAATTCAACTATTTTGTTGCAAATGCAATATTTCTCGAATGAAATTTTAAAAATACATTACCTACAATAACTCGACTACAAAGAACAAATTCCCTTATTATTTCCCAATTTTTGTAAAAATTTACCCTACCTTAACTATTTTAAGAGTATTCAGTACCACAAATTTAGAAATATGCAAAAGAAATTCCTAAACAAATTGCTTGAGTCTGCAGCAAACTTAAAAATCCGCCAGTATTTTCAACTTGCAATTTTCCGCGCAAAGAGATAATTAAATTAAAAACCCAGGAAAGTAGAAAAAAGTGAATGATCCTGAGCAAACATCCACAAGTAAAAATTTTTCTGATGCAATCCGAATTGTTTGAGACAAAACATATTTTCTTTCCTACTTTTCCCTTTATTCGAGTCTCCAATGCTCGAAATCTTCTCGCTTGTTGTTTGCCCCTTCTGGGCCAACTCGAGGAAGATGAACGTTTGATCGTTAAGTTAAGAAGTGAATAATATTAATTAAAATGTTCTTTTGCGGTGGTAGCCTCTCTTTCTTTCCTCGTTATCCCTTCTGGAGTCGGCACTCGACTTGTAGCTCCTCGCTGGGATATTTATTCGTTCATTCGTTTTTTTATTTATACTCGAGGTCTGAGGACCCATCCGCCTTATTTGCACCCCTTGCGCTCTGTTGCCGTTTCTTTAAACGACACGACTGCTTCCGCGACTCTAAACCCTTTTTACCCCCTTGCTGAGGGTAAAAAAAGAAATTAATGGACGCATTCGAATGAATGTTATCAATTGAATTGCGCGACGTGCTTTGCCGCAATTCGACGCGCGCAATCCTCATCCCTTTTTATAGGGGTGACTTGTTGCAATCGACGCCCTTTTATTTTTATTTATTTTTTATATCTCTTGAAACTTGCTGGGTGATCGTGTTTCCAGTCCAATTTCTTTGAGATTTGTATATGAATTTTTATTTTTATTTTTTTTTTTTAATTGAAGAAGTTCAAATGAGATTTGAATCAAATTTAAAATCATATTTAATAAAATGCTCCTATTGAAATTTTAGAAAAGATAAAGGAAAAAACTTTTTTCTTCAAAACAAAAATTATTTTCCTCCTTGGACAAAAATAAAAAATAGGAAAGAAAAATGAGAATGCAACCAAACAAATCCCCTTCCTTCTCCTTTTTAATTTCTTTTGTATTTTTAAAATTTTTATGATTATTAAATCACAAAAAAAAACATTTGTAAAAAATAAATACCAACGTTTCGGCACTCATACAGCACCCTTATCAAGGCAAAAAAATATGTCCTAGCAGACAGGAAGAGTATCGTGATGTTGGTGATGTTCCTGTCTGCTTGGGAATTTTAATTTAATAATTACTTTTTTTAAATTTATGTTTTACTTTTTTCTTTTGTTTTGCCATGATGAGGGTGCTGTATGTGTGCCGAAACGTTGGTGTTTCCTTTAAGAGATGTTTTTTGTTGTTGTAATTAGATAATAATAAAAAAAAGACGATAGAAATAAAAAAGAGAAGGAAAGAGTTTAGTTGGTTGCCTTCTCATTTTTCTTTCCTCTTTCATAATCTTTTTTGTTGATCTCTTTTTAAATTTTAATAGGAACATTTTATAGGTTTTGTGCTAATTCGTTTGTCGGATTTTTTTATTATCAGCAATTCTGCACAATAATTTTTAATTTTGTCTTTTCCAGAATTTTTTAAATTTTTAATAAAGTGAACATAAAATGAGCAAAATGATCTACAATGATTTTGTATTTATTTCATAATCGAGAATTTTTTTTAAATTTAGGAAATCATTTTCTTTGAATTGGAGAAATCTTCAACGGTCAGTTTTAAAAAAAAAATAGTTGTTTCATTAAACGTTTACATAAACTTTCTGTTAAGTGAGATAAATTTCAAATCAAATAATTGTATTTTAAACTACAAAAAATTTTTTGTAAAACAAAAATGGAATGAAGACAATTGTCAAATTTAAAAAATGGATAAAAAGCATGTTTCGCTCTTTTAATTATACAGTAAAAGACATTTTTTAAAACAAATAGTTAAATTAAAAATTTAAATGAAATTTAAAATCATATACAATAAAATGTTCCTACTGAAATTTGAGAAAAGATCATAAAAAAAACTTTTGTCTCCTAAAAAAAATATTTTCATCCTTGAACAAAAACGAAAAAGTGGAAAGAAAAATGAGAAGACATCCAAACAAATCCCCATCCTTCTCCTTTCTTATTTCTTTCGTTTTTTAAATTATTTTTATGATTATCAAATCACAAGAAAAAAACATCTGTAAAAAAAACAGCGTTTCAGCACTCATACAGCACCCTTATCAAGGGAAAAAAAATAACCAAACAGACAGGAACATCACCAACAATGATGTTCCTGTCTGTTTGGGAATTTTTAATTTAAAAAAATTTTTAATTTATTTTTTTAAATCTTTGCTTTTGTTTTGCCACAATAATAGTTCTGTACGTGTATCGAAACATTTTTGTATGTGTGTATGTGTTCACTTTTTAGAGATTTTTTTTGTTGTGATTTGCTTATAATAAACAAAATACAAAAGAAATAAAAAATAAAAGGAAAGGGTTTGTTAGTTGCCTTCTCATTTATCTTTTCTCTTTCTTATTTTGTCCAAGGATAAAAATTATTTTCTTTCTTTTTTAGGAGAAAAAGTTTTTTTCTTGATCTTTTTTTTAAATTTCCTAATCGAGAACTTTTCATTTTTTTAAACTAAGGAAATCATTTTCTTTGAATTTAAAAAATCTTTTACGGTCAGTTTTTGAAACCAAAGAAATGATGAATCAATCGTAGAATTTTTTTTATGTGGTCAAATTTTGAACCAGTAGTTGATTTTTGAACCAAAAGTACTAATTTTTACCGCAATTTTTAAATCCTCAACCAAAAAAGATTAATTTTTATCCACAAAAGATAAGTTTTAATGAACTAATAAAACTTTTATACAAAAAGATAACGTTATGAAAACAGTTTAAATTTTCAACATTCAAAGTGCTTTCAAATGGTGAAAAATCGTAAAAAGAATATATATCTAGCAAATACAGTTGAATTTTTAAAACAAAAAGATGATTTTTTGAGACGACCTTCGTATTTTTAAACCTAAAATTTAAATCTCTAACGGAAAATTGCATTTACATGAAATTTAAATTAAAAAAAAGATGTTTCGTTCAACATTTGGATAAACTTTCGGTGAAGTAAGATGAATTTGAAGTAAAATAATTCTATTTTTAACTACAAAAGATTTTTGTAAAACTAAAATGATATGGTCAAAATTTTTAAATTAAAAAAATTGAATCAAAAAACATGTTTAGCTTGTTGAATTAAACAAAAAAGACAAGTGTTAAAACAAATAGTTGAATTTAGAATTTATCTCAAATTTAAAATAAAATATTTTTCTTCTTTGCCAAAAATAAAAAAGAGAAAAGAAAAATAAGAAGACAACTAAACAAATCCTCTTCTTTCTCCTTTTTTATTTCTCTCCCCTTTTTTTTATTTTAATGATTATCAAATCACAAGAACAAAACATTTTTAAAAAATAATTATTAACGTTTCGGTACTCATACAACACCCTTACCAAGGTTGGTGATGTTCCTGTCTGCTTGGATATTTTTAATTTTTTAATTTTTTTTGTTTAATTACATTCTCATCAGAGAAGGTATTAGATTTATGCAAAATTTGACCCCCCTGGTTTTTGTCAAATGTCCACGTTTTG
>JAAAKG020000008.1:3625070-3648002 GCA_010014905.2 Druon quercuslanigerum | reverse complement strand
AATTTATTAAATTTTATCATTTTTATTATTATTATTATTATTCTATTTTAAATTATAAAAATTATTTAAAAAGTAAAATTCTATTTTTTGAATATTAGTGTTCAAAGAAAATGAATAATTGTTTTTAGAAGAAAACAAATTTGAAAATAAAATTTTGCGGACACCCTCGCGAAAATTAAACTTCTAGTAAAAGATTTTATTATTTCGATCAAAATGTAACTATTTTGTAGCAAATGAAGTATTAGTTGAAAGTTCTGATTTTGATGTTTAAAATTCAACTGAAATTTTCTTTGGTTGAGGATTCAAATATCTTTTGAAAATTCGTCTTTCAGTTGAATATTTATGCGTTTCATATATAATAATTTTTTTTGTTTAAATATTATCGTATACCTACTGCCAAATACTAGCGTTAAGATAAAAGAGAAATTAGGTAAGAAAAAGAAAAATTCTAATGAAATATTAACTGAAATATTTTAATAAAAAGTTAATTGAATTTATTAAATTTTATCATTTTTATTATTATTCTATATTAATTATAAAAATTGTTAGAAAAGTAAAATTCTGTTCTTTGAATATAAGTGTTCAAAGAGAAAGAAAAATTATTTTGTGGAAAAAAGGCATTTTGAAAATAACATTTTGCGGACACCTTCGTGACAATTCCAATTCTTGTTAAAGATTTTATCATTTCGATTAAAATGCAACTATTTGGTAGCCATTGAACTATTTGTCGCAAATTATCATTTTTATGTTCAAAATTAAACTAAAATATTCTTGGGTTGAGGATTCAAATATATTTTAAAAATTAGTCTTTTAGCTGTATTTTAATGTGTTTGGCATAAAATAATTTTTTTGTTTAAATATTGTTGTATATCTGCTAGAAAATACTCGAAATAAGAGAAAAAAGAGGGATTAAAATGAGAAAAAAGATGAAAGAATTAAGAGACAAAATATATGAATATTGAAAAATGGTTTTCGTCCTGAAATATTTCAGTAAAAGGTTAATTTAATTATTATTAATACTATTATTATAATTACTTTATGGTAAATGTTAAAATTTTCATAAGAAAAGGATTCTGTTCTTTGAATATTAGTGGTCAAGAAGAATAACAAATCGGTTAGGCAAAAAATAAAGTATTTTGAAAATAAACTTTTCTCAAAAATTTTGATGAAAATACAACTATTTTTAAAGACTCTTTTGAGGTTGAAATTGTCTGCTTTACATATAAAATAAAAATAGTTTTTGGTTTTAAAACCAAATATTATTTTTTTCGTTGAGAACTCATCTTTTCGATTGGAAATTTCATTATTTTTTTGAAAGTATACCTATTTCATTAAAAATTCATATTTTTATGACAAAAATTCAACTGATTGTTTGAAAGTTGAAATCCTTTATTAAAAAATAAGATTTTTGGTTAAAAATAGGAGTTTTTAGTTGAAAAATCATCTTATGCTAAAAATTAATTTTTATTGTTGTTAGAGATTCATAATTAAATTTTTGAACTTTTTTGGCTATTAAGAATTTCTTCTTCAAATGGAAATTTATGAATTTATTTCCATGTCGAAGATGATAGTTTTGACTAAAAATTGATCTTTTCTAGTTAGAAATAAACAATTTCACAGAAACTTGACATATTTTGTTGAAAATTGTTCATTTTGGGTTGAAATTTAATCTTTTCTCTTTTCGTTTCAAATTAAAATGTTTGGTTCAAAATTATTCTTTTTCGGTTAAGGATTCAAATATTTTGTTGAAAATTATTTTTTAGAGAAATCAAGTATTTACTTGATTAATGTCTAATAATTTTTTTTGAAATTGCTGTCACATTGCATACTTTTATTAAAAATTGATCAGCTTTATAAAAAAATAGTTTGCTTAGCTTGAAACTTAAACAATTTATTATAATATTAAACCATTTGGTTAAAATTACCTTTCTTGAAAAATTCATGTTGTTCGTCTTAAATTTAACTATTTGTTAAAAAATTTGTTTTTCTTAGCTTAATTCAGGAATTTGGAAACTTTTTTAAATTAATTTTTTAAGCTGAAAATTTTGACTATTCCATCTTTATTTTGAAAAATTACTTTTTCTTGAAAAATAAAACTATTTTATTTAAAATTCATCTTTATTGGCAGAAAGCTCATCTCCTTGTTTGAGGATTCAACTCTGCTCTTAAAACTTTTTCTTTTGTTAAAAAAAATTAACATTTGTGGTAGAAAAGTCATCTTTGTGGATTTAAATGCAATTTTTTGTTAAAGATTCAACTTTTCAGGTCAAAAAATCAACTGTATTTAGTTAGATTATAATTTTTTTTCTTCAAATTTTGACCATCTGATTGCACTTTGAAGGTAGAATTTTTTTTTATAAAGTTATCCTTGTTGGATCAAAATTGAACTGGTTCGTTAAAACTTATCTTTTTCAGTTGAAAATTCTTTCATTTTATTGAGAATTCAACTCTTCAGTTGAAAACTAATCTGCTTTTGTTGAGGATTCATCTACTGCGGTTCAAAATTAATATTTTGGGTTAAAAACTCGACTGCTCGGTTCAAACCTTGAACGAATTAAAAAAAAAATGTTACAATTGATTCATTACTTTCTTTAAAAACTAATTTGTTTTGCAGAAAAATTTTCTGTTTAGCTTAAAAACTAAATTACTTGAGTCAAAATTCATCTTGTTTTGTTTAGTTAAACAGGTTAATCAATTAGTTTTATTTAAAAATTAGTTTTTCAAACTGACCATTTAAATAATTAAATGTTTCGTTTGAAAAATCTTTTAATATAAAGATTCCACTATTCTATTTTAGATTTATATTTTTTTATTGAAACTTTATCTATTAGGTTGAGGATTTAACTGTTTTGTTGAAAATTCGTCTTTCGGTAGAAAATTCAAGATTTATAAAAAAAATCTTATCCTTCTGATTTGAACATACAACTCTCACTTAAAAATTCAATCTATTTATCTTGTTAACTCAACTGTTTTTTTTTGTAAAATTTAAACTATTCGATAAAGTCATCTTTTTTGGTATAAATTTTGTCTTTTATGTCAGAAAATTCCTTAAGACATCAAATGATCAATCTTGATTCAAAATGTATCTTTCTTGGTCGTAAATAAAACTTTGTGTGCTTAAAAGGTCAACTATTTGGTTATTAATGTAAATTTTTAATTAAAAATTAAGTTTTTTTAGTTGATAATTCGTTTTTTTATTTAATGATTCGTATATTTTGTTAGAAAAACATTTTTGGTTTAAAATTGTAATATTTTCTTGAAAAGTTAACTTTTTTTTAAAAAATTCAATTTATTTCAACTTGAAACCTTAGGAATTAAAATAATCTTATTTTTGAAACATGAGGGCTGTAGGGGGCGGGGTAGTACAAAATTGGCAACGTATTTTCGGAATACTCCTAAGGATTATTTAAACAAATTTCCCAGACCCACCGAAAATATTTGTGCTAATCTCACCGAATTTCGGTGGTCCTCTCCACCCTTTTCCAGCTGCCCTAGGCTTCATGAAAATATTTCTCCTGCACTCACCGAAATTCTGTGAACTAAGACACGGCCTTGATTAAAACCGGTAATATTTCTGTCAAAGAGACGAAAACAAAGAAAAGTTTTGGCCAAAAAGTCGAGGCCAGCCCTGAGCCATGATAGGATAAGCCACTGCGGTGGGAAAGAGGGAGTAAGTAGAGAAAGTAGAGAAAGGGAAAAAGAGAGTTGGTGGTTACCAAAGAGCGATAGGGGTGGGTGGTGGGAGAGACAGAACATAAAAGGAACACTAGTAGGTATTAATATTTAGCATCTCTGAAGCCGCCCGCATTCAAGCAACCCTGGATTCCCATTCGCCACCCCCTCGTTCCACGCACCCACCCACCCACCCCACAATATGCCCCACTCGAACATCCTCCTCCTTTACTCAACGGTAGGTACCTACTACTTCTCTTCACGGTAAAATATGTAAATCTAACCAATATTTCTAAAGATACGGCACCGGCGGCATACACGGGGCTCTTTTATGACGGAGCAGAGCGCGAAACCTGCGGATACCGCAGTGTTTTATCGGCACCCTGTGTGTGCGTCTATGTGCAAAACCACAGAAATAGATACGCGTAAGCTTTTATGAGTATGTGTGCGAGCTTACTTACGTTATTCGTTCACCACGGCTACCTGGCAATGGGCTTGTGTGGATTTCAATGGGGCTGAATACCTACCATGAATATTTCGCAAGTTTCTATTTAAAAGAACGCGAAACGCAAGGTAAGATATGATACCACTAGAGCTAAAACCACTCGCGAGAAAGAGGAAAATCGATTTTAAGGAGGGCATATCCTGGTTTGAGTTTTGTGCATAATTGTACACACATCTTCTGAAATATAAGCAGCTTTTAATTAATTGCTGTTGAATTCGGACGCACGACGCAACTTGATGCAACTAATGCGGCGAGAGTGCGGACATATATCAAGTTGTCACGCTTGACTGAACACATCCTCACTTTCGGCCCCGAGACACCTCTCATCGCGAACTGCGGAGCCCATAATTTCTAAGTATACCGTAAACCGGGGGTCCTCATATCGGGAGTTGAGTACATATGATTCACTTTTTAGAAAGATTTGGTATCGTATTTCCGTTGAAAGCCCTCTCCAAGACCCCCCCTGCTTTTGTAACAAAACGTAACAAAATATTTCTGCTCCCTCCCCTATTTAACGTAATTAATGCTTTCCTCATTTAATAAGACATGGGACCTAAAACTAATTGCATTTTTATGTTTCTAAGATAATACATGATTTATAGCATGAAAACTTTATTTGCGGAAATACCCAGATTTATCCCTGAACCCTTTTTCATTTTCCCTGGACATTTAAATTCTAGTACCGGGATTTGAATTTTGTAATATTTTTAACATAGGATCTTTTATAAACGGAATTTATAAAATATGATTTTTTAAGGAAATAATTAAATTGATCAAAAAAATAATTAAATTGTTAACAAAATAATAGAATATTTGATCAAAAACGATGTCTTACCTTTCAAACAGTGTAATAGTTAATATTTCAACCAATAAGAGTAATTTCATTTTTTTAAAATAATTTTAAAACAAAAAGACGAATTTTTGACAAATAAAGATTTTTTAATCATCAGAGAGAAAAAGTTTACCTAAATTGTCAAACTGTACTGTACTAGAAAATATTAATATGCAACAAAAAAAAAATCAACCAAATAATTTAACTTTCAACGAAAGAGATAAACCTTCGTTCAAAAAACAAATTTTCAAAAAGTAGTTCAAATTTACCAACGCATTTGAATTTTTATTTAAAATTACACTATTAAAATAATTCATTAAAAAGGTAAACTTTTAACGATTTTTTAAATAATAATATGAATCATCAACAAAAAAGTGATTTCTCAATAAAGCAAACTACTTTATTCATTTATTCATAAAGCAAACAAGATTAATTTTCGACTAAACATTTGCACTTTGATTCAAGAAAGATAAACTGTCTAAAAAAAGATAAATTTTTACATAATAAGGAGGTAGCTTTTTAACAATATTTTTAAATGTTTAAACCAGTTTTCAATTTTAGGATTAATTTTCGACCAAAAATTTGCATTTTGATCCAAAAAAGATAAATTTTGTAAAAAAAAGATGAATTTTTACTTAAAAAGGGGTGGCTTTTCAACAAAATTGTTTAATTTTTAAACCAGTTTTCAACTTTAGGATTAATTTTTGACCAAAAATTTGCATTTTGATCGAAAAAAGATCAATTTTCTAAAAAAAAGATGCATTTTTGCATAAAATATGATGACTTTTTAACAAAATTGTTAAATTTTCTAACCAATTTTCAATTTAAATTTTTATCCGAGGAAGGTGAAATGTTTACTAAGACAAAAACATTTTTTACTCAAAAAGAATAGTTTTCTAAAAGAATTTTGAACATTTATCCAAAAAAGATTTGAGTTGACTTTTCGACACCAAAATATGAATTTTAAATAAATTAGTTAAATTTTAAACCAGGAAGGATGACTAACAAAAATGTTAAATTTTTAACCAAAAAATTGCATTCTTATCCAAAAAAATACAATTTCTACTGAAATAGATGAATTTTGAAGCTAAAAAGAGAAATTTAAAAAAAGTGGAATTTTCATTCAAAAACGTTTTTAGGTGACTTTTCAGCAATAAACTTTTAAGTTTTTAACCAAAGAAAATTTTCTGGTAATAGTGAAATTTTCCAGCACACGGAATAATTTTTTTATAAATTATTAAATTTTCAACCAAACTATTGCATTTTTATCCAAGAAAGATGCAATGTCTACTATAATAAGTGAATTTTTAAATTAAAAAGACAAATTAAAAAAAAGCTTGATTTTTCATCTAGAAAAGATTTCAGTCGACTTTTCAACAGAAAAATATGAATTTGAATAAAAAATTTAGTTTTCTTATAAAGTAGTTGAATGTTTAAAAAAAGACAAAATTTTAACAGCAAACAAAAAGCAGTTGAACTTCTGACCAAAGAGAATGAATTTTTAACAAAATTAACATAAATACTAGGCAAATATAAAATTCATTACACTTTTAACTTAGTATATATTATAAACGAAATAAAACAATTTCAAATTTAAATTGAAAATTTTTTTATTCATTCAGCTTGAAAGTTATTTAAAATTATATAAATTCTCTAACTTTTTAAATATTTTTTTTTTCTAAATCCCTCAATATTCCCTGATTAATCAAATTCCCTCCCTTTTTTGCCCCTTCTTCTATTAAGCTTATGCTTAATTTAAGTGGAGACCCTCATATAAATATAGTATCACTATTCAGCGATTGGTTAATATTTAAATTATTTTTTTTACTGCTTTACGGAAATTCGAAAAAGTGGTTCCGATCAATCATTTTTCATTGATTAACTTAGCCATTCACTTTTATAGAAAAATTGTATTTTGTTGATTAAATTAGTTTAATTTTCAAAAATTGTTGGAATTTTTTTAAAATACAATATTGAAAAATAAAGATAAGATTTTTGTCTCATAAATTACTTCTTATCAGATGGAGAACAAAATTGCAATCATCTTTAACGTTGAATCAGTAGAATCATTATCAGTTAAACTCTTATAGAAAAATATTAAACAAGGAAGGTCAGTTTAGTATTTAGTTAAAATAAAATTAAAGGATTTTTCTTTACATAGAGTACAATTATGCTAGTATAAAAATAAAGAGATCTTTAACCTTTTGTTTGATGAATTGAAATAAAAATAAAAATAAGATTTTTTGTCTTACTATGCATATCGGTAACTACTTCATAATAGAAAGTAAGTTTCATAATTTAGGTTATTTAATGAAATTATATTTTATTATTATAATAATATTCTGTAAATAAAACTCATTTTGCAAAATAAATTCAATTTTACTAGTCCAGACTCAGATTAGATTGTAGTCTGTCTAAGCTCGGCCGTATCTCAATTCAAATATTTTTGAAAAATATACGTCTTTTATATTTGCTACATTAAAATTCGATTTCACTGTACATAATAAACTTGTAATTTGATATAGTAATTTATCATATAGATGGAATTCTCTAATAATAAAAAAACTTTAAAGTCTATAAAACTTTAAAGAAAGATGGATCTAACAAAATAGTTGCAATTTTGACAGAATAATTCTTTTTTAACCGAATATTGGATAACACAAAAAGACGAATTTTTATCTAAATGTTTGAATTTTCAACCAAAAAACTAAATTTTCAACTAGTAAGTTTACTGCTGAAAAAGGAATCCTCGAATTTTAAGTTGAAAGGATTAATTTTCAGGAAAAAAACGAATTTATAACTAGATGAATTAAGCAAAAAAATACGGTATTTTAAGAAAATAGTTAAATCATCAACCAAAATGCTGTGGTTTGTAAAAAGCATACAGAATGTCAAAACAAGAATTTTATTTCATTAAATTGTATAAAAAAGTGGTATTTTCTATTAAGTTCTGATTTATCTTCAAGACAGAATTTTAAAAACTTGCAAACCTAATTTTATGGAAAACCCTTTTTTTATTTGACTTAATACTTTTCTTCATTGGCTTTTTTATAATGAAGACATTATACAAGATTCATAAAGGCCAAATAACTCCTGTGTCCTCATCAAAATTTTATTGAATTTTTTTCACCGGCAATAGAAGATTTCATTGAAGAGTATAAGGTATTTCTTGTAGAGTTTATTACGGTGCGTAAACTTTTTTCTTAGGTTAATGCAAGATATGTTTTTGTTTGTAAGAAAAAGAAAAAAAAATGTTTTTCTTGACTCCACAAAAATGATTTGTCTTTGGCTTTGTACTAATTTCTTGTTTATTTTTTTCGTTTCAGGTAAGTAGTCATTTTATTTTATAATAACGTAAGTAAGTAGATTAACATTAACATTAACATTTATTAAAAAAAAAGACTTATTTTCCACAAATCAGTTGAATTTTTGAAAATGACATTTATTTCCAACCAAATATTTGATTTTTAAATAGGTACATTTTCAGTTGAAAAATTAGTTCCAATAAAACAAAAAATTAACAGATTGTTTAAATTTTTAATCAAAAAAAAAATTTCAACAAAACACATAAATTTGTAACTATAAAGTTGATTTTTCCATTGAAAAATCGACTCGTTGCGTGGGCACATTGGCATCGCGCGTGGCTCACTTGCGATTGTGAATTCTCTTTTGCTAAAGCTCGTTTGAGGGCCTGCGATTGCTTATTCAGATGTTTTGAATGAATTAAAATTTTATTTAACATGATTATTTTAATATTTGTTTCTTATTTTTTACTATTTGTTATTCTTAGTTACCCTGCAAAATGTATTATTCTAATACATTTTTATTATTATAATTCATAACATGCATTCGTATTAAAGCATACGTATTTTATTTTCTTGTTTATGGTTTAGAAAACTGCGCATATTGTAAAAAAAGCAATTTTTCATTAATATTTTCTTGCACATTGTGTCATTTTTCTAAAAAATTCATTTCTTTCTTTTTAATGGTACTTTGTAAGATTTGAAAAAATACGCATGATAACAAAAAGTGATAAATAGATAATTTGTAGCTCATTTTTAAATCCCCAATTTGAGCCTACTAATTATTTTTCAGAAAAATTGTATTCTTAGAAAGATTTAATTTAGGTCAAATCCAAACTAGCGAATCGTTCTCTTCTTTCGACAATCACCTAAATATTTTGAATTTTCCCTTAAGGTATTTTGTGTTAAAAGTAAAGCAGTATGGGCACCTAATGAAGAGGTTTCAGAAAAAGATTTATCAAACTTTTTAAAAAAGTTTGCTTTTCATGACCAAAATTGTTATTACTCCAGGAATATTTTATTTAACAACTTTAATTTCTGGAGGAAAAATTTCGTATATAAATGATCTTAAAAATTAAAAAAATATAAGATCCTAATAAATGATAGCCTAATTTTTTTTGGCGAAAAGAGTCCCTACTACTTGAAATTCTCGATTGCTACCAAACAAAATTCAGTTGACACTTAAAAAAAGAAAATGATCGGAAAAAAATTAAATTTTCAGTTTATTGCTTAACTTCTTGAAAAATGCTAAAAGGTATTTATAGATGATAAAAGTTATTGAATAAAATATTTCTGGTTATTTAACATATTATTTATAGAATAAAATTATTTTTATTTTTAACAGGACTCATTTATTACGATCTACTGAACATTTTTTCATGATGAAATGCCATTTTTATGATAAAGAAGAAAAATAAAATCATTAGCATTTAAAACTGCGCACTATAATATAGCCTACAATTTTTTAAATTGAATTAATGATAAACTGTTTCCAGTGAATCCTCATTTGCCTTAACTGCCATAAAAAGAGTTGGAAATATAGGATTACTTTTACCTACTTTACATTCCTGACACTCATCTTCGGTCATACGATCGACTTCGCCACTTATCATATTTAGTTTTACTCTATAATAAGATTTTTGTGTCCTATATAATCCACGAAGAACCCCAGTATGCTCTAATATTGCAAAAACTTCACCATTGGATGTTGATAATACAATATACTCTCGGGTTAGCACGGGAACATATCGTTTCCATTCTTTTAATGATTTAATTTTTTTATCAACGGGAAAAACGTATCTTCGAAATTCAAATCGCCGCTTCTTATTTGTCCTAGGGATAAGCCTAACATATCCAAGCTCTCCAAGTGAATATCCGAGTACTTCAGTAGAAGGAGGCATCCCTGGAGGAGATCTGGATCTTTCACGAAGAGGAGTCCCCTTGGGAGAAGACGGGTCAGGTGAATATTGCCTGGAAGAAGAAGAAGCACCAGGAAGGCAAATGCTATCACGATTCAATTTGGACTGTAGTGAATTATACTCTGAAAAAACTTTAGCAAAATTATGTGGGAAGATTGGGTGATTTTCTCCTACTGGACAATCCCTTAGTTCATCTGATGTCATATTGTCAATGTCGCCAGTTATCATGTTTAGTTTAACTCTTGAATGACGTGTTTGCGGCTCATATATCCCACGAAGAATTCCAGTATACTCAAGTATTGCGAAAGCTACACCATTCGCTGTTGATAATACAATATGTTCGCTGCTGGGCACGGGCACATAGCCGCTACTATGTTCTGCTCGCACTCTAAGTGGTATACCGGCAGGAAAAATATATCTTCGAAATTCGAACTGAATGCTATGATTGGTGAGGGGAATAAGACGAATATATCCAAGTTCTTTAAGAGAAAATCCAAGTACTTCACCAGAAGGAGGCCTGCCCAAAGGAGGCAATAACTTTCCGCGAGGCTGTTTAGAATATTTCGGAGTAGGTGAATGTTGTCTGGCAGAAGAAGAATCAAGAGTATATTGCGTATGTGGATCCCTTCCATCGGACTGTGAACTTAATTCTACAAGAAGGAAAAGAGGATCAATTTTTGGGCGCTTTAATTGCGGTACTTGAATATCCCAGGAGTGTCCCTTGGATATCCTGCATATCCTGGGGCTATTTCTGAGTCAACCTGGGAGATAAAAAGGATCGAACGGGATATTCCAGTACAGTCAAACCTCGTTTATTGCAACTCCTTCGAAACATAAACATCTCGTCTAATGTAAGTCGAAAGGGGACCCCACCACTCCACGTATCCGAAAGGTATTCCCACGATACATTTTCCCTTCCGCGCTGTAATTGGCTATTTTGAACATGTAATCATCAGTGGTGGGAGTTGGAGAAGTTGCGGTAAGCGTGTATCTTGGATTGCAATAAACGAGCTTTGCAATAAACGAGGTTTGACTGGATATCTTCGTAAGGGTGGCCGCTGGACCGGGAGAGCGGACAAACTGGGAAATGAACGTGAATTTATTTTTTTATCGGATATTTAAAAAATTGACAATAATTTTCTTCCATCTTTGATGTCAAACGTTATTTAATAATTAGCGAGATTTTAATATTTTTCAATTATGATATCATTAGGTTTAGAACGCCTAAGTTGAAAATCTTTCAGTTTAAAAACTTTGAATTTTCCATTTTCAATTTTTAATTGAACTCTAATTTGAGATTTAAAATTTAAATGATACAATAATTGCAAAACATGATTAGGAATCAGCTCACAATTTTAGATTGTCCAGATTTTAACGTAAAAAATTATACTTTTTCAATACGAAAGTCTTATTAGTTCAACATATGCTTACGCCATAATAAAAATTTTAGATTATTTTTAATTTTAAAATAGACCTCCCTAGATCTGTATGCTTTATTAGTTTCTCAGGGGAAAAGGGCGTGAGAGGTTGTTACATTATACATAGATATATACACCAATTGGAAACGAGTCAGGTGGCCCTTACTATTTGCGCTTCTATCCTCTGAAATCAGTCCAAGGTCATTTGGATGCAATCCCCGATACTCGACAGAAAGCAAGAGTTTGGTTTTCAAAATAATAAATTTACAATTAAAGGCTTTTGTTAAATCTGAAATTTAATTTTAATCTAAAATATTCCATTTTTAAACCATGCAAGTTAAACTTTTTCATTGAAGAAAAAGAACAGTGACTTGATATTTAGAAATATCTGACTGTTAATTTAAAATCAGTAATTATATATTTAATATTCAAAACTCAATAAAAAAATTAACTTGCAAGGTTAACATTTTAATTGTTTTATTTCAACAAATTTTATTTGAAAGCCAAGTTGTTGCATTGTGATGTTTAAATAACAATTGATCATCTATCAATCTTAGAAAAAATTCGATTAATTTGAAGAGATATTTAAAAGATTTAAAATAATTTAAAATGAATTAAAAATATGAAATGATTTTAAATAATTGAAACGAAGTGGCTAAGTGTCCCCGCAAAATCCGACGATTCAAACACAAATTTTGATGTAAATAGCCCACGGCCTTATTTCAAACAAAACATATAATACATTTTTTCAGATTTTAAACAAAAAATTATTAAGCTGCCCAAACATGTTAACAGGCTTTAGAAGAATAAAAAAACGTTTGCTAGGAAAATTAAAAATGCTTTTTCATTTTGATAAACTAATTTTCAAAAATAAATGTTAAAAACTTTAGAAAAATTTCTTTAATTTGGCAGAATAAAAAAAAAATTGATTTGAAAAAAGTAAAAAAGCTGGTAGATCTTTCAAGATTTTGTCATAAAACCTCGAAGCATTTTAAGGACTTTTAAACGATTGAAAATAACAAAACAGAAAGGAGAACAATTTCTTTTAATTATTTTTAAAAGGAAACAGAATAAACAGAGTTCTAGCACTAACAAAATTCAATAAAGCAAAAGCAAATTTAAATTTTAAGCCAAATAAAGCACCCTATTTAGAAAATTCAATAGGTGAAAAGGTTTATTTTTGAGATCCTTACAAGACTATTATAATAACGACCAATAGTACGGTAATGATACAACAAATAATAAAAAAATATTGTGCACACAAAAAATATCTACAAATTTATTTTTAATCACTCCTTCCTAGGAAGCGTAGTTTTTATTTTATTTGTGAAGACAAACGAAATTTTAGAAAAATGACGTAATGAAGAAAAGTGGTACACCACAAAAAGATGTATAAATTTGCTATTATTCACACAAGGTGAAAAAAATTATGGGGGAAAGATTTCCAGTTCAAAAGAAGCTACAAATTTGTGATTAATTATTTTTCTTATAGGAGTAGTAGTTTTTATTTAAATCGTAAATGATAAAAGTAAAAATAAATCAATTGAATTGTTGAACAACAACACGAATGTCGAACAAAAATATGAATATTTGGAACTTTTGGTTAAAAGAATAATCTTGACAGAATTAATTTCAAATCATGCAGGTTTGACCCTTGAAGTCGCAGAACCTCGGAGACAAAATATTTTTCTTTTTAGAGGAAATTAGGTTGAAAAGCATTAAAGAAATTTATGTAGGACTTGCTTAACTGTAAAAAGTATTTTGTTTAAAAATTTTCTCGGATCACAAATGTTATTAAGCATGCATAAAACTAACAAGATATTTCCCCTATGTTAGTACAAATTATACAAAAACCATCACGTTGTTAATTTTGAACACCGTCTTGTTTAAAACACAATTATTTTGCTGGAAATTCGGCTCGCTTTAAAAATTGACTATTTTTTTTAAATTCACTGATTTTGTATTATCTGTAAATAGCAAAACTGATTGCGTCACTGAGAGAGAATGACTATGAAAAATCAGTTCATAGATATTGGTTTTCTGATTCGCCCAAAAGGAATAAGAAACGACGGTATTATTCAGGAATGTCACATAAAATTTAGTAAAAGTCACAGATATATTGTACCACTATATTTACCAATAGAATTAAGGATGACCACTAGAGTGAAGAGAAAAGTATACGCCATCATCATTTTCTCAAAGCAGCAGAAAAACTGATTAATGTATCAGTAAATAATTTTTTAGATAACTGTAACTGAGGAATCTACCATTGCCCCATCAGAGCACAAACATATAGATAATTAGTGATTATATTAAATGTATGTGTCGCAATAACATTTTAGGCGTCAAGGTTGGCCCTCTGAGATAAGAATATCATTTCAGCTGTTTAATATCATCATTATAATTATTGTAATGGAAACAATTTTATGAGCATATAACGCTCATATTATACATAATGCTCGACATTTAAAAAAGGGCCGTAAAAATAGGCAAACACTTATATAATTCAACAAAGGTTTACTCGCTATTTATAAAAACATGGCGTACTAGAAGGATATTTTGATTAACACTAAACTTTTCTTCTTTACGGATAAACAATTATTGTTGCTAATCTTTGTTTTTCAGAAAAATTAAAAAAAATTGTCTTGTCAAAAAATCTTGCATATTATTATCAATTTTCAATTTACAATTTTTATCAGATGTTGACTTTTTTTTCAACGAGGAATTTTTATATTTTAGAGAGATTTGGGATGAGCGATTTTTAAAAATTACTTTTACCATTAAGTATTTAATGACAAAGTTCATTATTTGAATTCCAGAAGCTTCTATTCAGGAGGACATGGGATACTGAGAAGGTTCCTTCTTTTTGGGCAATTATCCTCACGTGCATGTTATTCAAGAAGGGTGATAAAGAGAATCGGAGCTCTTACAAAGATATTGCGCTCGTGAGTGCTATTGCAAAAATATTTACACAAATCCTCTTGGATAGGCTCGTTGAGTGGACGAATGCGGCCAAGTGTATACCCGAATTTCAGGTAGGTTATAGGGCTTCCAAAGGCTGTATGCACCATATAATTGTTCTATGTTCTATAACTCAGATTCAACTCTCCACTCCTGGACGTAAATTTTTTGCATGTTCTATTAATTTTAGAATGGCATTTCCTTCAGTAAATCACGAGCTCCTTTGGTCTAAACTATTGAAGCTTGGCATTAGCACAAAAACTAGGATAATGAAAGGCCTTTAAGATGCAGCTAAGATGTCCATCCGCACACCTGAGGGTCTTACTGACCCAATGGACGTGACTTGCTAGGTTCTCCAAGGGGAACCTTTAAGTCCTGTTTTCCTTATTTTATTGATTGGAGACGTAGAAGATTTTTTCCTGAACCGGGGAGTAAGGGATCTATCAATCACTTGAGGGAGATTATACTACTGGCATATGCCGATGATATTGTAATGCTTGCTGACACTCGCACTGATATCCAGAGGAAAATTAATGTCCTCGGATAGTATGGTGAACTAAATTTTATAGTGGTTAATACGTCAAAGACCAAGACCATGATTTTTCATAGAGGGAGGCCATCCAGGGTTTAGAGTTTGACTTTCAGTGACACGCAGCTTGAGATGATCAGGGAATATAACTATCTGGGGAAACCATTTTCGATCTCTGGTATAAATCTCTGACGCAAGGATGGCTGCAGGAACAACTTTGCAGTTTCTGCGTAACTCCAAAGCGGATTCCTGATGCTCAAAATTAACTCTTTTTCAAAGTCTCGTGGCTAATGTTCTACTCTATGCCATAGAAATTCGGGGACTAAGATACTGTGAGGAAGTCAAGGTTATTCAAAATACTTTCTTCAAGAAAGTGCTTGGTCTTCCTCCTGACACTCCAGGATATGCACTGAGACTTGAGCTAGGCAGAGTCTCAAATGCCTATATTATCATAAAAATGGCAGTTAACTGGTTGGAGAGAGTGCTGGGCATAAGGGATGAGAGACTGCCTAGAATTTGTCTGTTACGCCTGCAGAACCTGGCAGATTCGAGTTCTAATGTTTAAAAATTTAAGCGGGATTTACAGCTTAAAAATTTTATAGCATTGTGCAGACGAGATGACCTGCGGCTGGGACTGGACTTGCAGTCCCTACAGGCACGCAAAGAGACAATTTTGACCAAATTTAAGGCTCAACTCCGGGGGGTGGAGATGCGCAGGTTGGTGCTGTTCACAACCTTTAAAGGTGTTGCCCTATCTTTGTGTTCATCCAATGGGTCACGAGTACCTGATTAATTGTACTTCTTTTAAGTTCGTTAGAGTTCTCGCGCAGGTGCGTCTCATAATTGTCGTAAGAGGGAGCTTTTCTAGGTATTATATGTAATACCTAGGGGTATATGTATATATAATCCCTGATCGTAAAAAAGTCCTATAAATATTGAAAATGCGCTATCTCTCTATCTTTTTGAATTTTTATCTAGAATAGTAGGCTAGTAAACTTAGCCTTCAGTTTTCGACACTGAAAAAGTATAGAGAAGGCCAATTTAATCAGTAAATTCTTTTGTAAGTTATCCCCCTCACATACATACATAAGACCATACTTACATCATTTAAAAAAACCGGGGGTTGTAGGGTGAGACTTTACAAAAATCTAATACCTTCTCTAATGGGAATGTAAAATTAAGTGTATCATGGAAACTTTGAAAGCATTATTGTCGCTGTTGTTCAATTGCGATTGGGTAATTTAAAAAATTAGAATAAAACAATGTTGCGAAATTCATAGACACGTTAAGAAAGTAGTTTCAGTGAAAGGGCGCATAATGTCACATTTTTGTAAATAATACAGTAGAACAAAGTTTAATATTTTGTAATGGAAAATATTGTTATTTAACAAAGTTCAGACATATAGAGCGTACAAGTGCTTAAAATTCTGACTAATTATAGGATGTGCCCGAAAAAACGGTATCAAGCAGTGAAATAATTTCGATTGGGCTCCAATCTGGGCAGAAACAGGTCTGATCGGGCTCAGATCGGGAGTCCTAGCCGGTGCCAGATCGCGTTTAGAAATATTTTATATGACAATTTTCATATCTTGAAGAAAAATTTCGCCAAATAAAAGTTCGTGACAAATTAAAAGAAAATAAGATCCTAATAAATGATAGCTTAATTTTTTGGACAAAAGATTTCCTAGTACTTGACAATCTCAAATGTTACCAAAAAAAAGTCAGTTGACACTTAAAGAAAGAAATTGATCAGAAAACGATCTATAATTTACGATTTATTAACATTTTTCTGTAAACAAAATAAATCTTCTGTCAATTGCTTTACTTTTTCAAAACTGCGAAAAAGTACTTATAGATAATCTACTCACCAAAAAATTAAGCTGTTATTCATTAGGATTGCGCTATTTTTTGAAGCAATCTATAAAGCGATATAGACAAAAAAAAACTTTTGCAAGAAATACAAATTTTTGAATAAAACTTTACTGATTATTTAACATATTATTTACTGAATAAAAATTTTTTAAAATTAGAATTCATAAATTTCGATCTAATGAACATTTTTATATCATATTCTATTCTCAAAATATAAATACATTACAATTTTTGGAATACTACAATCTATTTCTTGTATATAGATTTTATCATTTTAATTCTGCATTAATTTGAATAACCTTGATTTTTATGTAATAAATTAAAACAAAAGTATTTAAAAAATGTTAGCATATGCTAATTTTACGTAAATAATTAATTTAATTACTAATTTATTGAAGGTTATCTTACAATGAGCTGCAGAGTGAAATTACTGATACTACCATGTTCCTTGCATAGTTTTTTAAGTATACTAGATAGTTAGTGCTTGGTCACTCTAAACACGTGCGTTGCTCGCCTGATGAATTTCCAAAAATTTATACAATATTATGAACGAGTTATATACAAATTCTACAAGCACTATAAGAAAAGAACAATGATAACTAGTTATACAAGCGCATGAGATGGCCTTTCAGTAGAAAAATAGTCCGGCTCATCAGGCCACAGACTTCTAACGATCAGAGCCAGTTCGTGAAACTCGATAGTAAGATTAAAGATTTGCGAACCACGTCACATAAAAGTTTTAATGATTTAGAGGTATTTCAATCAAACTGCAGATTACATATATTACTATACCATAGCCTGCAATTTTTTAAATTGAATTATTGATAAACAGTTTTCAGTGAATCGTCATTTGCCATAACTGCCTTAAAAAGACTCGGAAATATAGGGTTACTTTTACCTACTTTAGATTCCTGACACTCGTCTGCGGTCATACGATCGACTGCGCCACTTAACATATTTATTTTTACTCTATAAGAAGTTTTAGTTGTATTATATAACCCACGAAGAATCCCAGTACGCTCCAATATTGCAAAAACATCACCACTGGATGTTGATAATACAATATATTCTCGGGTTAGCACGGGCACATATCGCTTCCATTCTCCTAACAATCTAAGTCGTTTATCGGCAGGAAAAACGTATCTTCGAAATTCAAATCTCCGGTTCTGATTTGTCTTAGGAATAAGCCGAACATATCCAAGCTCTCCGATTGAATATCCTAGTACATCAGTAGAAGGAGGCATCCCTGGAGGAGATCTGGACCTTGCACGAAGAAAAGGCCCCTTAGGAGAAGTCCGGTCAGGTGAATGTTGCCTGGCAGATGAAGAAGAAGCACCAGAATGACATGTGCTATCTCGATTTGAATCGGATTGTAGTGAATCATACTGCGAAACAACCTTAATAAAAGTATGTGGAAAGATTGGATGACATTCGCCTACTGGACAATCCCTAAGTTCATCTAATGTCATATCGTCATATTCGCCGCTTATCATATTTAGTTTAGCTCTTGGATGACCTGTCTGCGGCCCATATAGCCCACGAAGAATTCCAGTATACTCAAGTATTGCGAAAACGACACCGTTCGATGTTGATAATACAATATGTTCGCTGTTTGGCACGGGCACAAAGCTACTAATACGTTTTGCTCGCACTCTAAGTGGTGTACCGGCAGGAAAAATGTATCTTCGAAATTCGAATTGAATGCTTTGATTAGTTCGGGGTGCAAGACGAATATATCCAAGTTCCCCGAGTGAATATCCAAGTACTTCAGAAGAAGGAGGCCTGCCTTGAGGAGGCAATAACTTTCCACGAAAAGGACGCTGGTTAGAATCTTTCTGAATAGGTGGTTGTTGTCGAGCAGAAGAAGAATCAAGAATCTGTTTTGTATTCGGGTCCTTTTCTTCGGATTGAGAACTTAATTCTACAAGAAAAAAAAAGATTAATTTTAAGGCATTTTAATTCCGGTACTTGAGTATCCCAGGGGTGTTCCTTGGATATTCTGCACATCCTGGGGATATCCCTAAGTCAACCTGAGAGATAAAAAGGATCGAACGGGATATTCCAGTACAGTCAAACCTCGTTTATTGCAACTCCTTCGAAACATAAACATCTCGTTTAATGTAAGTCGGAAGGGGACCCCACCACTCCACGTATCCGGAAGGTAGTCTCACAATACATTTCCTCTCACGCGCTGTAATTGGCTATACGGAAGATGTGATCTTCTGTGGTGGGAGTTGGAGAAGTTGCGATAGATAAGTATCTTGGATTGCAATAAACGAGCTTTGCAATAAACGAGTTTTGATTGGAAATAACCGTGAATTTATTTGGTGACCGGAAAATTTACTAATTGAACAAAAAATATCCCCCCAACTTTCATGTCAAACGTTTCTAAATATTTAGTGCAATTCTGATCATTCCCAAATATCACATCATTAAGTTTGGAATGCCTAATTTAAAAATGTTTCTGTTTAAAAATTTTGCATTTTCCAATTTTAACTTTTAAGTGTATATTTTAATTCAAAAAAATTTAACGTGCGGGGTATTTTAAAAGAAGAGCACCCTATTTAGAAAATTTAAGAGTTGAAAAGGTTTATTTTTAAGATCCTTACAAGACGCAATGTTCGAATAAAAATTATGAAGAAAAGTGGTACACCACAAAAAGGTCTATAAATTTTTTATTAATCATTTATTGACCAAACGCGTTGTTCTTGTTTTATTGTGATTATTAAAATCACACAAAGTGCAAAAAAAATATATGGGAAAGATTTTTAGTTGCAAAGAATCTACAAATTTGTTATTAATTATTTTTCTTATAGGAAGAGTAGTTTCTATTTTAATCGTTAATTATAAAAATGAAAATAAATAAATTAAATTGATTTAAAAACAACATAAAAGACAAAGAAAATGAATTGACAAGAATTGTTTAAGAAAAAAAGATCTAAATAATTGGTAATTTTGGTTATAAGAATACACTTGACAGAATTCATTTCAAATCATGCAGGTTTAACACTTGAAGTCGCAGAATCTCGGTGGAAAAATATTTATCTTTTTAGAGAAAATTAGGCTTATATAACAATTATTTTACAGGCTTATACCTCTTTTGACCTATTTAAGATTTTTAGGATTTCTCACAAGATACTGATAGAGTTTATCACATTTTTCAAAAGATTTATAAAAACTAAATTTTTTTATTTTTCTTGAACATGGTGCAAGATATCATTAAAGCATTGAAGAAATTTACGTAGGACTTGCTTAACTGTAAAACAAATCTTATTTAAAAATTTTTTTGGATCACAAAAGTTATTAAGCCTGCATAAAACTCACAAGATATTTTCCCTATGTTAGTACAAATTATACAAAAAACGCCACATTATTAACTTTGAACACTATCTTGTTTAAACCACAATTATTCTTCTGGATATTCCCCTCTCTTTGAAAATTAAACAATTTTTTTGGAAATGCACTGATTTTGTATTGTTTTTAATAAATCAGTTTATAGATATTGTACATGTAATGGCTATTATACGCATATGCGGTAAAAAGGTGGATTTCGGATTCCCCCAACAGGAATGACATACGGTCCTATTATTCATGCATGTGTAACATAAAAATTTGTTAAAAATTATAGATATATCGTATCACTATATTCACCAATAGAATTAAGGATGACCAACAGTGTGAAGAGAAAAATATAAGACAGTATCATTTTCTCAAAGCAGCAGAAAAACTGAATAAGGATTCAGTGAATAATTTGTTAGATAACTATAACTGAGAAATCTGTCATTGCCATATCAGAGAACAAACATATAGATAATTAGTGGTTATATTAAATGTATGTAACGCAATAAAATTTTCGGCATCAAGGTTGGTCCTCTGAGATAAGAATATCATTTCAGCTTTTTAGTTTCATCATTATAATTACATTATTTGTTAATTTAAAAAAATAATTATCATTATCAATAATTATTATTTTCAATAATAATTACATTATTATTTTCAATAATAATTACATTATTATTTTCAATAATAATTACATTATTAATCATTATAATGACAATGCCTGGGAAATTTCCGAAATGGGGAATTCCATTTTAAATAATAAAGTTTAACATGGTTTTCCCATAAGAAAAAATACATTTTTATAAACGTTATTTAGAATCATTAATACAATGTACAACATGTTGACCTTTTACATTTTTGTGTATCACTAGCCATAAAATATGTATTAAAAATTTATTTTTTATCTGTCACACCATACGTCTGTTTAGACGGGTCCGAGGAAAAGCTTATAAATAAAAATATATAGATTTTCGAGTTTCAGCCGCTAATTAATTATTTAATTAAACAATGTGTAACTGTGTTTGACAATTTTCTCTTAGTATAGAGTAAGAAACCGTGGGTTATCCGAGTTTTTCAACTATTTATCCACTTTTCAATTGGTGTGAGGTAACAATGGATGCAATTCAACAAACATGTTGGCACTAGTAGCTTTTCTTCAATTTTTCTGCACTTTTCACAGTTGCATTAATTAATATCTCACTGCAAATTAAAAATGGACTATATGTTAAGAATTTCAGAAAAAGCGCAACTACTTAGCATGACCGAAAAAAAGATAGATATAAACAATAATAATTTGTTCAAACGATTACGTTTGTTATTTCGCATCCATCATTACCTCAAAAATATCGAGAAAAGTAAAAGATTTTTATATATGTCAGAGAAAAAATGTCTAGCATTTTATAAAGACAATATTATTAAAAACAATAATACATTTTGTAAACGCTTATTTTTATCAGCTTCATATAGTGATTTCCTCACTCTAATTGAAATATCCACAATATGAAGAGTTATTCAGACAATCCCGACTTCCGAATTCTATTTTAAATAAATATTTCTAACAAAAATAATGAATTGTTTCAATAATGTAGTTTAACCCCTGGCTATGAATGGATAATAGTATTTTATGTATTATACACAATTTTAATTTTTTATAAACACAACAGAACCATAGTTGGCACAAAAAAAATATTAAAACAAATGAAAACTTAAATAAAAGACTTTCCAATGAATTTTTAATTATCTCTTGAGAATCAAAAGAGATCGGGTTTTTATACCTAAAGGGCATTAAGGGCATATTGTAATGTATTTTTTTCCAAAATTTTAAAGAAAAACAAACGTGGATTATTTTTAGAAACTTAATGTTGGCTTTGGTTTTAAAAAAATCTAAAAATTGATAAAAATCTCCTTTCAACAAATACTTTTTTGAACAGCGTTTTATTATGAATAATAAAAAAATACATCTTCGTACCTTAAAAGTCACCAGAAAAATAAAGTTTCATAGAATTTAGAAATTTCTCAAATGTAAAATATTTAATGCATACTTTGCCTGGTCTCTTCTGGGCGTAATATATAATGTCTATAAAATGTGTAGAATAGAGATAACTTTTCCTGGACTCTTTTGAGCATTATATATAATACCTAAGCATATATATAATGCCTGATCGTGAAAAAATAGTCCGTTAAATTTTGAAAATCCGCTATCTCTCTATCTTTTTGAATTTATATCTAGAATAGTTGACTAATAAACTTGGCCTTCAGTTTGCGACACTTAAAAAGTATAAAAAGGCTAATCTGATTAGTAAATTCTTTTGCAAGTAATCGCTCTCACATACATACGTAAGACCATACATGCACCATTTTATAAACAACGGGGGCTGTAGGATCATATTTTAAACAAATCTAATACTATTTGGAACGAAGTTCCCTATGCCGGGTTGCTGGTGCTTAACGCTGCACATTGGGGATATACCAATAATTTCGTTCAAAACCACCTACAGGTCGCAAGTCTGAACCAAATCAAACAAAATTAGGCTCAAAATGTTTGTAATTGAATTACAAAGAGACTCACAAAGCCAAATTTTT
>JAAAKG020000008.1:3589218-3610220 GCA_010014905.2 Druon quercuslanigerum | reverse complement strand
TTGGCTTGTTAAAAATAAGTTTAATCTTCAATGGGCATAAATGAAACAATGGTTAAAAATTAGTCTCCTAAGGTTAACTTTTTAATAGTTTTATTGAAA
Source organism: Druon quercuslanigerum (assembly GCA_010014905.2). Taxonomy (NCBI): domain Eukaryota; kingdom Metazoa; phylum Arthropoda; class Insecta; order Hymenoptera; family Cynipidae; genus Druon; species Druon quercuslanigerum. The sequence continues at coordinate 3,610,121 of JAAAKG020000008.1, read as the reverse complement.
ATTCGTTATTTTTTTAATCATTTAACTTCTTTCAATTTGTAATTAAAATATTTTTTGGTTAAATATCAACAATTATGTTTTTTGATCAGAATTAACCTTTTTCGATAAACTTATAATTTAATTTTCTTGCAAACTGTCGAATTTTAAATGTTAAAAGAATAATTTTCTACCAAAAAGCGGAATACTTATTAAAAATTATAATGGCATTAAAACAAAAATATGTTTCATTTCTAAATTAAAAACAGTTGAATTCGCTAAAACGACAAAAATGATTTTTCCGCCAAACAGTTAAATTTGTAACTAAAAGAAAATAAAAATTTCTACCAAAATAGATGATTTGTTAACCAAAAAAGGTTTTTTAATTAAAAAGAGAAAAAATATTTCAAACAAATTGTTGTTTGTTTTGGTACAATAATATAATAAATTGCAAATTTACAATTATTAAATTTTTAAGCCAAAAACAAGAATTGTCTACAAAACCGTTATATTTTTGATTCAAAAAAATAAATTTTAAACAACTGAATTTTATTTACAACCAAGCAGAGGAATTTTCAAGTAAAATGATTAACTGTTTACAAAGTCGTACAAATCTCTAATGAGTAGTGAAATTTTTAACAAAAAATGTGCATTCTTATCAAGACATATTGATATTTATATTTAAAATTGATATTATATTGATTGAAATTGATATTTAAAAAAAATGTTGATTGCAAATTAAAAGGAATTGAATTATTAAAAAAAATAAAAAATAGAAAAAATTCAATGAAGCTGTTTATACTTTACCCTCAACAGATTAATTTTCAACCAACCAGTTGCATTTTTGCTTAAGAAAGATGAAATTTAAAATCAAAAGGATAAAATTTCGAACTAAATCTACGAATTTTTCAACAAAATAGTTGAAGTAATCAATAAAACATATTCTTTAGTCAACAAAGTTTTAATCAAAAAGTAACTGAAATTTTTTGAACACTTTTTAAAAATTATATATTATTTTTAATTAGGGCAAATTCCAAATCAAAATTTACTTTCTGCAAGTTAATTTTCAAGTAAATAGATAATATTGATTTTAATAATATTTTTAATATTCAATATCAGTCTTTAATAATATATTTTAATGCATACTTACTAATTTTATTGATAAATTACATTTATGAGTTAGCATTAAATTATTTACCTAATCAGTTGGCAATCGTGGAAATTATAAACAATATTTTTGATAATAATTAATTTAATGTAATAAGATATTTGAACTTTTTGTGAGAAAAATATTTAAATGATATGAATTTTATTTTAAAATAATGAAAAATAAGTTCCTTATGATTTATCATCATTCATTCTTGCTTTTTAGTTTATTCTATAATTGTAATTAAGTTTTGCCAGGGTTTTTAAGAAACGACTAATGAGCAATTTAAAGAGCATAAAAATATCAATTTAATTAATTACTTATAAAATAAACAATGTCTTTTTTGTTCTAATCGAACAATTACCATGTTTTAGTTAGTGACTAAACAAAGATATTTCACTAAAAAATTAGATGAAACATTCCTAAACCTTTGGATAGCAACAGATTTATTTTTCTATAACAAATCTAAAGTTTATTTACAAATAATCAAAATTGGTCTTAAAAGTGAATTTAAGACTAGAATGTTCGAGATTCAAATTTAATTGATGTAAGAAAACCCTCAAAAAATGTAGAGAGAATTACTTTAAGTCAAAATGTCAAACTGTAAATTTTTTAAATAATTTCCAAAGATCCAACTTTTGCATTCAGGTTAATAGAAAAAGTCGTGTATCGTTAAAATGTAATAATTTAAAAAAAATTTTTTAAGATTTAGTATACAGGATGCTTCGGGGTTGTGCTTACATCCCCTAAAAACTCCGGCAAGGAAATCCGCATTTTCTAAAACCCTTCTGAATAACATTGTCATTAAGATTTAATTTTTTGACTTTCTAAAAAAGCAAAATACGTAGAACAGACTAAACAATACAAAAAGCCAAAAAATTAAATTTTGAAAATTTGATTGGTTAGCCCCTTATGATTCCCTACCATTCAATTCACTTGAAACGATTGTTTTTCTATACATTACAGATTAAAGCAAATAAATCGACATTTCCGAAAACCAAAAGTAGAATGGTTTTTTAGCTAATGTTTTTTAATGTTGAATTGAGAAATATACTTAAAAAAATATAGAAAAGTTCCCCATTAAAAAAAATATTTTATATTCTTGTAAGGGTTGTTTTAACATCGCCTAAACGTTCAAGAAAAGAAATCAACATTTTCTAAAAACCAAAATCATGAAATAGTTTTTGAAGAAACTATTAACGTCAGAAATTTTTACACAATAAATTTAGTATACATATCTCAGAATGAAAATTGTTTAAAATAATGTTAAGGGTTGTTTAATGATCCTTTAAATATTCAGTTAAGGAAATAGATCTTTACAAAAACCGACAATCACGCATTTTTTAGAATATATTGTTATAATCAGAAGTCACTTAAAAATAATTTCTAAAAACTTAATCTATAAAAGTGTTTGAATTCATTTTAGAGCCTGTTAAAAGAACTTTTAAAAAATTCAGTGATTTTTCTCCCTAGGACATATAAAGAATTATTTGTGATTTTAATTAGTTAAAAATGTCCCGCAGATTTTTTTTTTCTTTGGCCAAGTCTATTTTTTTACTTAAATGTGAAAAAAATATTACAGCAACCCTTAAAATAAGTTTAGCAACTTTTTCTGTTAATAGATTGTTTTAAGATTTAGTTTGGAGAGATTTTTGGCCCTCAATACTTTAATAAACAATTAAACATGATGTAGGTCGTTTAAAAATGTTAATTTTCTTGCTTTCATGTATTATGGATCTTAAAATAACCTTTAAAAAAAGTGAAATGACCTTTTTTACTATTGGATGGTTTTTCACATTCTTTAACGAGTAATCTTTGTTCTCTATAATTTAATCAAAAAACATCCTGTTGTTTTGGTTTGTTTGAAAATATTGATTTTCTTGTTTAAATATTTAATGGATCATTAAATACAACCCTTTAAATAAATATAGCAAACATTTTTCGGTAAGTATAACATTTTAATAATAATCGATGAATTTTTCTGTCAAAATATTTGCAAAAATTGAAAGTTTAACAGTTGTTAATGCATAAACTGTCTATTATTTAAGAATTTAAAAAAATTATTGATCTGCTTGTTTAAAATTATAAAAAAAACTTATAGGTAGATATTTGGATTAAAACCCCCGCTTATTGTTAGCTAAAGAAGAAAAAAACATACTACGATTGTTTAATATTTTAAGGAATGCTAAAACCACCCTTTATATGAATTTAACTCAAAAACATCATGTAATTCCAATATCGTAAATTTTTCAAATTCACAAGTACAAAAAAATTATTTTCGTGGGAATAATTCACAGAACACGACGCATCTACCCGAGTCTAAAAAAAAATTTTAAACAAATTTCCAGAAATTTGATCGAATTCAAACAAAAATAAATGCATTTTTTTTTTGAAAAAAAAAAATTTGGATGTGATGCAAGCCCCATGGATAATCAGATAATTAAAGATAATTAATTTAAACCATTTATTATTATTTTTAATAACATTCTATTAGAAAATACTAAAAATTGCAATTTAAAAAAAAATCACTTTTTGTCAAATTTTCAATAAAGATGAGTTAAGTAATTAATTAGAGTCAAGGAAATTAATTTTTTAAACAATTTATTATTAGATATTATTTTTAAATAATGCTAGAAAGAGGCTGCTTTTATGAATTTTATGGCTTTTTTTAAATTTTATTTAGAATCAAAGTAATAATGAATTCAAGTTAACAAAAATAATTGTTTAAACAATTTATTATCATTGTTAATAATATTATATTTGCGAAATTGGTAGCATGTTGCGGTTTTTTCTGATATTTTCAACATTGTGTCTATTTTTCATTAGGCGTGACTTGATACTTAATTAGATTAAGCAAAAATAAATGTTTAAACAAATTATGATTTTTATTATCAGTCCCTGTCTGATAGTTGCAGTTTTTTCAGAAATGTTTGTCTTTCTGTCCTTTTTTACTTAGTGGCATAATAATTAATTAATGTTAAAAAAACATTTGTTTAAACAATTTAATACTTTTAATAACTATCTATTCTTAGATAAGAGCTAGAAAATTGTGGTTTTCTCATTATGAAATCTTTAACTTGGCTTCTCCTGCTTAGTTCTCAACAATTTATAAATAAACATTAGGGGTTCAGAAACGTTAAATGAGAGAAGATCGAAAATCATTCACCAAAAACAACAATATTAATTGAAAAATCATTTTAGTTGTGGTTGACTTATTATTTCTTCGTAAATAAAAAGGCGATGCAAAGTTAAAGATCTTAAAAAACCGCTACTTTGTAGAAATTATCTGAGAAAAAATTGTTAAAAACAATATTAAATTTTTTAAACAACTTTTTTAAAAACTCATTAATTATTACCTCACTAACTGAAAAAAGACAAAAAGAAAAAAATGTATAAAAACCCGCAACTATCAGGTATTGATATAGATGGAGATAGTCATGAACAACAATAAATTGTTTAAACAATTATTTTTGCTCATTCTTAATAATTATTAAGTCACGCCTACTGAAAAATAGAAAAACAGTTGAAAATTTCAGAAAAAACTACATTCTACCAATTGAGCAAACATAATATTATTAACAATGATAATAAATTGTTTAAACAAAATTATTTTAATAACTTAAATTTATTATTGCATCTCATAATTTGAAAATTGCAAAAAAAGCCAGAAATTTCAGAAACCGCATCTTTCAAGCATTATGCAAATATAATATCATTAATAATATTGCATTGTTTAAACATAAAAATTTAAAAAATATCAATTAGATTAAAATAAAAAATAAAAATTAATTTAATCCCCAATCATAAAATTGATACAAACTCCTGCAAAAAAATCTATCTACTAAATTTGTACTAAAACAAATAAAAGATGCTACAATTTTTATCTGAACAAATATTTTTTCAAATAATAATTTCAGACAAACATGAAAAGGGGGAAAGAGAAATGAGAAGGCAACCAATCACATCCACTAACTTCTCTTTTTCCTACTTTTGTCTTTTTTATTTTTATTAATATCAAATTACAATAAAAGCACATTGAAAATAAAAAATAAAGAAATGAAAATAATATCACCAACACATTAGAAACATCTTTCATTAATAAATCCGAAATAGAGAAAGTAAAAGAAAAACAAAATTCATGGAACCTCACCTTTAAATGTAATTAGTGACATTAGCATAACATTTGTTTAATTTATCCAAACCGTTTTTTAAATAATTAGATCACTTTTTTCGTTTTTTAATATAAAGCATTTCCATGAATTCTCTCTTTCTCTCATTACTTTTACTAAGCAAAATACTAACGTTATCCCAGTCAAACTCATGGTCAACATCAACATATTCCTTTGTATGCCTGGCAAGAACTTTCTTATAACAGCGTCCCAAAAGAACATCACTTTTTTGTTCCTCTATCCTAGTATTAAGAAGTCTGTCAGTCTCTCCCTAAAGAATCTTTGCAGAAATTAATTACTTAATCCATTTTAAATGTTATGCGGAAAACTTTTTTAACATAAGTTCAATAGTTTTAGAAGCTTTACCAGAAAATGTAAGAACAAAAGTATTAAATGATCATGTTGAACATATTCCCTCAACTTTTTCTGATTATCTGCAAGCAAAATATTACTCTGTTTTTGATTTGTTCAACTCTAATTGCAATATATTTCTCATTTAACTAAATTCTTGATTGTTGCAATTTTGTTTTGAAAAGGATGAGCAGAAAAGAAATTTAAAATTCTGCCTCAGTAAGTAATTTTCCTGTACCAACTGGTACTAATATTACCATCCCGATCCCTAATCACTTCTATGTCCAAAAAACTGATTCCATTATTCTGCTCTATTTTATGAGTAAATAGAAGTTTTCGATGTAAATTGTTAAAAGCATCAATGACCATCTTCAACTTTGCCAGAGGAACACATAATAACGCATTGTCAACATACCGAAAATAAAAAGGGAAAACAAGATCTAATTTCTTAAAGCCAAAAACCTCCTCATCTTTCATAACTATTTTTGCTTAAATCGGACAAATGACTAAACCTATGGGAGTATCAAACTTCTGTCTATAAAAAGATCCGTTAAATTTAAAATAAGTTAAGTTTATGATAAAAACTATCGTTGCCATCCAATCTTTTTGACATAATCGAGTACTTGTTTTAATATTATCTCATATATTTAAAATTGCCTGTGTAAGCAATGCAAGCGGTATATTCGGAAAGATTGCAACAACATCCAAAGAAATTATTGCATAGTCATCCGGGGCCGGTTCTTTTAATAATAATTTTTTGGGATTCTCAGCTAATTTTAACATTGTGTTTTCAAGTTGAGATAGAGTCTTCGAGAATTAAATTAAAGCTTTGCTCTAAAAATTTAGTGTGAGTATTGCTAGTTGAAATAACTATTCTTAAAGGATAGCCATCTCTGTGAATCTTTCTCAAACCATAACATGACAAGAATAATGTATTCAGTATTAATTTCAGTCCATCTTATATCTTTTCACAGAAGTGCTTTCTTTCTCTAGTTCTTGAGCATCTTAAAAGTATATCTTTTTAACTTCCTTAACGGATCCTCATGCAATAATTTAAAACTATTATTATTAGGAAGCAAATTCTCCATATCCCTAACATAATCTAATTTTCTGATACAAACAGTAATACTGCCTTTATTATCACTCATGCAAACTATATCAGGGTTGTTTCATAAAAATAAACAAGGGAAAAGGAGTCCCCATAACTATTCGAAAAAAAATTTGTTAGACCACCCTGTTGTGCATACTTGAGTCTTACTTCATCGAAAGACATTAATTTATACATTGTCTGCGGAACATCAAGGTAGCTAATTTTCGCGAAAAGCATCACTTAAGAAGATAGCCAGCCTATAGTTTCCAATGGCTGAATCCGCCCTGTTGTTCACTCGAAACGATAAGCGGTAAATCTTGGAGTCCGAGAGGTCGTAAAACGATCCAAGGAGTCCTTATCCAGGAGACCGGGTAATTACGAATCCTTTACCACCAACTTGGATCGATCCTTGTGTTTTCTCACAGCAAGCTATAAAGACCACCCTTCGCCTACTGTCTTGTACCGACAAGTACGAGGAACATTAGAGAAGTTGGGAATATGCCTAGTGCGACATCCATTTAGAGAAATCTTGGCTCCAGATCTATAATTTCCCTCAACACATTCCCTCTTCTTGAGGCGTATCGATAAGTGCGTGTTCGTGTGATATAAGGATGTAGGAAATGTGTACATACAATGGTAGAATAATCGAACCTGGTACGTTAGGTTATCAAGTAGGGGGTAAGTCACCCCTCTCCCCCTATATTTCCCCATCACACCCCGAGTTCAGAGTTAGAGTGGTGGGAGGATCTCTCATTCAATAGGGGTGTATTGTTCGCGTCTTATCATAATATCTCATAATTAATATCTCCGCATTGTGGTATGGATGGATAGGCAGGCTTCGCTGCCAGAGCCACTGATAGCAAAAGCTGTGCCAGCCAGGACTGTCTAAAGCAGGGTCCAAAGGAGTGCTCCTTCGAGTAGACGTCGTCGGTTTGAAAACCACTCCCTTATCGCTCAAGACGCTGATACTGAGAGCCGATTAGTTTGCCAAGTCGCGACTTGTCGAAGATAGAATTCCAGTTCTCAGATACTTGAGGGTTATTAGATTCACGTCCAGAAGTTGTTATTCGTTATTGGCCAGATGTAGAGAAGCAGAGGATTAGAAAACGAAAGGAGAGGGAAAAATTAATAAAGAATAAACATCAATTAAACTGATACATATTGTAAATAAAAATATAAAATAGTTGCATTCTATCATTTTTTATAATTACCTTTGACATCATGGAGGTCAAAATTTAAGAAATTTAAATGAGATTAAAATCAAATTTGAAATTCTATTTAACGTCCAGTAATCAAGTTAATGTGCTGAATTCTTGAAAATAAAACCAAGAGTCTAACGAAAAAATTTGGTCGACCTCCACAAAATGTTCTTGTTGCTACCTTTGCAACCTGCAAAAAATGCAAATTTTCCTAGGAAGAAAATCATTCTTTTTTTTGTTTGAAAAAAAAGAGGAAAAAAGCATCAGAAGGCCACGAACCATATCCCCTTCCTTCTCTTTTTTAAACTTTAAATTTATTTTGTCTTCTTTATTTCTGCAACCACCAAACCACAATTAATGTTTTTACAAATGTTTTCTATTATGGGTTGACAATAGTAGAAATAAAGAAAACCAGAGAAAAACAAAGTTCTCATTTTTCTTTAATTAGTTTTTATTTTTGTCAAAAAAATTCTTTTCTCCTCTAGCAAAATGTTGTGGTGGTTGTCCAAATTCGGTTGTTCAATTCTTGGTTTTATTTTCAGAAAGTTTGCATATTAACATAAAGGTCTAAACATTATTATAAACATCTCATGTTTATTCATAAGAAACTATAATAATACATGAAAAAGAATTAAAATTATTTATTTCTATATTTAAAAAAATTGAAAATGTTTCTTAAAAATAAAAAATATAAAGTATAAGAAAATTAAATTTATTACAAGCAGAATGAGGTCTGTCTTCTTCTAATTTCAAATGTTCAAAGTGAATGATTGAATACCATTCTTCTGAACTAGTTTTGACGACTTAGTATTTTGGAAATTAAGCTTTCTTGTACCAACATAAAATTTGTTTTAAAATAAAAATTAATATATCAAACAAATGTAAAAAATAAAATAAATAACAATTAATTTAATTTTGTAAGTATTTCATAGGACTTTTTTAATATTTTCAGGTACTTCGGAGTTAAAAACATTTTTGGAAATTCACGATTTGGAAATTGGCCTAGGCCTGCAGAAATTTTCTCGCATTGAATAATTGCATTAATTAATTGAATAGCATATTCGTTTCAATTGCGTAGCTTTTAAAAATTATTTAAATTGTTTATTGCTAATAAAATTTAAATTTTTAATTTTAAAAGCTCAGAACCTATAGTGACTAATTTCACTCTAATTTAAAATATGAAAATTTTAATTTAATGCAATTCAGAAGATTTTAATTTTAAATTATTTCATTTCGAACAATTCTATATTTTCAAAATGTAAAAAGAAAATAAATATCAATTACATTACATTTCTCTTTTGAACATTACATTCGGGATACAAAATACAAATTTCCAATGAAATAAAATAACCTAAAATTGCAAGTTTTTTTTTATGTTAAATAATTTTTTTTAACATAAATGATTCTTGGTGAAAAAGGTTAACATATCCTACTATTGATCGAATACTGTAAATATTTTTTAAAATGGGTGGCAATATTTTATCTTCGAAACATACTCGCATAACATAAATTATACGAAAATTTTATATATTTTGAAAATCTGCTAATTTTTAGTACAAAGACCGATTTCCAAAGTAAAATTTTATCATAATCTTAAATTGTTAAAAAGTTGTTAAAAAATCTTCTTGTAATTAAATTTTGTTTAAATCCATTTCCTGATGAAAACATAAATATAACAAAACTGTTCAAAAATGGAAAAATTTTTCAAACTGTAATAATTTGTATTTGGTACAAATTTTAGTTGTTAATTGATCTCTTCTTTTGCGGATTGAACTTTTTACGAGTTTTTTGTTAGCTTAACCGTTTTTCCTATTTTAAATTTTTATTCTTATTGTAGATTTTTTTTTTAAAACAATTCATCACTTGACTTGAAAATTCAACTATTTTGTCATAATTCGGTTTTTGTTGTTGTTGAAAACATTTCTCTTATTTAAAAATTTTACTATTTGTTATTTTAAAATTGCAAATCTACTTTAAAAACTGATTCTTTATTGCTTTCTCTAAAAAAAACTGTAGCTTAAGGTAGTTTTCGTGCATAAAATAAGGTCTCTATATAACCTTAACAAAATAGCCTTATAACTAAATATTTGATAAGGAACATTAAGAACTTACAAAAAATGATTATTTTAACAATAGTTTTAAATAATTTTGTTTATTTTTACTTTTTAAAAATTTAATAAAAATAGTTAAACTCAACAAAACTATGGCTTTTTATCGGAAAAAGTATTCCCTGTAGCCTTACCGTTTCTAATTTTGTAAGAAATTCATAGGACTTTTTGAATATTTTGAGGTTCTTCGGAGTTAAAAACATTTTTGGAAATTCACGATTTTCAAAAATCCTGTGAGATTTCAATATTCTCATATTTTCCAGGCCAAAATTCATGTTTGGCAACTTCCAAAAATTAAAATAATTTTTAAAAGCTTTGGAAAACTGCCCTTGAAATTGGCCTAGGCCTGCAGAAATTTTCTCGCATTGAATAATTGCATTAATTAATTGAGTAGCATTTCCGTTTTAATTGCGTAGCTTTTAAAAATTATTTAAGTTGTTTATTTCTAATAAAATTAAAAATTTTAATTTTAAAAGCGCAGAACCTATAATGACTAATTTCACTCTAATTTAAAATATAAAAATTTTAATTTAATACAATTCAGAAAATTTGAATTTTAAATTATTTCATTTCGAACAATTCTATATTTTCAAGATGCAAAAAATTAAGGCGTCATAATTTATTTTATCGGAATGGTTGAACATTTGTCTTTTTTGTCAGCATTTAATTGTCTTTTATTTAAAATAAAAATATTTTTTTGAAGCAGTAACTATTATATTTTCTTCATTTTTTTTAATAATAAAAATTTATCTACCTTTTTTAAATATTGCAGTTTTTGTCACAAATAGACTTTTTAAACTAAGATTTTAATGATTTTTTTTTTTAATCAAAATTTACCTATTGAATCTTTGGTTAAAAATTATCTTTCTGTATATTTAAAATTTAACTATGTTCTCCAAACTTTGTGTGATTTCCATAAAATCTGTATTCCTTTATTACCAGTTAATCTGTTTAAGTTGAAAATTCAAATTTGTATGATAAAGACTTTTTTGGATTAATCTGTTTCTGACTTGAAATAAAAATATTTTGCAGTTAAAATGTTTTCTAACTATGACATTTTTTGTAAAAAATTCCTTTCTTTTAATGAGATGTTTAACAAAAAATTTAATAACTATTTTGCACAAAAATCGTTTTTTTTTTGTTGAAAATGCTTTTTGTAATAAAAATGTAACTATTGCATCGTTGGCTCAAAATTGATATTTGTAGTTTAAAAATTCAACTTTTCGGTCGAATATTCATTTAACTTATCAAAAAATGATTTTTTACTAGAAAAGTAATCTTCTTGGTTAAAAAGTCTACTATTTGTTTAAAAATTTATGAATTTTCTTCAAAATACTTCTTATTTGGTAGAAAAGCAATCTTTTTGATTAAAATATCAACTGTTATTTGAATCCCCGTTAGATTTGTTGAAGCTTGTTTTTTTAGTTCGAAAATTCAAAATTTTGGATGAAGTTATTTTTCTTCATTGACAGAAAAAAATTTTTGGTTGAAAAGAAAAATCCTGCTGAAAAGTTAATTCATTTATCTGAAAAATTCCTTTCTTGTATTAGACATTTTTTGTAGTTAAATAATACAGTTTTGAAAATTAAAAGCCTACGATCTAAGACTTCGAATTTGAAATTGGAAATATTTTCAAGGTTGTAATTTTAGAATGTTTCTATTCAAATAGGTGTTAAATTCCGAAGGTTTGATTATGAAATCATAAGTTTTTTAAATTGATACTGATCCGTCTTGTATGATGAAATAAAATTTCTGATCACTCGAATACAAAATAATTTTATTACTATTGCATTTTAAATATTGAAATTGTAAAATTTTCTCAACTCCTTATTTTAAAATGATTTTAATTTTAAAATGGAATCTGAGAGTTATTCAAATTATTTTTTAAATAGTCCTGTCTAATGTATGTAGTATTTCATATTAAATATCAAACATAATGGAAACTTAAAATAATACTTGTTTCAATTTCTAAGCTTTTAAAGTAGTTATATCTTAAATTTTAAATTTCAAGCAATTTATTATAAATTTCTTTATACTAATTAGTTTTTCAATCAGGAAATTTTTAATATTTAACGTTTCACAATTTAGGTCAAACTAGTACCCAATTGTTTTTTCTAGACATCATATTCTTCATTAATTATTATTTTTTATAATAATTACAGTGTAGTCTATGTCTATATAAAATGATTATTAATAAATTGTTTACATTGTAAAAAACATTTTAACATGAGAAATATTTCAGGCAACCAAAATTTGTGAAAAATTCATTATTGTAAAATGATTTTAAAATTTTGAATTTCTTTCCTGTGCCCACCTTCAACCGATTTGCATAACATTTTAATGAAAAGTCTGTCATAACATATTCTCGATGCATATTACAAGAAAAACTTCATTTTAACATAAAATATGCTTAATTAAAATTTTAAATTATTAAAAATATCATACTATTTTAAAATAAATATCTAAATAATGTTGTTATAGATTTCTACGACAAATATTGAGAAAAATATATTACATTTTTTCATCATTGCACATAAATCTATCCAACAGATTCACATCGAATAAGAAGTCCTTGTGAAGAAATTCTCCAATAAAATTGCAAATTTTTCGATATCTTGAATCATTTTTTTATATTCTACAATTTTTTTTGTTTTTAAACTTTCACTTTGTATACTAAACACAAAATTTTCGTGAAAATACTCAAGTAATTCATTCCGACAACTTTTGTTTTTCCAAAAACATTTTTACAACGATATTGTTGCTATCATTTATTGAAATTGTAATTAACTTGCATAGTGGTTTGAGGGATGCTAAAAATGAGCGATGAAAATGACTAGCTCGCGTAATTATCGGGAATTATGGTCGGTATACGCAAGCCACAATAACTGCAAGTAAGTAGTGTCTGTCGCCATTGTTTCCCGTTAAATCAAAAGCAGTCAACTTCTCTATTGTGATTTGAACGCGTCGACGGTACAAGTGATGCCTCGATAGAACGACTCGTATGTTCGCAAATTCGCGCAGACGCGACAAAATGTATATACATATATATATATACATATACACATGCGTATTACTATTACGTAACCGCTGAATCGGTATGATGCAGACTGACAGACATAGACAAACAATTGAGTTTGATTGTACAAGATTTAGTGCTGTTTTAGTGCCAGTGAATTCGAATACTCACTATATCGCTTACCTTTAAGCAAAAATTTAAAGTTGGAACGGAATATTTTCCCATGTTCAATTGAAAAATCTTTGGAAAATATTATCACTTTTTATTATCAGGAGACCTTGTCGCGTCATATCAGGAATCAAGGGACAGGAGTCAAAAATTACTACAAGTGCCGCATTACCCATTGTGCTATATTACCCTATGTTACATGTTACCCTATGAGATATTTTATCCCAAGTTATACCACTTTGTCCCAAATTTATTCCACATTGGCTGCATTTTATAAAAATTTTTTTCGACTTTCAGTGGCTTTTCTTCGACCTTATACCACTTTGCGTTAACCATACCATAGGCATAGACCATACAATTAGACACACTACACATTACCTTATCTGGCTCCTTTCATCTCTTTTTAGGTGGTATCCAGGTACCACATTATTCCCTCCACCCTCAGTTACAACATTGTCCTAATTCGACTTGAGATGCTACGTTTTGTGAATCTCTGCACTGTCTTCGGATTTCAGGTTTCTTTCTTATTGACATGTGCTACTGATTTTCTTTCCTTTCCAGTCTTTTCTATGATTCATTTCAATTCTATAATTTCTTTGAAAGTAGTTTGTAATTTTTTTCGTTTAAAATTAAAATTAACTATAGTCAAATGAAAGGGAGATAAAAGAAGCAATAAACGTCTGTAATGTTTAATTCTAATTTTCATTAAAATTTACTACTGGTCTACATTACAAAGGTAAAAAGCTAAATCCATTTATCAAAAGATCTTCCTTCTTCGTTGCAACAGAGATGGTTTGATTCCTTTACATATCAAAAGCAAATTATATGGTTCAAACTTTGACTTTGTTAATCTCAACAGTTCTGCTAAACTGAATAATTTATACATGTCTATCTCCACTGATATCTTGAATTTAGAGATTAAGGATATCCATTTCTCACTTACTGATATTAATTTTAGATTACATGAGATTGAAAATATCTTATACAAATTCCTTCCAATTGATGTTCTTTAAATATATGTATTTTGAATATTTAAAGTATGAAAGGATTTCTAAAACATGTAAAATGAATTCTATTAATAAGTTTCTTTGGCTGAAGGAAAAGGAAAACAAAAAATGTAATTTTCGATGCAGTCAAAAATGGTTTAAAAATCTCACTAACATCAATATCCCAGAAGCTGTTATTGATATTGTGTCACTGGGATCAAATCATTCAAGTTGCGATCAATCAATAAGAGATTATCAAGTTTTTAATTTTATAGTTTCCATTGAAACGGGAATTCTGAACCTTCCCCTTGATGATAAAAATGCTATTAGGAATCATTGCACTCAGCTAATCATGTACCATGTTACATCTCTTAAAAGGCGGAATCGGCAAAAATTAGTTGCAATATAAAACATAACGGAGTGACACAATTTTTGAAAGACAATCCTGATATGCTTTTCATAAAAGCAGATAAAGGAAATGGTACTGTAGCCATGTCAAAATCTGAATATAAAACTAAAATGTTGAATATTTTAAATAATACTAATACTTATAAGATTTTTAAATTTGGATGTAACTCTACTACTGAAACAAAAAATAATTATTTGGTTAATACTATGTTAAACAAGAACTATCTCACTGCAATAGAAGCTAAAGCTTTGAGGTGCTACACATCTGTCACTCCAAGAGCTTACGGTTTACCCAAGATTCATAAAATTGGGAACGTTTTAAGATTGTTTCCACGTTAAATAGCCCCACTTATAATCTATCGTCTTACATATCCATTATTTTGAATAAGATCATTGGAAACAATGATTGTCACGTCAAGGATAGTCTATTTTTGATAAAAAACATTAAAAAACATGTATTACCAATAAACTATGTTCTAGTATCTTTAGATGCAGTCGACATGTTCAATAACATCCCTGCCAATCTGGTTATGAGGGTATTAGAGAGAGATGGAAAGAAATCTCTGAACATACATTTGTGCTTGAATGCTACTTTTTCCAACTTTGACGGTAAAACGTATAAGCAAGTTTGGGGTCTAGCCATGGGTATCCCTTTTTCTTCCGCTGCAGCGAATTTAGTCATGAAAAAATTGGAAAGCACTTGCTAAAATGCACTAACTTTTTACCCCCCTTTCTATTATCGATATGCAGACGATACTATTACAGCTGTTCTGAAAAATAAAATACAAATTATCTTGGACCAATTAAATAGCCACAATAATAATAATCTAAAATTCACCCTTAAGAATTAAAACAACAACAACAAAATTAGTTTTTTAGACACATTAATTATTCGTGAAAATAATGATCTAAAAATTGACTGGTTTCAAAAGAAAACATGGTCGGGCAGATACTTTAATTTTAATTCATCTCATCCGAACTTCCATATAATTAGAGTATTAAGAGGTTTGTTTTTCCGAATTCTCCGAATTTCAGGTCCAGAATTCAGACCCAAAAATATATAACCTAATTAAGATACCTTAAAAGACAATGGATATCCTTCAAATGTAATTAATAAATATTTGAAACAAAGAAACCTTACGTTTTTATAACTATGAGTCTCTTACCAATGATAAAAAACCAGATAAGAATTTTGTAGATTTTACAGTTTTTCCATATATCAAAGGTTTAACGGAAAAAATTGAATAGTTTTCACGTCCCCATAAAATAAAGACAACTTTTAAACCAATAAAACTTCTGAAAAGTTTTTCTCCAGCTCAAAGGGTCCACTTGCAAAATTTAAACGAATTAGCTTAGTATATAAATGCAACTGCTAAAATTTCACTGCAGTCTACGTTGGTGAAACGGGAAGAAAATTATAAACTAGAAATAGAGAACATAAATATTCAATAACCAATTTTAATAACAACAATCATGCAGATATTACAGAAAATTTTTTAGATACCGGTCAACGATTGGACTTTGACAATACCCAAATTTTGGCCTTTGAGAAAAACAAAACTCGTTGTAAAGTTCTTGAAATTTATTTCATTAATAAACTTTAAAATGTTGCCATTAATTTACGTTATGAAAAAAATAATTTTCCGGAAATTTATAAAACCATTTTAAATAAAATTTAATTCTTCTGTTTTAGTTCTTAATTCCCCTGTTTTCTTATTTGTTTTGACAGCATTTGAATACTTTGAAATTACTTATGGATAGATTTCATTATTGATTGCCTTTTCAGCTTTTGTTTTCCTTGTTGTTCCTGGGTAAAAGTTCAGCCAGGTTGGAGACCGTTTGTGTCCTTATGTTCTTGCCAACCTAAAAAAATATCATTAAACAATTTATATAAATTTTACGTCCTATCATGTTTGTAAAGTCACATAAATTATTTATTTACATATAAAATCATTAATTTTATTTGTTCGGGTTTAATATATTTTGAATAAATTGCCTGTAAAGGTATGTGTATTATAGTTATTTAAATAATTTAAACCATTTAAATATCAATAATCTGTTTCTAAACAAACTTTTTGCACCAGGAAATTCTCACATTAGAGTAATTTCTCTTCTTTTATTTAATTCATTAATTTATTTTAATTGTTTACTTGAAAAATCAAACTTTCTCTTTTCGGGTTTTTTTTTTGTAATTTTTTTGTAATTTTTTCTAATATTATACAATATTTGATTTTATCTTGCAGATTTTGTCTATAATAGAATATTTATCGAAAAGGGTCCAGACTCAGGAACAAAACGTCTAACGTTTGTTTGTTTTTTATTGTAACTGACCTTTCCAATCGACGACTGATCGAGTGATGATTCATCAACATGTACTACTAATCCCCTTATCAATTTTTATTATTAAAAAAAAGTAAATAGAAAGATAGATAAATAAAAGCTCTTGGATTTAAAAATTTTTTTAGTTCGAATATAAAATTCTTGTAATTTTAAATTATTATTATTATTATAATAAATTATTATTTCAAATGTCAAAGAATATTCGATTTCTAATATTCAAAATTAAAAGAATTAAAAATTACAAATCGTTAAAATTATAATAATTTACAACTCTGTACATTAAAATTAACGGATTTTATAATATTACTCTCAAACATTGTTAGAATACACCAAACTCTCGCTTTCAGTCACCTCGTTCTCAGCCTGACTACAACTGGTGACTCCAGCAGTTTCTCAGGAGATCAGGGCGAGAGCGGGTGCGAACTTATATATATATATATATATATATATATATATTCCATTTGAAAACGAGTCAGGCGGCCCTTACTATTTACGTTTTGGCCCCCCCCGAACTCAGTTCAAGGCTATTTAAAGCCAACCCCCGACAGTCGACTGAAAGCAAGGGCTTGGTGTGTGGGCTAATTTTAAATCTTCAAAATTAACGAATTTAATTTCTGTAACTTTTCTGCTTTACTTTTGAGATTTTTCAACTTGTAGGATTCAAAATTAAAAAGTTGACTGGATTTTCCTAATCTTGACAATCTAAGAATTTTCATCTTAACAATTATGAAACTTAAGACTATTTAATTGAAGCTCTTTAAAATGGTAGAGCTTCGAATTGTAAATCATTAAACATTAAAAATTTCTTAAATGTTTAGAAATTACAATTACAAATTTTGTAATTTACACTATCTGAATTTGAAATTTCTTCAATTTCGAAGATTTAAAATTAAAAACTTTACTTTTTATTCCCAAAACCACTAAAATCATGATTAAGCAGGAAATTTAATTTAAAAATCTCTAAAACTAAATATTTTTAAATTTTTTATATTAAAAATATAAGATTTTCTAATTTTAAATAGTTAAAATTCAATGATTTTTAATTTAAAATCTTAAAAATGGAATATTTTGGAATTCTGTCTTTTCATAATTCAAGAATTTTTAACTGCTTACCATAAAAATTGCAGAACTTTAAACTTTATATACTTTTAAATTGAAATATTTTCAATTTTGAAAAATCAAATTGCAAAATTCTGTATTTTTGATGATTTGTATTCGCAATGGCATCAATCTGGAAGAATGAGGATAAAAACAATGTTTTACATTAAATACCTTTAAGCTATAAATCTCGAAAATTGAATAATTTTTTTTTCAACATCTAAGAATTTTTAATTTGACCCCATCATAATTGCAGAATTTGAAATTTTTCATATTTTGAAATTCAAAATTTTTTATTTTTGAAAATTTATAATTAAAAATTCGTTTATTTAAACGGTTATGTATTTAAGATTTTTTGAGCTTCGTATATTCAGAATTTGAAACATTATTTTTGATATTCAGAATCATCAAAATCTTCATAATTTAAGAATTTTAATTTATACATTTTTAAACTTAAAAAGTTTTCAGTTGTGAATATTGAAAGTTGCAATATAAAAAACATTAAAAATTCGAACAGTTAATAATATCGCTGGATTTTAAAATTCCCTAATAATAAAATTACCATAAGAAAATTGCCGAATTATAAAATATCCGACACTTAAAAATTACTGGATTTGAAAAATTGTTTTTTAACAAATTGTATTTATTTACAAAGGTACAATGATGAAATATTAAGATCGAGGAAACTATTTTTATGAACGCTTAGCGTTTTTTTACTTTTTCTTCAATATATATTTATTTTATTTTCATTCAATTAATATGGTTTTTTTTTAAATCAACTTTTATTTTATTTATCGAATTTCAGAATTTTTCCAATTTGGGAATTCTATTTCAGGAATTATACTTTTAGAAATATTTCAAATGCAGTCATATTTAAAAATGTTGGGGACATATATTATTTGGAAATTGTTGAATTCGGGGTTTTCGTATATCGGGAATAATTTAATATCATCTGAAATTTTTTTCAATTTTGAGTATTTTCTCTTCAGCAAATTTTACAGTCTTATTTTAAATACATAATTAGTAAATGAAACTGAAAAACTCAAAATAAGGGCTCATTTTTTGCTATTCAAAAAATAATGCACGAAACACTCGATATTTTTAATTCAAAAAATTCTTAGGCTCTATTGTGTTTAGCCTGAAGAAAGTTTCTTTAAATTATATATCCTTTAATGTCCTTTCAAATATCTAAGTGTCAAATTGGTATTTTCAATAGCTGTTGGAGAATTCGGACAGTGGTCAGAAGAATTTGAATTTTCTTGCAAGATAAGAGGATGTCTGGTAGGGGTGGCTTTGGTTTGTGTGTAAGGATTTGAAACGGAACAACAACTGCGTCTTAGGAATCTGGCCCATTCCGCAGACGCCTTCGTGAAAACAGAATTCGATTGAGAATGACAAGAAGGGGGGATCGACCCTCTGTCAAGGGAGGGTCTAGAGAATGCGGAGCATCCACAGTTACGCAAATACTGAACTGATCTCATCCCACCGTGGATCGAATTGAACTTCCTTCCACGCGCACAAAGATCCGAGACAAGGCAGATTTTCCGATTGTCCGCTACATTCAATGGTCAAAATAATTTATGAATTCTAAACAAATCAAGTCACGTGAAGAAGAAATAACGTTTGTTCCTTCATAGCGTTCCACGGATATCTGCGACGTAATTTACGAACGATATTATTAATATTATTATTATTACTATTATACCTTGAAGTAAATCCTTTTCAGGATAAACATACCTCTACCAGTATTTCAGTTAAAAAAAACAACTAGAACAACAGCGCCAGTTCACCTCAACGATGAAATGACTATGGACATGTTCGGGTCACTACCAACTACTCCTTCAGGAAAAAGCTATATCCTGGCAATCCACGATCAGAATAAATATCTCACTTAGGTCCAACTTGAGGTCGCTAAATCCTTTTCGTTAACAACTATTTGCATTCCATTGTTCCACCAGACAACACCAGTCATTCTTTCTAAAACCGCACTACCACACACTCTAATGTCCTCTCGTCCTCTTCGATCAAAATTCTTAAGAAAACGTTAGATTGACACAAGATTCTCTTTTTTCACCAGATTATTGAACATTAAAAATTTCCTTTAGCAAATTGAACACGAAAAATTGACTCTCAGTGTTTCTAATACATTTCAAATCAATATTTTCGTTATTATAAGACTATTAAAATCTCCGATATAACTTAAATTCAATCCATATGAAACTGTGCTTTTATATATTTTTTTATTGATTCTTTACATTTTTCCAAAAATTCTGAAAAATCAATTTAAAGAGAAAATGAGAAAAATCTCAAAACATTCAAAATGATTTCGTAAAATTTCTAAATTAAATATAAAAGTTTTTAAAGCAAAACATAAAATGATTTCAAAAGATTGAAAAAATGTGAGTTATTTGTTTGATTCTTTTAGAAATAATTTTAAGAGAATATATAATATTACAAATCATTTTAAGCAAAATTTAGATTTTGGAAGAATTCAAAAGAATAATTTGGAAGTCTTTGAAAATTTTTGAAATTTTTAAGAGAATAAACAAATTTTTTTTTTGATTTTTAGGAAAATTGGTAATGTTTTTTATGCAAAATCGATTTGAAGTTTTTCAAATAATTTCAAATAATTATATGCATTGCTGAAACAGTATCTGGAGGATTTTAAGGCAAGTTTTAAAAGAGTTTTTCTAAATTTACAAAACAAAAGCTTTAATAAGAGTCAAAAATAAATTCAAGCTCGTAGAGATTTTTTAAAATGCTCAGAAAAATCTAGATTTTCGAAAATTTCGAACAACAAATATAGAAGTATTTTCAGAATTTTGAAAGGATTTGAGAGATTTTAAC
>JAAAKG020000008.1:3569689-3589118 GCA_010014905.2 Druon quercuslanigerum | reverse complement strand
TTATATTATTAATTTAATATTAAAAATAAAAATACGTGAATGTAAATTGCACTTTTTTGTTCATAAGTTTTCTTTTTGTTGTTTAAGGTTAGTAATTTGAGTTGCATGTTTAACTATTTTGTTAGAAATTTATCTTTTTAAAATGAAATATCAACCAATTTAAAAAAATATATTTTTCTGTTAGAGATTCATCTTTGTTAAAATTTTTTTTTGTTTACTATAATTTTTTTATTGGAAATGTAATTTTATTTTATTTTGAAAAATGATATTTTTTAATTGAAAATGCATCTTTGATTTTACAAACATAACGTTTTTGAATTTAAATTTTTCCTTTTTTGGTTAATAATGGGAATTTTTGGTAAAAGACTTAGTTTTTTGTTGAAAATTTACATTTTCAGATTAAAGATTACAATATTTTATAAATATTTCGCCTTTGGCTTTAAAATTTAATAATTTTTATTAACTTTTTTTTCTTTTTGAATAATTAATTTTTCGTTGAGAATGCCTTTTTTGTCGACAATGCATCTTTTCACTTTTAACTTAAAAACTCAATATTTATTTTTTTATTTCTTTACTTTCAGATTTCGTTTTTGGTTAAGTTTAAATTTTTTTTCAAATTCGATCATTTGCTTGAAAAATCGTCTTTATAGCTTGAAAATTTAAAAAAGTTGTGAAAGATTTAGATATTTTGATAAGATATTTGATTAGTATTTAAAAAATTTAATTATTTTCTTAAATGCATCACTTTTGGGCAGAAAAGTCATCCTTTTTAGTTGAAATACATAAATAAATTTAAAATATTTTTATTCCGGTTATAAAAGATTATATATAAAAAATGTGAGAATATTAAAATACATTTCAATTTTGCTTATCTTTGCATACCAATTTTTAACAGTCAGAGACATAAAAAAATTGGCCAGAGAAGAATCAGAAAAAAGTCATTGAATTTTTCAAAATGCTTTTGTGCACCCTGTATTAGTTAAGATAAAAAAGATCTAATTAAAAAAAAATTATGAAATTGTTGAGCATAGCCGCGCGCGGCTAGCGTTCGGATAGGTGGCCCTTCTTGATTCTCGCTTATTAAGTGCCATTAGTGTGTTTAAATATTTTCAAATTCAACGCCGAGGATAGATGCCACTCAATGATATCGACTACATACATTCAAACTCGTCTCTCGGTAACTGCCTGTGCTCAGAAGTTTTGTGCAGTTTTCAACTTCTCTGACCAAATTTTCAGGTGAGTGTCTAAAAATAATTATTCAAAAAGCATATATGAAATCGTCGTGTATATTTAGAACGAATTAAGCCGAAGCCTTGATATGGCCAATATGTTATAACATGTTTTGGTGCACTTTGCCAAAAAGAGGACAGACGGAGATTGAGGGTGGGCTCAAAGTGCACGAAGGAGGGTGAAATGCAGGCCGAAGTCGGTAATGCTGAAAGTTTTAACGAGTTTGAGTGATCGCGGTCGATGTAACCACAACAATAATAATAATAATACTAATAATAATATCACCGCAGCACGGTCGGCGGTACCAACTTATCGCGTCGCTCTCAGTAAACCACCCTCCTCCCCCTCCCATGGACAAAAGAAATCGAAAGAAACGCAACCAACCTTTGCAATAAATTTATTTTCCGCTGCTAAACAGGAAAGCAAATCTTTCTTAACTCTCTTTTAAGTTTGACATGACTTAAACGACTTCCAGTGGAACTCACAATCAGACTGGAGAAAATAATTTCTAGATATTTTTAGTATACCTAGTCGTACAAGGTCTAGACATAAATTGACTATTTATTTATTCACTAGAAGTGAATGACCCTAGATTTTTATTTTCTGAGAATAAAATTTTGTCATAATTTTAAAAAATTTTAAAAACAATTGGATTTTTTTATACACGCCTATTGCAGAGGGAGAACATAACATTATATAATATGAAAAAAAGAAAATTAGAGAAATGATAATTTGAACTTAAAACATCAAACAAAAATTTGAAGTATTATGTAAAAACTCTAGTTTTCATTTAAATATACAAAAACAAAACAAAACAATTCCCTCTGAAAAAATAGGATTTAATATGAGATAGAAATTTTTATTGTTATCTCCCACGATTTTATATTTAGTCATATTATTGTAAATACATTAGTATTGCAAATTCATTTTTTGATTAAATTATATTCTTTTGTTTATAATATGTTTTGATAAAATATTGTTTTTTAAAAATTATTAAAAATTTGTTCAAAAACTACTTTAGTATTTTGTAATTTTGAAATGTAACATTTTTAATTTTCTTTTTTTTTACCTAAATTTAAAACTATTTTGTACTGTGGTCAGCAAAACTTTTTTCAATATAAGGATTTTTTGACAGTTTTAAAAAGATTATGAATAATTAATCATTTTGAATCTAATGCGTTTGCAATTCACGAAAATACATTAAATGAATCTAATTTTGAAAATTTCTAATCAGAATCTGTAACAATTTCGAAAATTTTCGAATTAAATTTACAAAACTCGACAATTTTATTTGGAAGAAGTTGAAATTGTGTATCATTTCTCATTTAAAGTTTTCAAAAATGAACATTTTTATTTTGAATTAAAGAATCTCGAAATTGTATTATTTCGGATGAATATTACAAAAACAGAAATGTTTGAGCACGTTCAAATTTGAATAATATTATAATAGAATTTTGGAAAATTTAATTATTTTAAATTGATTATCTAAAATTTTACAATTTAGAATTTAAAACTTAATTCAAGGTATTTTAGACAATAATTCTGAAATTTTAGAATTTTAGTTTAAATTAAATAACAAAATTTAACATTAATATTGATTAGACAAATTTTTTTCAGGATCAAAAAATAAATCAACTAAATTCGTACATAATTTAACATTAAAAACAAAATTAAATTCTGAGATTTTTAATATTTAAACTTTTCTCTACTCAATCCTTGGAGGTTTTAATTATTTTAATGTAATTTTCAATTCTTTTTAAATTGAAATTTTTCAGATTGTTAATTTAACCTTTTATAATTCGACTTTTTTATTTTAGTTATGAGTAAATAAATTAAAAAAATTCATTATTTAAATTCGCAGAAATTTAATTTTTGTTATTTCCAATTCAAAGATTTTTTGATTGATGATTCAAAGATTCAAAAACGTTCTTAAATTGCAGAATAGAAATTGCTATTCGATACAAAAATTTGTATTATTAAGCTTTAAAATTCAAGTGTGCTAAGTTAGCGTTCAAAATTACGTAATTTTAAAATAAAAACATTAAAAATGAACAAAACTTTTGCTACTAAACATTGAAAATTACAGGAATCCATTCTTTATTTAAAACAGAATTAATTTGTCAATACTAAAAACTTATAAAATTTTAATTATTGTAAGTTCAAATTTTTTCAATATCCATTTTCAGATTGTTAATTCCACCTTTCAAAATTCGACTTCTTTATTTGGATAATAGATGAATTAAATGCATTATTTGAATTCAAAAAATTTATAAGTTGTTATTTCGAATTCGAAGTCAAAGCTTTTGAAATTGCAGAAATTTTCAATTTTTTTAAATTAACAATTTTCTGATCGTTGATTGAACTTTTTAAAATAAAGTCAAAGCTTTTTAAATTGTAGAAATTTTTAATTTTTTTAAATTAACCATTTTCAGATTGTTGATTAAACTTTTTAAAATTTGGCTTTTATATTTCAGTCTTAAATAAATAACTTAAAAAATTAATTATTCAAATTCAAAGGCATTTAAATGTTGTTTTTTTAAATCAAAGTCAAAGGTTCTTAAATTATAGATTTTAAATTTTTATAACATATAAAAATTAGTAATATTATGCTTAAAAATTCAAGTATTCTAAATAGGCGTTCAAAATAACGTAATTTTAAAAATTATTTAAAATAAAAAAAAGTCTGCTACGAAATATTGAAAATTACGGGGAACGGATCTTTATTTAAAACTAAATTAATTTGTGAATACTAAAAACTTATAAAATTTTAACTGTTGTAAGGTTGAATTTTTTTATATCTATTTCTAAATTTTTTATTGCCTTTTTTGAAATTAAACGATTTTAATTTTAATTGCACATATATAACATGTGAAAGGGAAAATGAAAAAAGCGATAAACGTGAAAATCGAGAACTCAATAATTGTGACTATATTAATTGAAAAAAACTATTAAAATATTGATCTTGTAATTAGCTGTAATTATACTGAAATTATACTGAAAAGAATATTTCAATTTCAATTCGAAGTTGTAATTTTCAATTATACGTTAATTTCAAGAAGGACATTGAAATAAGACATTATTATAAAATAAAATTTTTTTAATTGTACAAATTTCATTTTGTAGCTTAAAATTTTTGGAATTCAAAACCTTGTTTAATAATAGAATTATTTTGAAATTTATCCCTTAAAACTAATTATTTGAAAATAATTTATCTTAAATTTTGCATTATGATTTTTAATTTTCACCATATTAATCTAAACAGTTAAACTTAAAACTTAAAAAACAGGTAGAAAAAATTTTAGTGCAATAACAGAAACTTCATAATCTATTCATCTTCGTAGTAAAAATTTTTCAAGGAATTTTTTGCCTATAGAAGTAGTTTCAAATTTTATCATTTCTTTAATGCACTTTTGATTGTAAAATATCTACTAAAAATAAAACTTCGCTTGTGATGTTTGCGGAAATTAAAAAATAACGACCTGTATCTTACCCCTTGATAACCTTCAAATAAGGTAGAAATAAATGACTGAATTTTTTTAAGGGGCGAAACGCTTCACCAAACACGCAACACTCGACGTGGCGAATCAAATATTCTAATTTAAAATTTTTTTTTTATCCTCAACCAAAAATTGAAATTTTAAAACAAATAGTTGAATTTTTCACCCAAAATATTAATTTTATACCTAAAAAGAATTATTTGCAACAAAGTAAATGAATTTTTAGCAACCAAAATTAGAATAGTTAAAATATTATATAAATACGTGTTAAAAAAAAAAAGAAATTTTGAACAAAATAGTTTTTTTTACATAAAAAAAATGTTTTTAAACCAACAATAGAAGAATTTAATTTTTAAGTAAAAAAATCAATTTTCAACCAAAAAGGATAAATTTCTAACCCAATAATTCAATTTTAAAACCAACAGATGAACTATCTGCCAGAAAGATACATTTTTAATACAGGATATAAATTTTCAACTACAAAAATATAAATTTACAAAGCAAACCTATAATAGTTTAATTTACAGTTACAAAAGTGAATTTAACAAATAAGTCTTCAGTAAAATTGATTCATTTTCGGTTAATAATATCAATTTTCAAGCAAAAATGGAATATTTACAACTTCAGATAAAAAAAAATAATTTTCAATTTAAAAAAAAAACAAATTTTCAGACAAAGAAATAAACTAATCACAGTGATAAAATTTCAACCAAATAATATGAATTTTTGCCACATATTGACATTTTAAACACAACATATGAATTTTCTATTTAAAAAAGGCAAATTTTTAACTGAATATTTTTTTCCAACCACAGAAATGGATTCTTAGCAAATAATATAATTGGTAAATTTTATACAAAAAAGGAAAATTTTTAAAGAAAAAGATTACGTTTCTATCGAAAAATGTGAATTTTCCACAGCAGTGAAATAAGTAAAGTGAATTTTTAACTAAAATGATAAATCTTTAACTAAAAAAAATATATTAATTTTTAACAATATACTTAAATTTTCAATTAGTAAAATAAATTATCAACGACAGAAATAAAAAAAAACAGGTACTTTCAACTAAAAATATAATAATTACATTTTCAGCAAGAAACTTAATTTTATATAAAATGAAAGTACATTTTTTTAACGTTATAAGATAATTTTTAACTAAGAATTAATTTCTATAAAAAATATCCATTTTCAAGAAGAAATGGAAGTCAAATTGTCAGTCTAAAAAGTTATATCTACATATGAAAACAATAATTTTCAACAACAACAAAAAAGAATTTGCAACAAAATATTTGAATTTTGTTAGGAATTTTTAACCAAAAGGATGAATTAATGACCAAGCAGCTTGAATATTTTCCCACAAATTCAAATTTTTTATAAAATACAGGAATTTTAAACCAAATATGCACTTGAAAAACTTAAGAAGATAAATTTTGAACGAAACACGCGGAAATAAAATTTTTAATTAAAACATTTAATTATCAACTAGAAGAAATCATTTTCCACAAAATAATTAAGTTTTAAGCAAAAGAAAAGGTTTGTCAACTAAAATGATAAATTATCAATCAATTAAATGAATGTTTAACAAAGCACTTTTACTTCCAACTAAGTATTTCTTTCTAAGCAAAAGGGATGAATTTTTAGCAATAAACGTGATATTTTATGTTCCAATCAAAAAGCATTTTAATTTTGTACCAAAAATTGTTGAATTTAGCCAAAAGATATGAATTTTCAACAAAATAGTTTAAAACCTCAACCAAAATAAATTAATTTTTAACTTAATCGTTGCGACTTATTACCATAATAATAAAATAAACTTCAACTTTAGTTTTTAGAAAATTCTCTAACTCTATCATGTTTTCCCTACCCTAACTTTCTGGGATTATCTAATCCGTAGAAATTCTGTAATTTAAAAAAGTATAAATTTATTTCACTCTAGAATGGTTTTGTAAAAAAGTCTGTAGTAACTATGAAATATATTTCTTTAAAAAAAAATTGTTTTAAATTCTAATAAAAGCTCTGTTCGAGCTTTAATGCTTAGCAAATTCTCGAGAGCATTTTGTCAACATAAATTCTGGGGCATTTAAAAACTCTATTACTGCCGCAGCACTGTGCTTCCATCTTGTGAGGTCTTCCGTATTCTCCCGTCAGCTTTTTGCTGATATCTGCCGTCTACTGACGTCTGCCGTCTTCTGACATCTGGCATCTGTCGTCTGCTAGTGCCTACCGTTTGCTGGAATCTGCTGTCTACCAGCGCCTGCCTTCTGCTAGGGTCTGTTGTCTTCTGGTGTCTGCCGTTTGCCTCGTACTGAAATCTGTAATCTACTCCCGTCTCGGGACATTTTTTATCTCCCGGCGTCTTCCATCTACTGGCATCTGCCGTATTCTGGCATCTGCAATGTGCTGGCGACTATCTACTACTAGTGCTTGTCTTTTGATAGTGTGTGCCGTCCAGAGGTGTCTGCTGTCTGCCGGCGTCTGTACTCTGTTGGCGTCAGTCTTTTGCTACTTTATGCAGTCTGTCTTTCACTGACATGTTCTGTCTATTCCCGTCTGCTGGCGTCGGTTCTCTTCTAGCGTCTATCGTCTAGAAGTATCTGCCGTCTTAAGGTGTTTTCTGTCCCCTGACGTCTGCCATCTAATAGCGTCTGCCTTCTTCTAGCGCCTGTAGTCTGTTGGCGTCTGTCGTTTCCTATCGTCTTCGATCTTCTGGTGTCTGTTGTCTACTGACATTTTCCGTCTACTGGCGTCTGTATCCTGCAAGAAACTACCGTCTTCTGACATCTGCCGTCTGCTGGCGTCTGCTGTCTGCTACAAGTAGCTTTTGTCTTCTACTAGCGTCTGCTCTCTTCTGGTGTCTGCTATCTGTTTTCATCTGTTCTTTGCTAGCTTTTGCGGTCTTCTAGTGTCTGTTGTCTACTGAAATATGCCGTCTACTGACCTATGTCTTCTTCTAGCGTCTGCCGCCTTCTAGTATCTGCCATGGATTGTCATCTGCAGTCTGCGGTCTGTTTGCATCTGCCATCTTCTGTCGGCTGACGTCTTTTATCAACTACTTTCTGATGTTTCTTTGCGTCTGCTGCCTGCAAAGGTTTGCTGCCTGCTGGAGTTTGCCGTTTATTGGCGTCCTCCGTCTTCCAGTTTCTTTTTTTGCTGCTACCCTCTTTTGAACGTTGCTAGACGCCTTACATGCAGCGCTTATTACACCCTCGCTGATCAAAATTTCTCATAAAAATCAAACGTCGCTTGTGACGTTTGCGGAAATTAATAAATAACGACCCATATCTTACCCCGCGATAAACCCCGAATAAGGAAGAAACCAGTGACTGAAATTTTTTCAGGGGTAAATCGCTTCGCCGGACACGCAACACTCGCGGTGGCGAATATTTAATCCGAGCCGATAAATCAGCAAGCGACCACCGCGTGGAGCCGGTAATAACGAAGCTGGCGGCGGAAACGAAGCCGAAGAAGCAGGGGCGAAGTAAAAGCGGTATCCGGCGGTGGCTTTAGGTGGTTCGACTGCTATCTCTAGGTGGTTTCGGGGGGTGGTTTGTGAGGGGCGGGTTGTACTCACGGGGGTCGAACGCGCCTCGTAGGGATGAGGATACCGGGTGGAGAAGGATGGGTCGAGATAAGGCGAATCAAACCGTAAATAACTGCAGAACTGGCGTAAAGGAAGGGTGGGGGTGGTTTCGGGGGCACGACGCCTCGCCAGCTGCAAAACTCGCCGAGTTTTATAGTTGAATCGCATGACTCCGAAATCTCCATACATTCAGTGTACTCTCGCTTTCCTCTCTCTTTTCTCTCTTTTTATCTATCTTTCTCCCCCCCTTCACTTTTTCTCTTTCCCTCTTTCCTTTTTTGTTTAACAACAACCCCTTCGACTTTTATATCACCGCGGCTTTTCTACCCCCCAGACTAATGGTGCAGGTTAAGGTGCGATTAATTTCGTATTCTGTATGATAGTTTCTTTAGAACCACACGCTAAGCTCATACTTCATACCAGTAAGTCTAAGAGCGGTTTACGAGCGACGTTTTGCCGCGGTAAAAAGTGGTACAACCTAAAATTACAAGGGTGCTGCGGAGGAAAGAAAGGAATGGGGGAAGGGAAGGAGCGTCAATCATTGACTCGAACTACTTGAACGTTCGAATGAAAGAATGGCGTGCTGAAAATAACAGATTTTTTTTATTGACGAAGGTTTCGGGTCTTGAGAACGTGATTGATTAGCATGATACCTACATTTTTCACCCTCGGTTTATTCTCCAGTGGTTGTAACAGATTTTTGGATCATTTTTACTTTTGGTTTGACCAGTGTTTTGTCGGTAAAATTCATTTAATCAATTTAATCCTGAAGTCGAATTAAAATCATATCGTAGGCTCTTACACTGGTTTCAGATTTTTTTATTTATCCAGAAAATTAGCCTAGCTGATGTTCACTACGTTTTTCAAAAATGATAGAAGAAACAATCCAACACATAATAATGGCAAAACTCATTTGAAAACTGACTAATCTAAAATTTGAAATAATGTTGATAATCGGATCATTTGGTGCCAAAATGGTGCATTTCATTTAGCTTTCATACTGATTTATAACCCAATATAAACAAATTGAATTTTTCTGCTAATCTAAAATGCAAAAATTTCCAGAGTGAAATTTTCGTTTTCTTTTTTTTCATCCATTCCTATTCGCTTTGTCGTTTTAATTAAAAACTCACTTACTTGATTGAAAATTCATCTCTTTTTCTTGCAAATTTTCTTAATTAATTAAAAACGCAACTTATTTAATCAAAATGCAAAACTTTTGTTTAAAAATTTATCTTTTCGATAAAAATTCACCTGTATATTTTAATATGAAATGATCTTGGTAAAAAATTTAACTAATTAGAAGATAATTCAATTTGTTTTGTAAATTCGTATATTTGCATGTTACAATTTTAATTATTCTGTAGAAAATCTTCCTTTTTGAATTATAAATTTTAAAATTTGCTAAATTTTGTTAAAAATTAAGTTTTCTATTTGAAAATTTTTTTCTTTTTACGGAAAATTAAATAATTTTAGTAGAAGATTCATTATTTTAAATAAAAATTTCTTTTTTTTGCAAATTTTTATATAAGTAAATAAAAAAAGATATTATTTTTTTTTAATATTACGCAGAGGTTTTGTTGAAATATCTATCATTATATTTTTGGTTAAAAATTCATTTGATTGGTTTAGAATTTTACGTTTTGGTTTTAAATTAAAATCCTTTGTTATAACTTTATTTTTCTGGTTAAAGATTCATCATTTCTGTTGAAAACTGATCTTTGTAGATGAGAATTTGTGTATATAGTTAAATTTTTTTTTGGTTGAAAATTATTTTTACCGGAGAATTTAACTAATTATTCAAAATTTAAGTTTTTCATTAAAAATTCAGCTATTTACCTGCAAACTCGTGTTTGCTTTTTAACATTATTTTTATAACTGAAAATTGAATTTTTCCAGTCAAGACTCATTGTTTTAATTAAAACTGCATCTATTTACTTTAAAATTCACCGTTTTTTTTGCTGCACATTTTAAAATTTGGTTACTAATTTTCTTTCAAATTCAATAATTTTAACAAAAATGTATTATTTTTAATTTAAAATTAAAATGCCTTCTTAAAAATCTAACGATTTTGACAGAAAATTCATCTATTTAGATGAAAATTAACTTTTTTGTTTCAAATTCGATTTTTTTTTTGTAAAAAATTCATCTCTTTTGACAAAAATGTTATGTTTTGAGATTAAAAGTTAAACTATTTTGTTTAAAATGAATCTGTTTCGGTAAAGGTTTAGACTATTCTGTACAAAATTTATGTCTTCTGGTTATACATCACTCCTTTTTATTTTTAATACATATATTTTTTGTTTGAAATATTAACTATTACCTTTTTGGTCCATCATTCACCCTTTTGGTTAAAAATTTAACTATTTATTTAGGCTGCTTTTTGAAAAATTATTTTATTGTCTTGATGATTCATGATTTAACTAAAAAAATCATCTTATTCATTAAAAATGTACCAGATTGACATTTTTTTCCAATTACATTTTTAAAAGAAAATTTAACTATTCGGTTCAGAATTAAACTCTTTGTTGTAATATTTATTCTAGTTGAAGATTAATTATTAGATTTAAGGATTAATCTTTTTAGTTAAAGATTTAAATATTCTGCAAAAAAAACTGTTTCTTTAATTCATCCCTTTGTTTGAAAATTTAACTAAATTATTTTTAAAAAATAAGTAGCTTTTATTTTTTTTTTAAACTAAACTAATGAAAAAGACGGAATCAGAACTATTTGAAAAAATTAATTAAAAAAAAAATATTATATAAGCTAGCTTCAAACTTTAATTTTCATATAAAGAAGGATAAGGATTAGCCTTGAAATCCCAGATTTAGTTTCAAAAGTATTATTTTGTTTAAAACTATTTTTCGAATTTCAATAATCTTGAGTATAAGTAAATATTTTTTAAAAATATTAAAAATATTTTTTTTTAAGTTAATTTTGGATCCGGAAAAGTGTACCATTTAGATCTTCAGTTCATAATTAAACCGGCATGCAAATTTTTGATATTACGGACTTAATTTTAACTGTGTCTTGATCAGAAATAATAATTTCAGTGAGACACGCCTACCCCGAAAGGGAAACGGCTTAATGGTGTAATAATAATAATAATAAAAATCGAGCCAGATCATAGCAGCTAGAGCATCCTAAAGAAACCCTTTTTTTGTTTTATCCGGTGGAAAAATAAATCCGTTTTTTGTTTTATTAAAAAAAAATTAAACCTTTTCTCGTGACCTTGAACAACTTAAAAATGTTAGAAACTATAAATTAACATTGATTTCCCTACAGATAATAATTTTTGGTTGTAAAAACTACCCTTAGTAGGGGTTAAAATAGGGGTAAAGTTTTATTCATCAGCGTCCGTAAAGATCCGTTGAATTTAATTCTAAACACTTATTATTTGTACATAAATAACATCAATTAATAGTTTTAATCACCTTGGGTCTAGTTAAGGTCCTAGAACTATGTTCTAATCTGTTTTTCAATTTAAAAAAAAAGACCGCTATTGATTTTTTATCAAACGGAACAAATTCAGAAGGTGCGTTAAAAAAAACATTCGAAATAATTTAGTTCCTGAACGCGGACTAATCAGCAAACAGAATTGCATCGACTGAAGCAGAAGCTACAAACAAGAAGAGAATCTTCCTAAATCTCGCAGTACATAAGCGCAGGATGTGAATTCGCCTGAAGATCCAAGTGCTCGGAAGCGAGAGTTTATGTTAAGGTCTATGTCGGACGATCGCATTTGTGAGCACCGCTGTGTATGCATTCAATTACACTGGGTATACGAAATATCATCCGAAGAGGGTGCAGGATATATCCGAATAGATGGTTAGATAGAGGAGTATAGAAATCCAGATAGAAGGAAAGAGAAACACATTAGGAAGGAGAAAGCGAGAGGAAAGGAAATGTCTCTGCAGAGCCTTGGAAGTGCAATCGTCATTGAGCTTACGAGGAAAGCTCTCCAGATAGCTCCATCAGTCTCTTTATCGTCTATTCGAAGATTCAGACAGTCTCTTAGCCCATTCCTTGGGCATTCAAAGCTCCTTAGTAGTGTCCATCCTCAGATATGCTGCACCTACTCAAGGTGGATTTTGGGCACCTTGTCTATGATGCTAATCGAAGAGGAGACCCCAGAGGTTCCAGGTTGTCGTCTTTCATCCTGGTCCTTCCGGATGCTAAGGTAGCTTCAATAGTGACAAATTAGGTCAGTCTTGAGACTGACCTGTGATGCTTTGTGCTGGACCGGTTTGTTTGAGTTGGAAGAGATGGTCTCCTGCTGCAACTAAGACCACTCTGTCTTTTGGTACTCAAAGACGATAGGCAAACCTTGATTAGGTTAGAGGACATCTCAGAAAATTTAGTGAGATTCTGCGAGAGTAATTTTCTGGGACATATTTGTATCAGTAAAAGGACAATAATTTCAAAAAACTGAAAAGAGTAAATCAGAAAATGCTTCAGTTAACAAAATTATGATCTAAATCATAACCTTCTGTATTATTGTCAAAAGCGGGTCCAAGTATCATAACAAACAAAAGAAGTTAGATCAATTTCACTGTTGAAAAGGCTCTATAAAAGGTTGTAATTTTTATTTTTCTTAAAATGTCTAAAATAAGCAGCCATAAGACAAAAGATGATATGCATCATACGAAAAGGGTCTTATCAGATCTATAAATTAGCTACATTCATTTTCAATAGTATAAAATTTTTTAGAAAATTTTTGTCGAACTTTAGAAGATTGGTATTTTTTTGAAGCGCCTTATAGTTTTAATTTATTTCAAAATAACACCTGATTTTTAAGTTTTTTTATAAATTTATTCTTCGTTTTCCATTCATTCTATTTAAAGTTAATCGAATTGACTTTGAGGGAATTAGGAATTAAACATAGTAGCAAATATTTCAAATTTATTAAAAAATGCTTTTATAAATTAAAAAAAGTTTAAATAGTTTAAGGGATATCAAAGGTAAGTTCAGAAGAATTAATATTACATTAAGAGAAATTCAATTTGGCTTTAAATAATTTAAAAATAAATTCAACAACATTTTCCTGTTGGTTATTGATTATGCCCTATTGCGTAAAAACTTTCTTATTATTTAAAAAAAATTAACATAACTTAATTACGATTTTTCAGTGAGTAGGAACTTTTAGTTAAGTTGAAGTTGCTTTGTTCCTCTATATCTTCGATTAAGAAATATTTATCGGTCAGTTCTAAGTATAAAATTATTTTTTTTGTTAAGGAATCAGTTCTTATGTAGAAAATTCATCATTATTTTTTTGATCAAAATTGTATCAAACATTATATTTCTTGTTTAAAATTCATAAATTTCGTTTACAAATTTAACTAATTTTCTCTCTTGAAAGTTTACAAATTCAGTCTAAATTTGTTTTTCTTCTTGGTTTAAAATTCCGCTTCAAAATTTATCTCTTTGGTTAAAAAAAATTATTTTTTCTTGTTGTTGACAATTTAAATATTTTAGTTTGATGTCAAATTAAAATACTTTTTTTTAAATATTATCAGCTATTATATTTTTTTATTATATTTTATCAATCTTGATTAAACATTTATTTATTTTGTTAAAAATTTAACTGTTTGGGTGAAAAAATGTTTGTATATGGGGTTTGTCTATTTTTTGGAAATTTTACCTTTTCTAGTTAAAAAAAAATAAATTGCTTCGTTAAAATTTAATCTATTTTGTTGCAAATTCAATTGTTTTATTAAGGATTCATAACTTCAGTTGAAAATTCATCTCTTTTGCTGGAAATTTAAATATTTTGTTTCAATTGTTTGGCTGTGAGAGGGTAGGGGAGGGGTGAAATTTAAAAGATTCTGGTATTAAATTTAAATATTTGGTTAAAATTAAACTTTTTAGTTGGAAATATAACACTTTTTTGAAAATTCATTCTTTAGTTTGAACAAGCTAGAAAATTCAACCATATAGTGATATAATATATTTGATTGAAAATTTAATTATTTTTGGCTTGAAAATTCAAGTCTTTTGTTTAAAAATGTTCTTTTTCACTTAATCATTCACTTTTTTCTGTCAACAATAAATTATATTTTTGGTTGAAAATGCAACTGTTCGGTTAACAAATGTGACTAAAAAATTTTCCTTTTGTAACAATTGAAATTTTCTGTTAAATTTCACCAATTTTTATGATAATCAACACTGTAAATAGTTGTTTTCTAGCAAACAATAATAGCAATATGAAGTTAAAAAAAATTCCTTGTCTTATTTTTAATTTCTTGAAAATTTGCAAAAATGTATTTTTGTTGCATTAGTTAAATGCATGCATTTTTTTGGAGAAGTTAAATATGGAAAAGCTATAATTTTTTCAGAATAAATTAAACAATCACCCTCTTCTTTGTCTTTCATAACAAAATATTTTGATTTTTAAAGCAGTCAGAAATAATAAAAAATAAAAAACATAAAATCCCAAAATCACGAGAAAACTGTTTTTACATGAAAGCAAAGTCATAGCATATTTCGTCGATTAAAGTTTAATAAATTTCTGGTTCAACATATCACATTTTTTCAAATAGTCCAATTTAACTTAATCTAGAAAAAATGATCCTGGGACATTTTAGAACGATTATGAATTAAATAACTAAATTTTTATTCCCAATTTTTTCTTACTATTTACTAAAAGAGTCTTTGCAAGCCACAGGTTTGCAATAATTTTACATTTTTTTGTTTCAAAATATTTAAACTGTATGTTTAGAAATCGAACAGACGATATTAAGCGAGTATAAAATTATTATTATTATACTTTTTTGTCTCCAAAGCCACCATTTAACTAAATTTTAGTATTTTCACAGAGGTAATTTTCTTTTTTTTTAAATTTGTGGTATATATTATTAACTTATAGCAGCCTTTCTGTTCATACAATCAATTATATTTTTAATTAACTAAACTATCAGCGCAAAAAAATAAAAAACTCAATATTTTTTATTTTAAGTGTTAAGAATGCACAAATTAATTCTTGTTATATTAATACTTGAAATTGGTTTTATATTTAAAAACGCTGGAAGATAAACCATATTTTAATATTGTAAGTTCCAAATTTAAGCTATAAGCTATTTATTATTTTAAACACAAAGAAACTACAATTTAATCATTATAAATTGAATCTTTTCAAGTTAAACAATTTCAATATTGCGTCTTGAATATTCGAAGTTTTGTAATTTTGAGCTTTTGAAATTTTAAGCTTTTGAGAATCATGCTATAAATTTGAATTTTATAAAAATTGAACAAATTATAAATTCAATATTATCTCTTAGAGAAAATACTGCGAGAGAATGAATTTTTTCTGAAATGTATTTCTAATTATTAATAATAAATTGTATTATAAGTAACGCTTTCTTTTATAAACACAATGTACTTTATAACCAAACGAAAAAATATGAACAATATTTCATAAAAGAATGCGATGATTTGAAAATTTTCTTTTCTAAAATGAAAGATTTTTTTAGTCATAATTTTTAAATGCAATTTTTTAAAAAGAATATTCTTTATGTTATAAAAAAATTATGCAAAAATAACAACTACAGAAATCAAGAATTAAATTTGTAGTATGGATTTCAATCACTAAATTTACGTTGATTTGCGTTTTCTGTTAAAAAAAAAACAGATTTTTTGAATTTAAAACACTTTCTTTTCCTCTAAAACCACCTTGAAAGACATTCAGATCCCTTTAGAAAGTTTAATAATATACATTGTCTAAAAATCTACAGTTTCCAATTTTCAAAGTACATTTTTCTATGGCTGAAATCGTCAGAATAATTTTTTTGTCTAAAAAACATTTTGTAAACGAATAGTTATATTTTAATTTTATTCATTTTTAAAATGTAAAAAATAGCCTCTCTATGATTTTATAAACAAAAACATTATGAATGATGTCATTAAAAAACATTATTTTTGTTAAAAATGTTAAGATTCAAACAAAAAAACATCAATTCTAATCATGATCTTTTAAATTGAATGGTTTCTAACATTCGCTTCTCACCAATTTTTGAAAAATTATTGCATTTTAATAACTGATAATTTGTTTTTTCTGGGAAAACCTATTCTACGACATTAACGTTTCCAAATTAAAAAGTAAATTTTCTCTGGCTGAAATCGTTAGATTAATGTTTTGTAGAGAAAATATTTTACAAACAAATAATTGTATTTTAAGATTATTTTTTAATTTTTAAATTTAAAGAAAATGGTGTTTCTAAGATTTTAAAAATCCAAATAATATAACTAATGTAATTGCAAATAAAAAAATTATTTTAATAAAAAATGGTAAAACTTACTAAAAAACTAATTTCACCCATTTTTTTAATTGCAAATGATTGCATTTTAAGAAAGGACGACCTTTTTCCGGGAAAACTTTCTTCAAAATTCTGCCGTTTCCAATTTAAAGAGTAAATTTTTTATGGCTAAAATCATTAGAATAATAATTGGATACAAAGGGTCTCAAAACATGGAAATTTGAAATCTGATATTTTCTGAAATTTTAAATTCCTTTAATTTCTTCAAAATGTGTCAAAATGTTACAAACTTCATTAAACATATTGAAAGTCCTTTTAAATAATGAGAGTAAACTGAAAACTCCTTGTAATATTTTTTAAATACATTACATTTTTTAAAATTCTAAAAATAAGAAGAATTGTGAAACTAGCTTAACTAGCTTATAAATAAATATATGTATATATATATATATATATATATATATATATATATATATTACAGGGAAAGTATATAATCCAGGCATTATATATAATACCTGGCCACTTTAGGCAATGTATATAATCGAATTCTTGCTGCATACTTTGTCTAGGCAATATATATAATCTCTAGGCATTATATAGAATGCCTGACACGAGATAGGCAAAGACTTCAACTCAAGCTTACTCGCTATTAATTACAACATGGCATACTGTAATGGCATTTTGAATTGAGTACAAAAAATTACTATGTAGCCACTGTCCTCAGTGACACCGCTTTTTTCTAAATTTCATGAACGGTTAAAAGATTCGGTTCACATGTAGCAATTTGAAATTTTCATTCGATCTTGATTTTATGCGAATTAAAATTTAATACAATTTTTACGAGATTCGTTACAATAAAATTCTCATAAACTATTTTTTCCATTTTTTATTGACCAAAAGTTAGTCTTTTTTGTAATTTTCAGAAATGCCATTTTTACAGGTTTTCAGAATTATAAAAAAGGCCTCGAATAAGTGCAATAATAGTGTATTTGTTTCAGGTAAAAGTAAATTCCATATTTTTTTAAAATTGGTTAACATTAATTATTGCCTCCGAGCTTTTGAAATTATGATTGGGTTTTATATAAAAAAAGCTCGGCTTTCGGGGAATAAAAAATTTTATTAACTTTTTGTAAGTTAAATTTTGTCTAGGATAGAAAAATTAAAAAATATTCTGGAAAATATTACTTTCATCATGCGTTAATTCTGTCATTACCCTAAAAAAAAACTCGGGAAAAATTGTTTTAACAACAAAAAAGTAGTTCAAATAATTAATTTTCAAATATATTTAGTTCAAAATATTATTGTTGAAATATATCAACTGTATTATTTATCTGGAAAAATAATGTTTTTTTAAACTTATAAACAAAAGTAATTTTTTAGGAAATTTGCAACGTTCAACTCATTACAATCCATATGTTTGACATAAAATGTGTATTTTTTCAATCTGTCCTATGTATCATGCGTTTTTCACAAGGTTAATAAATTGAATTGTACTATTTTTAATAAAATCAGAAAATTTCTCAAAAGTATATCCGAAAACGTTACAGGTGAACAGTTTTTTCATTCACCTGAAAAACTTTCCGAATAAGGATTGGCCCCTTATGGTTCCTGAATATTCAATTAATGCTGGATTAGGACTAATACAGAATGGATGCGATTTAACAAACTTTTAAAAAAAGCCTGGAAAATTTGTGAAATGAACAATTTCATGACAAATATTGAAGTGTAACACGTATGAATATTCGGTGAATCGATTTGAAACTTTAATTAATTAATAGCTTGAACTATCTGAAAAGTGGACAAAATTTTAAATATTGAAGAACAACTTGCAACTTTCTAGCATCATTCGAAGACAATATTATTTAAAATAATACTCAATTGCATTAACAATTATGTTTAGCTGCTTGAAATTATTATCAGCTAACACTAATTAAAAACTATCAAATGAGGTTAAAATTTCGAAAAACTTTTACTTTACAGGGCTTTTAAAGGACATTTTAAACTACATTTAAAAGGGATTTTAAAGAGAAGCAAGATGAATTTTTCCAAAAATTGAGGTTTAACATTTGGATTTGAGAAAACCAAACT
Organism: Druon quercuslanigerum; assembly: GCA_010014905.2. Taxonomy (NCBI): domain Eukaryota; kingdom Metazoa; phylum Arthropoda; class Insecta; order Hymenoptera; family Cynipidae; genus Druon; species Druon quercuslanigerum. Next base: position 3,570,471 of record JAAAKG020000008.1, on the reverse strand, counting down.
TTTTTAAAATGTTTCATTCAGAATTTTTTGAACTGCATTTCACTATGAATAATTAAAAAAAAAATATATATATATATATATAGATATGCTTGTACAGACTTTTTTAGTGAATAGTAAGAAAAAATGAGGAATAAAAATTTAGTTATTTAATTTAGAATCATTTTGAAATGTACCAGGATCATTTTTTTCTGAATTGAGTTAAATTGAGCTTTTAAAAAAATGTGATATGTTGAACCAAAAATTTCTCAAACTCTAATGCACGAAATATGCTCTGACTTTGCTTTCATAGAAAAAAAAATTTCCTCGTGATTTTGGGACTTTGCGTTTTTTATTTTTTTTATTTCTGACTGATTTGCAGACCAGAATATTTTTAATTTGCTATTATTGTTAGCTAGAAAGAAATGTACATGTTAGAATTGGATAAGTTACTTTTCTTAGTGTGTTTTTACAGTTACGTTACTTAACAAAAAAGGCATGAATTTTAACAGATAATTCAAATTTCTACATCACCAAAATTTTTTAGTCATATTTGTTAACGGAACAGTTGCATTTTTAACCAAAAAGCCAATATATTGCTGCCAGAAAAAACGAATCTTCAACACCATATGGTTGAATTGTTATGAGGAAAAAATATATTTTTAATCAAATAATTTAATTTTCAATCAATTAGTTGAATTTTTTAAGGAAAGTTTAAAAAAGAAAAAATTGTACTTGAATAATGGAGAATATTTATTACATACTTTTCCTGGCCTCTGTTGGGCATTATATATAATGCCTAGGGA
>JAAAKG020000008.1:3546681-3569589 GCA_010014905.2 Druon quercuslanigerum | reverse complement strand
TGGTTAAAAATACAATTATTTTGTTTTAATTTAACGATGTAAACAAAATTAATTTTCTTAAAAATTCGTCTTTTTGGGAAAAAAATTAAATAATGTCGATAGAAAACCAAATATTTGGGTTTAAATGATTATTTTTTTTGTAAAAATTCAAGATTTGGTATAATTACTCTTGTAGGTTTTGAAATTCAAAAATGCGGTTGATATTTTTTTTCTTATAAGAATTAAAAATCCGTCTTATTTGAAAATTCAGCTCTGCTTAAAAATTAATATTTTATTCAAAAATGCATCTATTGTTACAAATTCAACTGCGTTTTAGAAAATACTTATTTTGGCTCGAAAATTCAACATTTAATTCTTTTCAATAGAAAATTTTACTACTTTAAAAAAAATGTGATTATTTTAATGATTATTTAATCGTTTTTCGTTAAGTCATTTTCTTGAAAATTCTAATTTTTGGGTTGCAAATTCGAAAATTTTAGCAGAAAGATCAACTATTAGGTTAAGAGTTAATATTTTCATGTTTGAAATTTAGGTGTTTTTTATAAAACTTGTCTTTAACGCTTAAAAATTTTCGATGAAATTTCAAGTCTTCTTCGAAATTCATCTTTTTTTCAAAAATCACCTGTTGTTAAAAATTAATTTATTTTTGGGTAATAATGCAACTGTTTGTGTAAAAATTACTTTGTTTTTGCTAATAATGTAACTGGTTACTTAATTAAAAATTAAATCACTTTGATAGTATTTTTTTAATCATCCCTTTATACTGAAAATTTATCTATTAATGTTTTAAATGCAAATTAATATTTTTTAGCTGCGAATTTAGCTTTTTGCTGTAAAATGAATTTTTGTACTGAAAATGTATATTTTCGTGTTGAAAATTCAACTGCTTTGTAGAATTTTAACATTTCAAGCTAAAAAGCAAATTGTGCTGTAGATGATTTGATATTTTTGCCCAATAATGCAACTGTTTGGTTAAATAGTCTCTTGTTTTAAAATCATATTTTTCTAGCCGAAAAGTCATCTATTTGATTAAAAATGTATTTTTTGTTGAGAATTTACATTTACGTTCTAAAATCTTGCCTTTTTAGTAAAAAATTCGTCTATTTAGTTGAAAAATTGAACTGATATTTTAACACTTCAACTTTTGGGATATAATTATATTTTTTAAATTAATTTTTCGTCAAGAATTTTTTTTCGAAAATTCGTGTACTTGACTGAAACTTGAACATGTTTTTTAAAAATTTACTTTTTAAACTTAAAATGCAGCATTTAAGAAGAAAATTATTTTCTTCTCTGAAAAATATTTACGATTCGCTTTTTTGTGAAGCAAATGAATCTTCCTTGAATTGTTGAACAAACTCAACTGGGCTAATTAAATAAGTAAAGTACTATAATTTTGACGAATTGGATTTCCAAAAAAATATTAATTAGCAAAGAATTATAATTTTGACAGTGAGGCCATTTTTATTGCAGGTTCATCGAAGAATAGAAAATTTGATTAAAAATTATAATTTAGCTTTATCTTTATACTTCAGGTTTGAAACAGTAATTTTTTCTAATTTTCTTCTTTTCTGACCATAATTATACTTCCCTAATACTAATTACTAATTGATTAAATAAGTAAATTTTAGGTCTATATTTTATATATTGAATTTTTTTAAGCGTATTGATAACACCACTTTTTATGACAAAATATAAATCCAACTTCTTCTTCTAATAAAAAAAGGATAAAAATGTTTTGAATAAATTAAAAGTGGAACAAGATTGAAGAAACTCGAAAGAGAACTCAATCACGAGGACAATTTTCTGGGAATCGCAAGAGGGCAATCAGGTCTTTTTAAATACCGACGAGTGCTCGAGAGGGCCGATAAAAAGTCACTTCGCGGATTGGGTAATAAAGCTCCAATCAAGGGCTTAATTATTCGATTAGGTCGCGACGTCCATAAACAGAAAGAACGATCACAGAAAATAAAAGGGGGAATCAAACCCGGTGAATGGCAAGCTTAAGGAATCGAACATAATTAGAAATAAATAAGACGGAGGATCTTCTGCATTGACTATTTCTGCTAAGAGCGTCTTATTGTTTTAATTAAAACGGGGAGGTTGAGGGGAAAAGGGGGGAAAGGAAGGTCTAAATGCCACAGCGAAAGCCGTCCAGGAAGTCTTCTTTCTCTGATAGGATTGAGAGCTACTTCGAGCGTAAACTGGAAACAACAACGGAAACGGACCAGCAAGTCACGCCTCGATTGCGATAAAGACGTCAGTTCCTGCTTATTAGTTCGACGCTTATTTTACTTCAACTCGTTTCGGTAAATCCCTGCCGTACTTTCTTTCGGGAGGTGAGGTAAAGGAAATTCATATATTACTGTACCTCGTAGCACAGCTGACTGTACCCCGCAACATAGTCGACTGTACCCCGCACCATAGCCAACTGTACCCCTTACCATAGCCGATTTTTCCCGTACTGTAACCGAATGTACCCTGTGTTATGGCCGACTGTACCACCGTAGCCGACTGTGCCGCACACAATATGCGATTGTATCCTGCACCACAGCCAACTTTACTCCGCAACCTAGGCGACTGTACCTTTTACCATATCTGACTGTACCCTGTACCACAGACTATTTTGCATTGTTCCCCGCACTATAACAGACTGTACCCCGCACCATAGTCGACCGCAGCGGGCTGTACCTCTTATCATGTCTGACTGTTCCCCGTACCACATACTATTTGACATTGTACCCCGCGAAAAAACAGACTGTACCCCGCACCATAGGGGACTTAGTTGCGGACTGTATCTCTTAATATAGCTTACTGCACCCCGTACTATAGACGATTTTACATTGTACCCTAAACGACTGTACCCCGCAGCATAGCAGACTTTAAAGGGTATATTAGCCGCCTTCACGTCGTACCCTAGCCGATTTTACCTTGTACCAATTTATACTTTTCCACGTACATAAGACGAACTTTAGAAATATTCATAAATTACGTTTCTTTTCAAACCAGGTACCCCCCTTTGTTAGGGTCTGTAAGTTTTGCGCCCCCCCCCCCCGGACCTATCTCACGTAATTTTTCCCAAATAATTTTTTTTCTTTAGTTTAATTATGGGTCATTCAAAAATAATTTCAGACTATTTGTAGTGGGGGTAAGGGGATCTGTTTTTTTCTTATGATTTATTAAGAATTAGAGAAAAGACTTTAATTTTGAATTGAGAAATCAAATTAAATGAAACGTCACGAATTTTTGAGGAAACAGTTGAATCATTAACAAAGAAAGATTTATTATAAAAAAAAGTTGCATTTTTACACGAAATTTTAAATTTTAAACAAAAGAGGTGGAATTATAACGAAAAGAAATACGTTTCTCGATGTAAGACAAGTTTTCAACAAGAGTTGTATCTTCAGCGATAAAAAATGTTTCGGTATGATGAAGAACTTTTTTTAAAATATATAATTTTCAAGCCAAAAAGGCTAACTTTCTATAAATGAGAAAAAAATTGTAACCTACGAGATTAATTTTTTACTAAAACAGATAGATTTTGAGCGAAATACATAAATTTCTAACCATAAATTTGAATTTTTAATATGAAGATATACATTTTTAAATCCAGAAGACGAATTTTCAAACAACAAAAATTATCAGTAAATAATGAAAAAATGGTAAAAGTAATATTTGACATATCAATAGTTTAAATTTTAAGCAAGAAAATATTTTCTTTTTGAATACAAAATCAGATTTTTAGCAAAAAAGACAAATTTTCTAGAAAATAGTTGAATATTCGAGCAATTCAGATTTATATTAAAAAAAAAGAGTTGCACTTTTTACACCAAAATTAATTTTTAATTAAACAGAAGAATTTTCCACTGAAAAAGAGGAATTTTCAACAAAATAAATCAATTGTTGACCATACACTTGAAATTTCAATCAAGAAGGTTAATTTTTTAGCAAGAAAGTTAAATGTGACAAAAATTAAGTTTATTATTTACCAAGCATTTACATTTTTTGAGCAAAAAAGATCCATAATGAATTTTTATTTTAAAAAATTTAATATAAAAATTATTATTCCACAAAACAGTCGGATGTTTGAAAAACTGTTTTCAGAATTTTTAAGCCGAAAAGGCGAATTTTCTATAATAAAAAAGTTAATTTTTGACAAACCCGATAAATTTTCAAAGAAATAGTTAAATTTTCAGTTAAGGAAATTAATTTTAAACTAAAAAACGTGTTTTCAACAATATGATTAAATTTTCAACGAAAGAGATCCATTTTTAATTAAATGCTTACATTCTTAAATAGGAGAATATTTTTTTAATTAAACTGTTGCCTTTTTGTAAAAAAAACTATATTAAATAAAATATCTTTGAAACAAATAGAAAAACCAAGATACATAATTTCCATGTATCCCTATTCGGATCCGTAAATTTTAAACCCAATTCGCCTCTATTTGGAACCAAATTGTTGCAATTTTATTTATTTTAATGAGTTTTTTTTACCAAAAGAGTTTAATTTTCTATGGAGAATAAATTTTTTTGAAAAACGCATTCATTGTTAAACAAATAATTTCACTATTATTATAGAAGATGAATTATTTCACTAAAAATGACAAAAGTTGAACTTAAAAGATAATTTTTTTACTAACAATGGAATAGTATTATTTCGTTAATAAAATAATTATCAATTTAAAAAAAAAAAACAATTTTTCTACAAAACCGGTCATTGTCTATCACATAATTCAATTTTTTAACAAATAGTTCAATTTTCAGTAAAAAAAATAATCTTCAATCATTGAATTTGACCTTAAATGATAATATAAAAGGAAATAGTTGAATTTAAAAAAAATAAGATTCGATTTTAACCAACCAATTGCGCTTTAAACCGAAAACCATTAAATTTTCTTCAAAGGAGAGAAATTTTTAAATCAAAAAGACGAATTTTCCATAAAGAAAGATTTTCCAGTCAAAAGTAAAAACATCTACTAAAATATTAAATTAATGATTAAATTTCTCACTAAAATGAAAATATTTTGAAAAATTAGTTGAATTTTCAAACAAGTACAATTTTGTAGTGAATAAAAAAATATTTTATTTAAAGTGTTAAATTTGTAGTTCAAGAAAGAATGTTCTACAAAAGAAAACGAATTATCAGCAATTACTTAAAATTAATAAAATCATTAAAATACTAAATTAATTTTAATTAAATTTTTATTGAAATTAGATTATTATTAAATTAATAATTTCAGCATTAGGTTAAAATATTTTATCAAAAAATATTAATTTTTTAGCAAACAGTTGCATGTTTAACCAAAAAGTTTTTTTCCAGCAAATGGACAAATTTTCCATAAAAGACGTTTAGCCAGATTGATTAATTTTGAGCCACGAGAAATCTGTGGGAGTTGTATTTTTAAAACAAACAGTTTCATTTTTGACCAATTAGTTAAATTTTTAGTAAAAAAAGAATTAATATTTAACCGAAAATGACGTTTTAACAAAAGGGTTCAATTTTCAAAGCAAAATGTTATAATTTATTTTTCGTAAAAAAAATGTTTTAATTTTAAAGGCAGATTAATTTTTAACCAAAAAATTTGTATTTTGAACAAACCAATTTTTTTTATTTTTTACTAAAAAGTGCGAATTTGCAACAAAATCATTATATTTTTCAACTTAGGGGTTATTAAAAAAATACGGAATGCGTTCATACGGTATTTTTGAATGCCCCCCCCCCCCACCCTAAGATTAAATTTTGACCCAACAGAAAAATTGTTATCGAAAATAAAGGAAATTTTTACAAAATGAGATTAAGTTTTCAATGAAAATTAAAAGAAAATTGCAATTAAGTTCTTGAATTTTTAAACGATCAAGGTAAATTTTCAACCTTCTAAGAAAATTACTGAAATTAGAACCAAATAATTATTTTTTAACTTAAAAATATGCACTTCTGATCAGGAACAAAAAATTAGATTTCACAACCAAAAAGAATAAAGTTCAAACAAATAATTGTTTGATTTTTTAATAGCTTCTCTATTAACTAAGTTCACATTTAAGTATAGCAATGATGAAATTGTACGTTTGAAAAATTAAATACTTATTTTTATGAACACATTTGATTTTCTAAAATAAATTTTTAAGAAGTTTCCATGTTTACTTAATTAACAAAGTTTATATCTTATATGCATAAATAAATATTTGCCCCCCCCCACCCGTCGTTCAAGAAAGGTTCTTAAATTCGTTTTCGTTTCTTTCCAGGAATGAACATTTAAGGTTTTTCGTAAACTTAAAAGTTATCATTGCTTTTCTTTCTTTGGAAGGATTTCCTCTTGATTGCAGACGTAAAAGAGATGGATGTCATAAACCAGCTGGGTTTTCAAGTCTCTTTGATATCTTTCAGGATTTTGCGTTCAAAAGAGGTGAATTTCAGATGAGACCTCTCGAAAGTTGCATGATTTTTTTTATCGTGCAGCAATTTAGTGAAATGAGGATCGTTTACATTCGATTAAGGATACTTTCCATTGTGAAGAGTTGCGAATTTAAAATATTTGATAAAATTCATTCATTAAATTTTTCTTATTTTGGAAAGGAATTATTGTCACAAATTAATATACAACCTTTTTCCAATTAAAATAATTTATATTAATACAATATTAATAATGAAATAATAGAATTATGCAAATTAACAAAACAGTTCAATTCAATTCGAATTTTATACTAAATGTAAATCTTCAATCCAAAAAAAAGAAAATTTCTAAAAATTCAATCAAATTTTTAACAAAATCATTGAAGTATTGCAGAAAAATGCATTTTTAACCAAAGGAATAATTTTACACCAAGCAAGACGTAATTTAAACAAACTAATAGTTGACATTGAATTATCCATAAAAAAATCTTTTTTAAGCGATCAGTTGCATTTGTAATAATGCAAATTACTTTTCTACCAAAAAGACGAATTTTTCCAGAAATAAGTAAATATTAAACCAAATAAATTATTGTTTACAAAGAAAATTTTTAAAAATAAAAAAGTGAATTTTCAGTCTCAATCACACATTCACAACAAAATATTGATATTGGTAACCAAAAGGATGAATAATTTACCCAAAAAATCAAATTAAAAAAATAATAAGATTAAAACCGTGTTCTTAAATATATGAAAAAATAGTTACATTTTGAACCAATAAAATGGAAAAAAACTGAAAAAGATAAATTTTTAACTTAAAATGGAAACTTAAATTTTCACAAAAAAGATTAATTCTTAGTTTAGGAAAAAAGTTTTCTATACAACATTCGAAATTTTTACGTGATTGCTGAATTTTTTAGTCAATAAATAAATAAAATGTTACGAAAAATGTAAGACTTTCACCAAAAAGAGAAAATTTTTTAAAAACAATTAAATTTTTAACAAAATCATTAAAATATTACAAAAAAATGCATTTTTAACAAAAAGGAATAATTTTCTACCAAGCAAAACGTATTTTGAACTAATCAATAGTTGCACTTTTATGAAAGAAATAAATTTTCATTGTGAAGAAGAAATTTTTAAAAAACAAATTGAATCTTGTACCAAATAGTTGAATTTTCTATCACATACTTTTTTTATTTTCAAGCCGAAGAGACTAATTTTTTTACAGAACTTTTGAATTATCAATAAAAAAAATCTTTTTTAAGCGATCAGTTACATTTGTGACAATAGAAATTAATTTTCTACCCGAAAAAAAAGACAACTTTTTCAAGAAATACGTAAATATTAAACCAAATTGATCGCTGTTTACAAAGAAAATTTTTAAAAATAAAAAAGTGAACTTTCAGAATTAATCATACATTTACAACAAAATATTGAGATTCGTAATCGAAAGGATGAATAATTGTCCCAAAAAATCAAATTAAAAAAAAGAATTAGATTCAAACCATGTTCTTAAATAAATGACCAAATAGTTAAATTTTCAAGAAATAAAATGGAAAAAACTAAAAAAGATCAATTTTTAACTCAAAATGGAATAGTTAAATTTTCAAGGAAAAAATTAATTCTCAGTTTAGGAAAAAAGTTTTCTACAAAAAGTTTGAAATTTTTACGTAATTTTAAAATTTTCTACCAATATTTGTTTTTGTTTCGATATAGAAAAAGACTAATTTTCGATAAAACATTTTAATTTTCAACAAAAAAGGTTATAGTCAATCAAACAGTTGAATTGCCGTAGAAATTAATTTACAACCTTTTTCAAATTAAAAAAATATGTTAATACAATATTAATAATAAAATAATAGGAAAATGCAAATAAATACAAAAAAACAGTTGATTAGAGAAAAGTCGAATTTTCAATAAAATAGTTCAATTCTGAACCAAAAATAAGATTGATTTCCAAAAAAAAGCAGTTAAATTTTTAAACAAACAAAAATTGTTATCAAAGGAGATAAATTTTTAAATTAAAAAAACGAATTCCAAATAAAACTTGAATCTTCAATTATACAGGCTTTTAGTCAATAAATAAATCTAATGTCACAAAAAATGTAAGTCTTCCGCCCAAAAAGATAAAATTTCTAAAAAACATTTAAATTTTCAACAAAATCATTTAAGTATTACCAAAAAATGCACTTTTAACCAAAAAGAATAATTTTCTACCAAGCAAGATGTATTTTGAACTAAATAATAGTTCCATTTTTATAAAAGAAATAAATTTTTATTGTAAAGAAGAAGTTTTTTTAAAGCAAATTGAATCTTGTACCAAAAAGTTGAATTTTCTATCGACTATTTTTTTCATTTTTAACTCAAAAAGACAAATTCTTTTACACAACTTCTGAATTATCCATTAAAAAATCTTTTTTAAGGGGTCAGTTGTATTTGTAACAATACAAATTAATTTTGTACAGAAAAGACGAATTTTGTAGAGAAATAGGTAAATATTAAACCGAATGGATCATTGTTTAACAACGAATATTTTTATTTTTAAAACTGAAAAAGATAAATTTTCAATTCAAAATGGAGGAGTAAAATTTTCACGGCAAAAATTAATTCTCAGTTTAAGAAAAACGTTTTCTACAAAACATTTGAAATTTTTACGTAATTGTTGAATTCTCTACCAGTATTTGTTTCTGTTTTTAAGTAGAAAAAGACTAATTTTCGAAAAAACATTTTAATTTTCAACAAAAATGTTAATAGGCAATCAAACAGTTGAATTGTCGTAAAAATTCATTTACAACCTTTGTTCAATTAGAAAAATATGGTTATACAATATTAATACTAAAATAATAGGAAAATGCAAATAAATACAAAGCTACAGATGAATAGAGAAAAGGCGAATTTTAACAAAATAGTTTAATTCCGAACCAAAAAGAAATTTCATTTCCAAAAAAGCAGTTGCATTGTTAAACAAAAAATATTAACTGTTACCAAAGTAGATAAATTTTTAAAGAAAAAATAGAATTTTACAGAAAAGTCGAAACTTCAGTTATAACGACTTTTAGTTAATAAATGAATCAAATGTTATAGAAAATGTAATTTTTTAATCCAAAAAGAGAAAATTTCTCAAAAAACAATTAAATTTTCAACAAAATTATTTAAGAATTACCAAAAAATGCATTTTTACTCGAAAGGAATAATTTTCTACCGAACAAGACGTATTTTGGACTAAATAATAATTGCATTTTCATGAAAGAAAGAAATCTTCATTGTAAAGAAGAATTTTTTTTTAAACAAATGATATTTTGCACCAAATAGTTGAATTTTCTATCAACTATTTTTTTATTTTCAAGTCAAAGAGACAAATTTTTTACAAAAATTTTGAATTATCAATAAAAAAAATATTGTTTAAGCGATCAGTTCAATTATTGAAATTGGTAACCAAAAGGATGAATAATTTACCCCAAAAATCGAATAAAAAAAAGATGCAAGTCATGTTCTTAAGTATATAACAGAATAGTTAAAATTTTAACAAATAAAATGAATTAAACTGAAAGAGATAAACTTTTAACTCAAAATAGAAAAATTAAATTTACATAGAAAAAATTAATTTTCAATTCTAGAAAAAAGTTTTTTATAAAACATTTTAAATTTTTACGTATTTGTGAAATTTTCTATCAATATTTGATTTAGTTTTAAATATTTGAATTTTCAACAAAAAAGTTAATAATCAATCGAACAGTTGAATTGTCGCAGAAGTAGTAAAATTTACAGTTAAAAAAGTAATTCTAAAAACGAAATAAATAAATTTCATTACAAAAGTTCAATTCTCAACCTAAGATATGAATTTTGAACTAAATACTTAAATCTTTAATAAAGCATATTTATTTTTGATAAAATAGTTTCATTTTGAACAGAAAGATTGAGTTTTAATATAAGAGAAAATTTTTTAATTTAATAAATAAGTCTAATTTGCTTAGAACGATACCAGTTTTATTAAATATATGTTTTAAACAAGATGTAAATTTTCTTCGAAAATTATACTTAAGGCTTCAACCCAAAAAATTAATGTTTTAAGGGAACTGTTGAATTTTGAATCAAAAAGATTACTTTTTTGAAAAAATGACTGAATTTTTATACAAACAGTTGCATTTTAATCCAGGAAATATGCAATTTCTATTCAAATAGATGAATTTTTAGGACAAAAAGAGAAAAATTATTTTAAAAATAGTTGAATTTTCATCCAATAAATATTTCAGCTAGGCTTTTCAGCATAAAAGTATAAGCTTAAAATCAGAAAAAAAAATTCTAGCACTTTTCAATAAAATTATTGAATTTTAAACCAAACCGTGGCATTTTTGTCGCAGAAAGATGCAATACGAGTTTAGAAAAAAAATCTATACGAAATGAGTTGGATTCTTAACACAAAAAGATGAATTTCAAAAACTAAAATTGAATGCTTAACCAAAAAGAATAACTTTTTGAACAAAATTGTTAAATTTTTAGGCAAATAATAAAATAAATAACTAAAAAGGTCATCTTCTTGAGAAAGCAATATTAAAAATGAATACATACAAATGCAGGTTAAAAAAAAATTACTCACAAGAAAGTTATATAATTAATAAGCATAATTAATTAAAGTTTTATAACTAATTTCCCACTGACCAATTTTTCCTTTATTTTTGATCTTATTAATATTCAAAGAACAGAATTTTAAAATCGACAAAATTTATAATTTATTCTATTTGGCAGTTTCAAGTTTTCAAAAAACATTAGCTTTTTGTTTAAAATTCATATATTGTTGCTCATAAATCAAATAAAATCTTTTTTGGACGACAACTGTTTTTTTCTGAAAATTTGTCCTTTTTATTCAAAAATTAATCTTTTTTAGCAGAAATGTTGCAACTGTTTTGTTGAAAATTCAACTATTTCCTACTAAATTTAATCTTTATTTAAAATTCGGACTCTTGTGTTAAAAATTCAACTGAAATCTTTTTGTATGAACATTTATCTCTTCTTTTGAAAATTTATCGTTTTGATTTGAAAATTTGCCTGTTTTGGTCGAATTTTTGTTTCATTTGGACCAAAATGCAACTGTTTGGTTTAAAATATAACAATCTTGTTAAAAAGACATACTTTTTGGTTTAAAATTCATCTATTCAGGAGAAAATTAACTTATCGTTTACAATTATTATTTTAGTGTTTGAAAGTGAACTGGAATTTTCTTTGGATGGAAATGTTACTATTTTTTTAAGTTTTTCTTTTTTTTTAATTTATCTGTTTTAGAAGTCACTTCCTATGTCCTAAATAAAAATTCAAATGGTCGATTCAAAATTTAACTCTTTTTTTGAAGATTGTCTTTTTGATTTCAAAATTAACCTGTCTTAGCAGAAATTACATCTTGCTTAGATAAAAATACAACTATTCGGTTGAAAATCCAAAAATGTTGTGGAAAAATCCTTAATGGATGAAAATGTTGCTATCTTAAAAGAAAAATATTTAAATTATAGATTCATCTTTTTTTAAAGTAATTATATCTTTTTTGGATAAAAATTTTAATGTTTGGGTGAAAACTAAACTGGTTTTTAAAAAGTCATACTTTTCGGTTAAAAATTCTAATATTTTGTTGAAAATTTAATTATTTCGTATAAAATTTAATTTTTGTTTAAAATTTGTAGTTTGATTATGCAAATTTAACTGAAATCTTTCCTGGATAAAATATTAACTTTAATAAGGTCTTTTGTCTCTGTTGTAACACAAATTTTATTTTTCTTAAATAAAAATGTAACTTTTTGTTAAAGAATTAAACAATTTTGTTGAAAAGTGATCCTTTTTGGTTAAAAATAAGCCTTTTTGGATTGAAGATTTATTCTTTCTCGCAGCAGCGTATTTCTTGTTCAAAATTTGATATTTTGATCATGAAAAGTATACTGAAATCTTTTTTAACGAAAAGTTCAACCATTTTTCTTTGAAAATTTATCTTTTTGACTTAAAAATTCAGCTTCTTTAGTAGAATTTTTCAAATCCGAAAATCGCCACTTTTTGTTCTAAAAGTAATTCTTCTTTGCTTGAGTATTTAACTATTTTGTTTAAAAGATTTGATTGAATCGTTAGTTAAGAAATTGTGTAAAAAGTTTAATTATTTTGTTGAAAATTATTTGTTTTAAATTTTGAATTATATTGTTGGGTAAAACTTAAACTACTTAAGTTAAATGAAATTGTACATTTACCATTTTTCAAAGGTTTATCTTCTTTTTTAGTTCATTTTTGTTGGGTAAAAATGCATCACTTTCATAGAACCTTAATTTTTAGCTAGAAATTCATACCTTTTTTCAAAATTCAGTTTTTTTAAAGAAAATTTATTTCTTGGCTTAAAGGTTCAAGAATTTAGATAAAATTTTTTTCTTTCTTGATGGAAAATTCCCTATTTGTTAAAAATTCATATTTTTAGTATGACAGTTCGGTTTTTTTAAACATATATTACCATGTTTTTTTGTTGGGAACTTACCTGTTTAGGATGGAAATTCAAATATTACGTTAAAATTTTAATTATTTTTTTGAAAATTTATGGCTAGTCTCCCCTTTTATTCAATCTGATGACTTATATGAATAAATTTTTTTAACTTTTATTGAAAAATAATTTTATTTAAAAAGTTTTTTTTATAAAAAAATCACGTATTTACTGTTTACGTACTTATTGTTTACAATTGTTATTTTAGTGCTAGAAAGTGAACTGGAATTTCCTTTGAATGGAAATTTAACTTTTATGAAAGTTCTACAGTTTTGTTCAAAATTGAAAAATTATTAGAAAAAATACTTGTTTAATTTTAATATTTTGCTACTGAAGAAAGAAGAAAAATCCTTTCTGGATGGAAATTCCCCTATCTTAAGAGAAAAATTTTGCAAATTAAAAATTCATCTGTTCTAAGAGTTATTTCATCTTTCTTGGACACGAGTTTAAATGATTAATTAAAAAATTAAACTGTTTTGTTAAAAAGTCATACTTTTCGGTTAAAAATTCAAAGTTTTTGTTAAGAATTTAACTATTTCGTAGAAAATTTCCTTTTTGTTTAAATTTTATAGTTTGGTGTTGCAAATTTAACTGAAATCTTTCCTGGATGAAAGTTCAACTTTAAAATAGACTCTTGTCTTTGTTGTAGCACAAATTTTATTTTTCTGTGATAAAAATGCATCTAATTGGTCAAGAATTGAACAATTTTGTTAAAAATTCATCCTTTATGGACAAAAATTTGTCTTCTTTGCTTGACTATTCAACTATTTTGTTTAAAAAATTTGGTTGAATCGTTAGTTAAGAAATCGTGTTAAAGGATTGAACAATTCTGTTAAAACGTTATCCTTTTTGGTAAAAAATATTTTGCTACTAAAGAAAGAACAAAAATTCTTTCTGGATGAAAATTCCACTATCTTAAAAGACAAATTTTTCAAATTAAAAATACATCTGTTTTAAGAAAAATTTCATCTTTATTGGATAAAAATTTAAATGTTTGGTTAAAAAATTAAACTGTTTTGTTTAAAAGAAATTATATTTTTTTGGGTTAAAACTGCAATTAATTGGTAAAAGAATAAACCATTTTTTTTTAAAAAGTCATCCTTTATGGTTAAAAATTAGTCTTTTTAGAATGAAGATTTATTCTTTTTCGTAGCAACTTATATCTTATTCAAAAATTGATATTTCCATCTTTAAAAGTAAACTGAGATATTTCTTAACAGAAAATTCAACTATTTTTCTTTGAAAATTTACCTCAATAAATAAAAAATTAAATAAAAAATTAAATCAATAAAAATTCAGCTTCCTAAGTAAAATTTTTGAAATCTGAAAATCGCCACTTTTTGGTTAAAAATCATTCTTTTTTGCTTGAGTAGTCAACTATTTTGTTTAAAAAATTTGGTTAAATCGTTAGTTAAGAAACCTTGTGAAAAGATTATTTACTTTGTTAAAAATGATTTTTTTATGATTATGTACTTAGGTAAAACTTAAACTACTAAAGTTACTTAAACTACTAATGCGTTACTTTTGCAGAAATTTAATTTTTTGCTAAAAAGTAATACTTTTTCTTCAAACTTTAATTTTTGTCAAGAAAATTCATCTCTTGGCTTAAAGGTTTAACAATTTGGATACATTTTTTTCTTTATCTGATGGAAAATTCCCTATTTGTTGACAATTCATATTTTTAGTTTTAAAATACTGTTTTTTTTTAAATATAAATTATCATGCTTTTTTGTTAGGAATTTATCTGTTTAGGATGGAAATTCAACTATTATGTTATAAATGTAATTATTTTAAAAAAAATTCAAGTACTTTGTTCAAAAGCCATCTTTTATAGTAGAAAACACTTATTTGGTTAAAATAAATTAATAAATCAGAGAAATTGTAAATATAACTAAAAATTACGTGCAGTGAGACGGGGTGAATTGGAAACTTGCCCGTTTTATTCAATCTGATGACTTATACGAATCAAATTTTTTAACTTTAATTAAAAAATAATTTTATTTTAAAAATTTTTCTTATAAAAAAACACGTATTTACTTTTGACATACTTATTGATTACAATTCTTATTTTAGTGTTGGAAAGTGAAACGGAATTTTCTTTGAATGGAAATTTAACTATTTAAATTTTCTTTTTAATTCTTATGTTTCAAAAGAAATTTCCTCTTTTTCAAATTAAAATACAAATAGTTGATTTAAAACTTAACGCTTTTTTGAAAGATTAACTTTTTGAATTAAAAATAAATTTGGCTTAGCAGAAGTTACATCTTGCTTGGATAAAAATACAATTGTTTGGTTGAAAATCCAACAATTTTGTTGAAAAGTCAAAACCTTTTGAGTGAAAGTTCGATTGCTTTGTTGAAAATTTAGCAATTATTAGAAAAAATACTTGTCTAATTGTAATATTTTGCTGTTAAAGAAAGAACGAAAATCCTTTCTGGATGAAAATTCCACTACCTTAAAAGAAAAAAATTTTAAATAAAAAATTCCTAATGTTTTGTTGAGAATGTAACTATTTCCTAGAAAATTTACTTTCCTCGGTGAAAGTTCAACTTTAAAAAAGACTCTTTTCTCTGTTGTAGCACAAATTTTATTTTTCTGGGATAAAAATGCAACTATTTGGTAAAGAATTAAACAACTTTGTTAAAAAGTCATCCTTTTTGGTTAAAAATTAGTCGTTTTAGATTGTAGATTTATTCTATTTCGTAGCAACTTATTTTTTGTTCAACGGAAAATTCAACCTTTTTTCTCTAAAAATTTATCTTATTGATTTAAAAATTCAGATTCTTTAGCAGAATTTTTTAAATCAGAAAATGGACATTTTTTGGTTAAAAGTCATTCTTCTTTGCTTGAACATTTAACTATTTTGTTTAAAAAATTTGGTTAAATCGTTAGTTAAGACATCTTATGAAAAGATTTTTTTTTTTTATTTTTTTTTTATGATTATGTACTTGGTTAGAACTTAAGCTACTCAAGTTAAATGAAAATGTACATTTACCATTTTTAAAAGTTTGAGATTCTTTTTTAGTACATTTTTGTTGGGTAAAAATGCGTCACTTTTGCAGAAAATTAATTTTTGGCTAGAAAGTCATACTTTTCTTATAAATTCAATTTTTTTAAAGAAAATTTATCTCTTAGCTTAAAGGTTCAACAATTTACATTTTTTTTTATTCTCGAGGAAAAATTAATTATTTGTTGATAATTCATTTTTTTGGTTTTAAAATCCTCTTTTTTTAATATAAATTATGATCCATTTTTGTTGGAAATTTATCTGCTTAGGATAAAAATTCAACTATTAAGTTGGAAATTTAATTATTTTTTTGAAAATTCAAATACTTTGTTCCAAAGCCATCTTTTATAGTAGAAAACACTTATTCGTTTAAAATAAATTAATAAATTTTAATAATTATAAATATAATTAAAAATTACGTTCAGTGAAATGGGGGTGGTGGTATATATTTTCTTATGTTTTGTGACAGTGGGGAGAAAGAGTCTTTAAAAGGCCCTATAATCCGTTACGTAATTTAAGTATAGCCCCTATCTTAAATGTGGCAGAATTTTTCGAACATTTCCGTCAATGTGGGGGACACTATCCCAGGGGTTGAATAAACTCTTATAAAACCTAATAAAATCTAAATACATGAAACCCTTTAAAAGACCTTCCTTCTATAGCCCTTCCGAGAATTGACGCCGCGCCGCAGGTAGGTGTAACAGGAGCTGCACGGGATGAGCGGTTGTCACTCATGCGAGCAGCCAGGCGTAAACAAACAAAAGCGAAGTGGGCTATAACGAGTTAGTCCCCACCCACCGTCAGCACGAAAATCGGCACTATAGAAGAGTTTCCCTCTGTGAATAAATAAATCTTTCAAAAGTATTAAATTGCTGTAAAACCACTCTTCAGTCGGACGCTATTTGTTCAAAGTGAGACGAATGGTTGATGTGTCAGACATTTTTGTTTAACCACATTTCGTTTATCCAAGCCTCTCTTTTTTTGCTAGAGAAGTCTCTCGATTGTGGGTGCAGACATACTTGGCAAAAGTGCACGTAGATGCACAGGCACGTACGTAACGAGAACAAACGTTTCTGGCATAGCTGGTACCTACGGGGCTGGAAAAAATATAGGAAACCCCATCCTTGGAGAACACGGAAGGGAAGATGGAAGGGGCGAGGTGTAGTCGTACTCGTACGATAGGTAGGAAATACGTAGATATACGTACATGCGTAGCGACGTCCGTATGCGAGAGCAAGCAAGCGCAAGGGTTGAATTTTAATTATTTTCTCTTTGGAAGGTGTAATATTTCAATGCTCGCTCGGCCTGGACTTCTCTGCTTGCCTCTCGCCGCCATCTCTGTCAAGCAATGTTATTATAATTGCAGTCGTGTAGGTTTTCACGTTTCTGTACTAGCGGTCATTTCTTCTACGTGTCTTGTCCATCTCTCATATTCGGTTCCACTCAGGTGTCTCTCTACTTATTTTTCCACTTCTTTATACTATTTTTCACTTTTTAGTTATTTATTACTAATTTCTTGTTTTTAAAATTGAAAAATAATCCATTTTCTTAAGAATAATTTTATGCAAAAGAGCATGAAAAAGATTCCATCGTTAAAAAACAGTTTTTCAAACCGAAAAATATATTTTGCAAGGCCGGAAAATCCATGGGAAATCGGGTACTTTTCATATTTTATGAATAAATTGACTTAAAATTTTAGAAACAATGATAAATTCTTTTAAATTAACACCTTATTTTTTTTATTTGCATCGCTCAAACTGAAATTCAAAGGAAAATTGGTACCTATGATTTTTCATTTTCCTGGAAAATTTATAGCTAGCTTTGCCAGATAAAAAAGCTGAAAATTCACGTTTTTTCTTGTTTTATCGAATTTTCCTGAAAATGAAAAATCGGAAATTTTATTTTCTAATTTTATAGTTTTAACATTTCGATTAAAATCTTATTTGATTTGCGTTTTGCAGATACTTTTTTTATACATTTGTCTTATAGTGAAAGGACAGACTTTATACTTTTAAATCTTTTTCGAAATCGTAAGAAAAAATGTTTATAATTCAATTCGATTCGAGGAAACTTTTGTATTTAATTTTGTTTTTAAATTAAAAAGTAAAGTTTTGTTTAAAACTTATTTCTGAATTTAAATAACGACAGTTTGTATTGTTAACCTTTTTTTGAGCGGTTGAATATTCTGTATATTTCACATTTTCCTTAAACTAAGAGCATATTTTTCATTTTTAATATTGTTAGTGAATTAAATGGGGTCAAATTTTGTATGTTTAACCATTTATTCGAATTAAAAAAGGCGAATTTTTAATTTTAATTTGTTTGTTCAAGTTTTAAGTTTGAATTACTTAGTAAAATGGAAATAAAATCTTTAAAAAATATGAGAATCCAACAAAAGCAACAACAAAGAACATGATATTCAGAGATTATATTAGAAACAAACATAAAATATTTAGGAACAATTAATCTGAATCAATATTTTCTCTAAAAAAGAAGGATCGCACAATTTCATAATTTAGCCATTGTTATAATTATATTGTGAAATAAATAATAAATTAATAAGAAAATTAGTAAAAACCTAAGGTCTACTATATTACTAAAAGATTTTTGATAATATGCAAAATTCATGGAGTGTTTCCTAAAAAGATTTTTGAAATTATCAAACGAATTAGTTTTTATTTGAAAAACGAAAGAAATAAAGAAAAGTTAGATATAAATACTGAAAATTTTTTAAAAAATCACTCACAGATACAATTTTTAAATGTTAATATAAAAAATACATTGTCAAAAGAAGAGCTAAATTTTCTTCCAAAAAGATTGCAGTTGAATTTTTAACGCAATATTTTGAACTTTAAATAAAGATAAAATTTTCTAGGTAATATTTAAATTTTTAACAAAACAGTTGCATTTTTATTTAAGTTATATGCAATACTTCTACTAAAAAGATGAATTTTTAAATAAAAAGACAAATTTTCAGAAAAAAATGTTTTTACTTTGACTATTAAAGATTGCTATTCACAAGTACAATTTTTAAATGTTAATATAAAAAGAATCCTACGGAAATTAAATCAACAAGTACCTGCTCTTATTGTCAAAGAATGTTTTCAAAAGGAAATCAAACTGAATCAAAATGCTATTAAGGATAATATAACACATGATCGAAAATTTTCTTTAAATTCTTTAAGAGATCTTTCTCATGCTCTTTTGCATTATATTATTCTTTAGAAAATGTATTATTTTTTAATCTTAAAATTAAAAAATTTTAAACAGAGACACTAAACTAGTTATTCGTTCCAATCTATATGTTTTGCTTATTACAATACAAACTGTCGCTATTCGAATTCAGAAATCAATTTTAAACAAATCTTCACTTTTGAATTTCACAACAAAATTGAATGCAAAAGTTTCCTTGAATCGAATTAAATTAAAAACATTCTCTTTTACAAATTCTAAAAAAAATGTATAGTGAAAATTCTGTCCTTTCACCATAAGACAAATGTTCAAAAAAGTATCTGCCAAACACAAATCAGCTAAAATTTTAATGAGAATGTTAAAACTGTAAAAATTCCTTTCTGTAATTTAGAAAAAAAAATGGAAACTGAAATGTTCTCCCCTTCAACTGTACGAATAAAGTTTTGCAAAGTGTTTAGGAGTTCTAAAAAGGAATTATAAATTTTACCAATCAAACCTCTACATACACGTTGGTCGTACGATTACATACTTGCCCATAAAAGTATAAAAAATGTCGTTTCCAAATTAAAAAAATTTGTTAGTTAAACTTTTCACACTCAAAAGAATTTTAGATCATGCTTAATCAAAATTACATCATTTACAGTGATATTAAATGGGCCACATTAACTGAAACTACTCAAAATATTTTTTTATTAAAAATTAAACAAATTATAGTATTACCAAGGTTTTACCCAAAAAACATATGGTAGTTCAAAAATAATGCCCTACACATTAAAAGTGTTCTAATTTTTCATTTAACATTATTAAAAGTCGGATAAGTATATTAGTTTAATAATTTCACTTTTAACTTAAAATATAGTAAATTCAAATGATTTTTTGTGCTTTGATTTTATAGTTAACTGTTTCATACTTAAATTGGAATTTTGTTTAGGATGGAACGTTTAACTATTAATAACATTCAAAATTTTTTGACAACCGCAAAATTATTATTTCGTCATAACTTTAAAATAGGCAGTTAATCAAAAATTAATAATCCTCATTACAAAAATAAATGAAAGAAGCGATATTCAATTATATTTTATTTCTAAAAATGAGTAGTGAAAATCGTAATAATTTATAAGCATGCTGCTCTTTAGAAATAATTCAAAAATTGATAGATAATAATTACTTTATGTGTACCTGTTACATGCAATGATTTATTAATTTATTTTTAAATTAAATTTTTTTCTGAAAAAGATATTTTCCTACGCTCCGCTAGGATTCGAACCACATAACTTCAGATTGCCGATAAGGTGCTTTTCCTGTTATCTACTAGAGAAATATAAAGAAATTTTTTTTTTCAGAAGTGCCCGCATTCTTTTGCAAGGTGTTAAAACTCACATTTTTAAAGGAATCTGTATTATCATCAGAGAATAACATAAATTCTGAACGTCTTTTCAGACTAGATAAAGCTATGAATTACATTTCTTTAAATTGAAAATTTGTCCGAAAACAATTTCAATTCATAGCCTCATCTAGTCTGAAAAATCTTTCTGATTTTCTGTTGTTTTCTGATGATAATACAGATTCCTTACCTTATCAAATTTTTTAACCTTTTTCAAAAATCTTTAGGTTTTCATCGCCCCGGGCAGAAATCCTAATATTTTTTTGTCGGTTGTTCGTTATTTCGTCGTAATTTTTTCCGGGAGGGAAAGTAGGAGAAGTAGTGGAAAGTGAGGGTAAGTAGGGGAGGGGAATTATGCAATTCAGTGAGAATGAAATCAATTTTACTTCCTCGGAGGGAATTGCTATAACTGGGAAGATGGGAATTGAAGTTAAGGAGGTAGGGAAATGAAGGGAAGAAAGGAGATGGACTTCAAGGAAAGGGAAAGACAGCAGGGGAAGTAGGGGAAGTAGGAGAACTAGGGGAAGTAAGGTGAAGGATAGTAAGTGGCTAAGGGAAAAGCGAGAAGGACCTTTGAGAGAAATGTGTGCATTATGGTGAGGAAAAGGAGGTATAAATGAATGATGGGAAGTGATGAGGGTAAAAATATAGGAAGGATAGGAAGGGATTGATGACTAAGTGATAAGACGTTAGAGAAGGGGAAGTAAGAAGGTGAGGAAAGCTGGACTGGGAATTGTTTCACGGAGAGGGGAAGCAGAGATGTGAGAAGTAGGAAAAGAGTGAAAATAAAGGAGGGGATATTAAAGGAAGAGGGGAGAAGCGAGAAGAGTGGTAGCAAAAAGATTTGGTGAGAGAGGAATGATGGGGTAGTAAGTAATACGATAGTAAGGTAATCAATCACTAAAAAAAATATAACAATTAAAAATATATGAGGAACATTTTTAAAGGGTAGATTAAGTAGGCAAAAGGAGTGTGACTAAGGAAGGAAAAGTAAGAGATAAGGAGACTTAACGCCTATTTTGTCTAACTTTTCAAAGTTTTTAAAAATTGGTTATTATAGAATTTTAAATTCGTTAAGGTTTTTAGCATAAGGGAATACATTAATAAATAAATGGAAACATTGTATAAATTTTTTTAACCTTCTTGCCGATTAGTCTCGAATTTCTTGGGGAAATTCGTCGAATTGAGCTAATTCGTATTCCCCTTGATCTCTGTTTCGAGTTAACAGTTTTAAAGGATAAAAGACTATAGATAGGTCGCTCGCGGTTGGATGGCGTCTGTTCGATGGCAAAAGGAAGGCGGGAGTGGAAACTAGCGAGGGGTGGATACGAAGTAAAAGAGGCGAAGCAAGAAATTGATATAGCATAAGAAAATGAATTGTAACCCCTCTCCCAGCACCACCTTTGCCGAAGAATATTTCACGGCAATCTGCCTGCGCTTCGCTTTTTTTGATGCTTTTTATTCTCATTTTCTATTTTTCCCCTCTCCACTCATATGGTCTCCCATAAAATGTAAATTACCAGGTACCAAGTCTTTTCCCTATTCTTGGCTCTTTTTACTCCTTTCTCCCCATGACAAGAAAATAAAAATTTTTTTAAATAAAAAAATCTAATTTTGGGGCGTTCAAAAATATCTAAGATTGAAGATTTACGTAGGCTGAATTTTTAAATAAATGTTATAATTTTAGGCAAAAAAGGTTAATTTTAAAACAAATTGGTTGAATTAAAAAAAATTTTGTTTGAGACCAAGACAATGCATTTACAACCAAATCGTTGAATTTTGAAGCCAAAAAAATACATTATTCAGGAGGCTGTTAAATTTATACAAAAAAAATAAAAAATTTTAGCAAGAAATTTTAAATAAAAAACAGGTGAATTTTTGAAGAAGCAGATGAATTTTATAATTAAAAAATTGAGTTTTAAACAAAATAATTAAATTATTTTAAAAAAATATTTGAATTTATAACCTCGTATTTGAAATTTTAAACTAAAATATAAATTGTCAACAAAATAGTTTAATTTTTAAACGAAAAACTAAAAATTAATACCAAAAACAGTTGCTTTTTCAATCAAAAAGGTTAATTTTTTCAAACCGAAAAGGCATATTCTTAACGAAATATTCAAAACCTTTACCAAAAAACTAATTTTTTTCAAGCCACTTTTAACAAAAAAGGTAACATTTCTACCAAAAAAATATGAATTTTCGAATTGAAAAGACGAATTTTCTATATAAAAAATACCTGTTCAATTTCTAACGTTAAAATATGAATTTTAAACCAAAATTTATTTTCCAACCAAAAGGTTGAATTTTCCACAAAAATAATCGAATTTTCTACCCAAAAAGACGAGTTAAAAAAAACAGTTTAATTATTGAAGCCGAAAATTAATTTTTTGTACAAATGTATTTTCAATCCGCAGATATACATTT
>JAAAKG020000008.1:3491521-3546581 GCA_010014905.2 Druon quercuslanigerum | reverse complement strand
AAATTCCTTCCCCCCCCCCCCCCCCCCCATCCCTACTAATAACTGTACTTTTTGGGGCGACTAGCTACCCTCTTTTAAATTGCAAATTTAATTTAATTACTGTCCCTCAACATTATTAGAAATTGAGGTTCAATGAATCATAATTTTAGTGTCTACAATAGAATAAAATATCCATTACAAATTCAATATTTGATGAAATAAAATCGTTCTCGTCGTCTGAGGTATTTAAAATTTAATCTTCACTGGAATTTATTACGAAAATAATAGCTTTCGATCGTTTATATGTCGATATTTTATTTTTAAGTATTGACTGCACATGTTATTGAATATTCCAAAATGCATTTTTTCGAAATTTTGATCACATAAATACAAAGGTCAGACAATTTTAGATCGGATATGACCTTTCTAAAGTTTTTTAAGACCATTTTGATAATGTATGGAGCGATTGAAAAAAATCTTGAAAATGTGTCTAACAGAGACTTAATGGGTTAAAAGATTTCAAAGAAATGTATGCTATTACAAGGAATTGAACAAGAATAAAGGATTTCATAGATTTTCAAAGATTTAAACATATTTTTTGAATAAAACTTTAATTATTAATTTAATTTAGTTTTTTAAATGCCAGAAAACTTCTTGGAATTTTTATTTTTAATTTATATTTTATCAAAATTATACAGATTTTGAAAGAAGACGATGATCGCTATTGGTATCAAAAAAGATAATAAATAATATCTCAATCAGGCCGATCGTTAAAGAGGATTAAAGAAAAAAATTCGGCTTTAAAAAAAACAAAGCAAAAAATTCAAATACTTACAGCTTCTTGAAAAAAATCCTTTTTGCAAATCAGAAAAGTACGTACTGCCTAATTTTTTCTGAAAAACAACATATTAAAACTATATTATAACCATAAATATAAATATAACTATAAATATAGTATTTCTATATAATAAATTATAAAAATATTACCAAAGTTCATAAAAATACAAATAAAAAAAATAAATGTTCAATGAATCATAATTTTAGTGTCTATAATAGAATAAAATATCCATTGCGAATTCAATATTTGATGAAATAAAATCGTTCTCTTCGTCTGAGGCGATTAAAATTTAATCTTCACTTGAATTTTTTACGAAAATAATAGTTTTCGATCGCTTATATGTAAATATTTTATCTTTAAATATTAACTGCAAATTTTATTGAATTTCATTGAAATTTATTAAACTCATGTCATAGAAGCAGTGGATCAAACAGGGTGCGTAACATGGGGCGTTAATAGGTTGGACTATTTTTATGCTCGCTTTTGTGGACATATTGGTGGCTTTAATGCGACATTAAATTTTAGAATATCCCTTGAGCCGTATATATCGGCGCGCCTATATTGAAATACATATTTCATATGCCTTTGACGATCAACCCGCTGCCTTAAAAGCCTTAAATGCACGATCTCTGGGCTTTAAAACTTGACTTACGTAAAGCTGATAGTTGAATAGATAAAATCTACAAAAAACTGAATCGTATTTAAAATCAGGAACCAGAAAATTGAGGGATGAATAAAAAATATATGAGATTGAGGTATATAAAATAAATAAAAACGAAAGGAAATAAGGAAGCATAAGTACATAGAAAAAAAATGAAACAGAAGGCTCATAAATCCATAATTTGTTGAACTAAATTTATATTTGTCAACCAGTCTCAAAATATAATGTATCTCCAAGTACTATTTTCTATTATTATGTTTTAATTTATTAAATTAAAAAATAGTATGATCAAAAAATTTTATTTTAAAGTAATGATCTGCAAATAAAAAGGGTACTGAAAATTAAGGCTGCATGATTACACGTGAGAGATAAAAGCGTTCACAAAAATCGAAAATGTAATTCAAAGAAAAAATGAGAAAGAATTTTTGAGATGAATCAGTACTAAATTCAAAAAAATTTATAGTAAAAAAAAATTTGAGTGATTTGAGAAAATTTTCAAAGTATTAACAGGGTTTCTTAGGTTTAGTTTTCTTTTACATTAAAGTGAATTAAAAAATTCCAGGGAATTTCAAAAAATTTGATAAAACGCCTAAAAGTTGAAAGTATGTTTAATAGAATAGACTATGAAGAGAATTTTTTTTAAGTCCATTGAATTGACTGAGTTTACAAAATTTAAATGAATTTAATAAAATTTTGAAGATTACCAAATATTCAAAAGAATTTAGAATAAATGAATATGAGTCAGGATTAATTACAAGATAATTTAAATTAAATAAAAAAAATAAAATTCATTTTAAAAAATATCATTGATTTCATGGAAATTTTAATGAATTTATAAAAATTTAGAAGGATTCAGGAATCTTTAATAAAATTCATGAAAATTTGAGTAAATTAAAAAAAGATTTGAAAAAATAAAATAAAAACAATGAATTATATAAAATTATAGTGAATTTTGAAAAATAAAATAAAAACAAAGGGGATTAATTAAATTTAATAAAATAAAAATTACAAATTTGAAAGAATTTGATGAAATGCCTATGAATTTAAGGTAAGCATAAAAGACTTCTGGGTTAATTAAAAAAAGAACACAAAAACTCCATTGTACTAAAAGAGTTTAGAAATAAAAAATAATAATAAATAAATATAAATGTATAAATTAATTAATAATAAATTAATTAATTAAATTCAATTAGTTCAAACAAGATTTCATAAATTCCAAAGAATTTAAAACCATAAAAAGAAAATCTAAAAATTCCATTGATTTCTGTAAAATTGGAGGGAATTTACAATATTTCAAAAAAATTCAGGAAACTTTAATAAAATTTCTGGAATTTGGGTAAATTGAAAAGAAATATAAATATCTTAAATAAGATTTCATCAATGAAAAAAACGAGTAAATTTATAAAAAAAATTTAAATTTATAAAAGGGAAATTAGAAGAATTGAAGAAAATTCATTAGAATTTAAGTTGAAGTTAAACAAAATACAAAATGATTATAACAAATTCAAAAAATATCAACAAAAATCTTCGTTAACTTTAGAGTGAATTTAAAAAAAAGTTTCAGGGAATTATAAATAATTTAATGAAATACCTATGAATTAAATGTGAATTCAAAAGACTTTTTAATTGAATTACAGAAATTCAAAAAAAGAAAACAGTGAATTGAGTAAGTTTATAAGAATTCAAGTGAATTTAGAAGAATTCAAGTAGATTCCAAATAACTTAAATAAATTCCAAATAATTTAAAACAATAAAAAAGAATTCAGGATGAATTCCTGATTAATTGAAATAAATTGAAAAATGTAAAATATCTAAGGATTAAATTAATTTCAGTAAAATGGAAGTGAATTTACAATAATTAAATTTAATTCAGGAGACTTTAATGAAATTCATAAAAATTTGATAAAAAATCCAATGAATGTAAGTGAATTTTAAAAAATTCAAGTAATTTCAAAAGAATTATAAAGAATTGAAAAGAATTCAAGATGTTTTAATAAGAATTTGGATAAGTTTCAACTTAATCAAAATAATGGAGTAGATTCCAAATAACTAAAATAAATTTAATATAATTTAAAACAATAAAAAAGAATTCAAGATGAATTCCAGATGAATTGAAATAAATATAAAAATATTAAATATCTAAAAATTACATTTATTTAGTAAAATGAAAGTGAATTTACAATAATTAAATAAAATGCAGAATACTTTAATAAAATTTATAAAAATTTGATAAGAAATCCATTGAATTGAAGTCAATTTTAAAAAATTCAAGTAAATTCAAAAGAACTATAAAGAATTGTAAATAATTCAAGATGTGTTAATAAGAATTCAGGATAAGTTTTAATTTAATCCAAATAATAGAGTAGATTCCAAATAACTTAAATAAATTCAAAATATTCAAAACAATAAAAAATAATTCAGGATGAATTCCAGATGAATTGAAATAAATCGAAAAATGTAAAATATCTAAGAATTACATTAATTTCAGTAAAATGAAAGTGAATTTACAATAATTGAATGAAATGCAGAAGACTTTAATGATATTGATAAAAATTTGATAAAAAATCTATTGAATTGACGTGAATTTTAAAAAATTCAAGTAAATTCAAAAGAACTATAAAGAATTGAAAATAATTCAAGATGTGTTAATAAGAATTAAGGATAAGTTTTAATTTAATCCAAATAATAGAGTAGATTCCAAATAACTTAAATAAATTCAAAATATTCAAAACAATAAAAAATAATTCAGGATGAATTCCAGATGAATTGAAATAAATAGAAAAATATTAAATATCTAAAAATTACATTTATTTAGTAAAATGAAAGTGAATTTACAATAATTAAATGAAATGCAGAAGACTTTAATAAAATTCATAAAAATTTGATAAGAAATCCATTGAATTGAAGTGAATTTTAAAAAAATCAAGTAAATTCAAAAGAACTATAAAGAATTGTAAATAATTCAAGATCTAGTGATAAGAATTTAGTATAAGTTTTAGTTAATTAAAAATTATAGAGTAGATTCAAAATAACTAAAATAAATTCAAAATAATAAAAAAGAATTAAGGATGAATTCCAGATGAATTGAAATAAATTGAAAAATGTAAAATATCTAAGAGGTACATTAATTTTAGTAAAATGGTAGTGTATTTACAATAATTAAATGAAATGCAGAAGACTTTAATAAAATTCATAAAAATTTGATAAAAAATCCATTGAATTTAAGTGCATTTTAACAAATTCAAATAATTTCAAAAGAATTATAAAGAATTGAAAAAATTCAAGATGTGTAAATAAGAATTTAGCATAAGTTTTAATTTAATTAAAATAATCTAAATCAGGAAGATTTTAATTAAACATAAGGAAAGTTAGTAGAATCCGATAAAATTTATACATTTTCAGCTAATTTCAAATGAGTTGAAAAAAAATAAAATAATCTAAAATAATAATTTTTTTTTTACAAAACTTGAATTTTTTTAATTGATTTACTTTACTTTATATTTAATTAAATATCTCATGCATATTATTTCAAGGAAAACAAATTTTCAGGGTATATGGTAGATCATTATTTGCAATGAAATTACAAAATTTCGTATTCTAAGTTGAAGAACTTCAATTTTTTGTTTTATAAATTTAAGGGCTCATTTACCAATAAATAAAAAATATTCTTTTAGGGTTAAACAAATTTTGTAGCCTTAAATTTATATTTGAAAATATCGAAAACAAAGGAAATTTAGTTTTGACCTAAGAGTAGTTTTAATTTTGGCCCTATTGAACATCTTATCATATTCTTAAAAATAAAAAAATAAAATTGATGGCAGTATTTTTTGGTCTAGAAAAAGAAATTTAAGGTGTAGTGTTTGCAAAATTCAAATGCAATGATTTCTAATTAAAGTTTTACTCTGCGAAATATTTTTAATTATTTGTGTTTGAAATTCAAATGTTTTTAATATTATAAATCTGTATTCAATTAATTTTTTTTTTATTTTAAGCTTCAACAATGAATTTAAGTGAATTTCATTAAAATTCAAGTAATTTCAAAAGAATTAAAATAAATTGAAAAGAATTCAAGATGTGTTAATAAGAATTCAGTATAAGTTCTAATTTAATCAAAATACTGGAAATTAGAAAGACTTTAATGAAACGTAAGGGAAGTTATTAGAATTCTATAAAATTCATAAATGTTCAGCTAATTCCAAATGAATTTAAAGAAATAAAAAATTCTAAAATATTTATTTTTTAAGCAAAACTTAAGTGAATTTTGATTTACTTGACTTCATACTCTATAAAATATCTCGTGCATATTATTTCAGGAAAAACAAATTTTCAGGGTATATTGCAAATCATTATTTTTAATGAAATTACAAAATTATGTGTTCCAAGTTTAATATCTTTAAGTTTTTGTTTTATAAATTTAAAAGCTTATTTACCAATAAATAACATATATTTTTTTAAAAGTAAAAAATGTTTGTAACCTCAAATTTGTATTTAAAAAAATCGAAAACAAAGGAAATACAGTTTTACCTAAAATAGCCTTAGTAAACATCTAATCATTTTCACAAAAATATAAAACAATTTTTTTAAATAATCGGGTTTGAAATTTAAATATTTTAAATTTCATAAATCTGTATTCAATCAAATTTTTTTTTATTGTAAACTTTAACGGGCGGATATTTTTTAATTTAAAATCGTTAAAAATGAATTCTTAAACATTCAATTACAGTATCTTAACTCTTTTTTTCTTTTTCCCTTTTTATATTGAAAATGTAAGTATTTTGAGCAAAATTAATTTTATTTTGTCGAAAATTTAACTCTTTTATTTGAAATATTAGCCTTTTTGTTCAGAAAAGTGAACTTTTTTTGGTTTAAAATTTAATTTTCTCTGTTAAAAATTAACTTTTTTATGGAATTTCGACATTCTGCTTAAAAATTTGTATTTTTAACTTAAAAAATCAACTTTTAGGTTGAAGATGCAACTGCTTTTCAGTCGTGTTTAAATTCATATTTTTAATAGAAAATTCTTTTTCATGGATTGAAAGTTCATATTTTATGCTGGAAAAGTAATAATTTTTGTGGTTAAAATTCATTTTGCATGCTTAAAAATTAATTTTCTTAGAACGTTTAATTGGTTTCTAAAAAATGCGACTTATTGCTTTTTTTTTATAATTCAGGTTAAAAATTTTTCTTTTTTGTTAAAAATTAGTTGATTTAAAATTAATATTTAGTGTTTGAATTTACTGCTTATAAGCCATTCTCATTGTAATTTAAAAACTCCTCTTAAAAAAAAAATAGTTTTCGGGTTAAGTCGGATTAATTAAAAAATAAATAACTTGACGCTAAAATTTTACAGTTTAAATTTAAAACCTCAATTTTTGAGCAATTTTATCTTTAAAATTTTAGAATATGTGTTCCTGAAGTGTAAATTAAAAGTTAATTAGGTATTTTTTTATTTAAAAATATACAAGTAAACAAGAGAAAGAGTTTAAAAAAATATATTTTGAACCAAGATTCAGGATCATCGATTTTTAATGCCCGGTGTTAAAAAAATGCTTAGCTTAAGCATTTTCTTAAATTGCGTAAACAATATTTAAAAATTAATTAAAAATATGTACCATATATTCAAAAACATATCTAATTTTCATTAATACACTTTTACTGTGTCCAATACTACTTTTTTATAGTCTTTTAGTCGTTCTGAGCAACTTTTAATTCGAAGGTTTTAGTCGCGTTTAGTCGCTGTACCACGCCTAGTCCCATCTAGGCGGTGTGCAGCTATCAACCGCGTTTGATCGCTGCATAGTTTAAAGTCCTGACTTGGAAATTTGAAGCGAAAAATCTTGACGGAGAGGTGTACTCCGCCTAAATATGACTAGGCGTGGTACACCCTCCAAGCGCGACGTCGAACGGTATGGAACAAAAGCTATGAATTAAATTTTGCATTATCCAGAGTTTTAATTATCGTGAAATAATAAAGTATGATATGTGAATATTTAAAGGGTAAATGTCAAGGATATTGTGCCTGCTTTTATATTATTCTCTGCATGCGAGAAGTCTGACTTCCGGAATCGAATGCATTAGCATAATTAATTATAAAATCTGTGAAGAGAAAGCCGGATATAAAGGTGGTACAACGGAAGGGATAGGAAGAAAAGCATAGAATCAGGTTGGTGATGGTGATAAAACTCTCGACATGAAAATACGGAAGCAAATCGAGTAGACTCCGCTCGTTCGGTCGCTCTCTCGGTCTTTCTGTTTGCTCAGTCCACTCGACCAAAGTCATAAATTAGAATTAAAATGTAGATTTTAGCAATTTTTTACTCTTAATTAAGTGGTCGGCCCTATATTTTGAAAGTAAATTATTTTGAGTTTACTCTTAAATCGCAGTCTACCTGTTTGTTTCACTCACACTACCCAAGTGCCCCTCACGCAGCCGAGCGCTACTTAAACTGCTTACTCAAAACTTGGCCAGCATGGGGTGCTTTGGGCGTACCGAGGAAAAAAAGAGTAAACACGAAATTTTTTATTTTGTAAATGGCAATTAAGTGTGATTAAAGACAACAGAATAATTTAATAAAAAGTCAGGGTATATTTCATACAAATTCAAATGAAATGCAGAAAATGGAAGAAAACATGTTTTTGGAATATAGGGATAATGGGCAGCGCCCATCCGATCGAAATTCTAGCTGTTTCTTTCATCCTTGCTGCACATAAGCCCCTCACGCAGCTGTGGGATCTCGAAACTGCTTTCATTAACACTTTCCAGCCGGGGGTCCTTTGGGCCTGATAAAGAATAAAATACGAAGCATAAACTGTTTTTTTTTGTTTGAAATCAGTAATCAGGAGCCAGTAAGGAATTCAGGATGAATTTATTATGAATTCAGGTAAATCTCAAAAAAGGAAACAAACATTTTTTCGAATTGTATGGGAAGTGGACAGCGCCCGTGTGAACGCATTCTATCTGCTTGATCTACCAACGTTACCCAACTGCCCCTCACGCAGCTGAATAGTCTTAAAAAATTTTAAAAAATGTATTTCGCAATTAGTAATTAACAGTGTGTGAAAATTTCAGGATAAATTAATAAGGATTTATGATGAATTTAATATGAATTTAAATTATTTCAAAAATTAAAAACAGTTTTAAAAATAATAATAATTTGAGTAAAACAGCAGTGAAATTAGAAGAATTCAAGTGAATTGAAAAAAAATATTTTCTTGGAATATAAAGGAAATGGGCAGCGCCCATTTGATCTCAGTCAACCTGTTTTTACTACTTCAGCTGCCCAACTGTCCCTCACGCAGCTGAATAATCGTGAAATTGTTTTCGCTAATCTTTGCCGGCAAGAGGATCCTTGGCATATCAAAAACAGGTAAACTGCAATCGAATGGGTTCTGCCCATTTTCACTATATTTCGAAAACATTCACTATTTTAATTATTATAAATTTCGAAATCTATGTTTTTGGCGATTGCAGAGATTTTTCAGTTGTCTTAATTAACTGAAAAATAAAATAAGAGCTAGATGTTGTTCTGTGACACCTTAGCTGCGCGAGGGGAAGCTGGGTAGTTGGGGCAGAGCAAACAGGTAGGTGGCCAAATGGGTATCGCCTGAGACAATTAACAAATTTTCATCATTCGAAATCACTTACAGACCAAATATTCTTATTGTTTGTGAAAAATGCCGTAAAGTCTTGTCGATGCGCATTATATGTAAAAAATAACCTTGTGTATGTAGCTTTGCCAAGGTACAATTTTATAAATTCTTTATCGTCAAAAATGGTACAAATTTCGTATTCTTATTTTCCAAACGAAATTTACAGTTTTTAAAAATATTATTTTCAAAGTATTAACAATTAATGCAATTTTTATTTAAACCATTACTCTTTATTGTGTTAATTATCTTTTATTATTGAAAATTAATCTTTCCAAGTTAGAGTTTTAACTATTGGGTTCAAAATTATGCTTTTTCAGTTGGAAATTGACTTTTTGTTAAAAAATTCTCATTTTAGGTTTGGAAATGTAACTATTTGGTTGATCATTCCTTTTTTTTGTTAAAGATTAATTTATTTAATTTGTGTTTTAAGTGATATTTTTTTGATTAAATATTTACCTTTTTAAAGTGAAAATTCAATTATTTGATTGAAAATTCATGTCTTTTTTTGAAAAAAGTTTTTTCTGTAGAAAATCTTGCTTTGTTAGAAGTGGAACTATTTGGTCGAAAATAATCTATTTCAGTTAAAAATGCAAGTATTTTGTTGAAAATTAATAATTTTTCGATAAATTTAACTGCTTCTGATATAAGATTAAAATCTTTTTTGGTTAAAATATGAACTTTTAGATTTTTTTAATAAAAATTACAATAGTTCGCTAAGGAGAAAGATTTTCGCTTAGAAATAATGTTTTAAACTGAGAATTTCATTATATAGTTGAAAATAAACTTTTTTGCTGAACATTCAAATATTTTGAATAAAATTCTAAAAATTCAAATTGAAAATATTTAATTCATTTTTTATTAAAAATGTAACTTTATCATTTTGGATTGAAAATTGTTCTTTTTTAATTCAAAAATTTAACATTTTAGTAACAAATTAAAAATATTTGTTACAAATTAATCTATTTGTTGAGAAGAATGATGTATTTTGTAAAAAAAATCGTTCTTTTTGGTAGAATAGTAAACCTTTAGTTTAAAAATTTAATTATTTGTTTTAAAAAACTCATTTTCTGGAACATTCGTCTTTTTGAGTTAAAAATTAAACTTTTTTCTAGAAAATTAAAAATTATGAATAAAACTTTTGTCTTGATTGTCTAAAAAATCATTCTACATTCAAACCACAATTTTTTTTTGAAAATTCGTGTTTTTAATTTGAAAATTTATTTTTTACTTTTAAAATTTCTTTCTCGCTGTCAAAATTGTATTTTCTTTGCTAAAAACACAATTGCTTAATTAAAATCTAATCTCTTTTGGTTTCTAACTCAAATATTTGGTTAGAAATTAAAAAGTCTCTCATTGTTTTTTGATGACCCTTAAGTAAATTGTTCAAAAAAATGTATATGGTACAAATTACATAAGATATAGGGAGAAGAGTGAAAAAAATCTTATAAAGCCGACAAATGGGAGTAAGAGGTTCAAAATTTTAACAAAAAGGTTCAACTAATGTATGCAGGGCACCGTATAATGTATTTTGTGGAAGGATAAGGGAGGTATAGTTAGGAAACGGGAATCGAGGGATGAGTAGGGAAACGCATGGTGTATAGGGATGTGTAAGGAAAATAATAGTGTATAACAGTTTGTAGAGAAAGTCATGGTGTATAGGGGTGTATAAGGAAAGTGAAGATATGAAGACTAAAGAAAGAAAGAAAGAAAGGAAAGAGGAGAAGTAGTTAAGGTAGCAATAATAAGGGAAGTGATAGAAAGGAGAGAGAGGGTGGTTAGAGGAGGGAAAGTAAGGTGAAGGACGGGAGAGTTAGGTAGGATGAAGAAGTATACAAATTCAGTGAAGCGAAGAAAAACTAAGTTGAAGAATAAATTAAAGGTTTTAGGGGAAGGAAAGTAGGGTGAAAGAAGGTAAAGATGGAGCAGGACAAAAAAGTATAAACATCCAGGGAATTGAAGGAAAACTAGGAGAAAGGATAAAGTAAAGGTGTTAGGGAAAGAAAAGTATGGGTAAAGAAGGTAGAGGAGGAGTAGAATGTAGATGTCTGAAAACCCAGGCAAGTGAAGGAAAACTAAGACAAAGGTTAGTTGGGTTAGAAAAGGGTAATAGGGAAATTATAAGGAAGAGGATATAAGCGAAAGAAGAGGTGTACGTCAGACAAAGTACGAGAGGCCTACTACGGCTAATTATATCAATTTTTTACTAAGAATGCAGGGCACCTTATAATGTATTGTGTGGAAGTGGAAGAGAGGAATAGTTAGGAAATGTGAATCGAGGGATTAGTAGGGAAAGGCATGGTGCATAGAGGTGTGTAGGGAATGTCATGGTGTATAGGAGTGTGTAGGGAAAGTCATGGTGTATAGGCGTGTGTAAGGAAAGTGAAGATATGAAGAATGAAGAAAGAAAGAAAGGAGGAAGAAGTAGTGAAGGGAGCAATAATGGGGGAAGTGATAGGAAGGGAAGAGAGGGTGGTCAGTGGAGGGAAAGTAGGTTGAAGGACGAGAGAGTTAGATAGGATGAAAAAGTATAAAAATCCAGTGAAGTGAAGACATACTAAAAGGAAGGATAAATTAAAGGTTTTAGGGGAAGGACAGTAGGGTTAAAGAAGGAAAAGGACGAGCAGGATGAAGAAGTATGAACATACAGAGAAGTGAAGAAAAACTAAGAGGAAGGATGAGGTAAAGGTGTTAGGGGAAGAAAAGTATGGCTAAAGAAGGTACAGGAGGATTAGAATAAAGATCTATGGAAACCCAGGGAAGTATAGGAAATCTAAGAGGAAGGATAGTTTGGTTAGAATAAGGGTAATATTGAAATTATAAGGGAGGGGATATAAGCAAAAGAAGAAGTGTACGTTAGACAAAATACGAGAGGCCTAATACGACTAATATCTCAATTTTTACCAAGAAAATTTTTCGCATCTATCTTTATTTATCAAGGAGAATCCCTTCCACGTTCTTCTTCATCTGCCGATGGGTTAATGCAAACGACTGCGTCTTGTACCCAACGAAGAGAATCCTGAAATGCAATATTCTGCAATATTCACTGACGAGAGAGAAGAAGGTGAGTGGAAGGGGGAGGGGGATAAAATGATGAGGGGTGAGGGGGTGGAGTGTCGGAGTTTGAGACGAGAAGACTTTTACCATGGCTCAATATTGGTACTCCGCCAGCATCCTCCTCTCATTCTCGGTGCGCTTTCCTTCTCACGCTTTGCTCATTTTGCTCCTGGCATCTCTTTCACTCTATCTGACTGTTTCTCTCCCTCGAACGTAGAAAGTTACTTGACAACTGTTATTTGCATTTCTATCCTATTGAAGAAAATATCTAATAAAGTTTCCCGACGATGCGCCATCTTGTCCGCGTCTCTCCACCTTTGCGTCCCTCAACATCGAACTTGAGACTTGTCCTCCAGATTCGAATGGATCGCTAATTTTCTGATGAATTTATCGTCTACGTCGATTGGTGAGACAGAAGGCTTAAATTATTGCAGTCCTTTTCGTCCTTTCCAAATATTTAATATTCGAGCATGGAGAAAAATACAGAATTATTATTTTTTATACTCCTCCCCGTTATCGTTCATCACCAAACTTAAAATGTATTATAGTTATCAGATGCCCTTATTAGCCATTCTCTAGAGAAGCGAATTTTAAAAAATTCATTGGCACTAAATGGACGGCGATGCGAGTCTTTTCACTTCTGGTTGGATCAGGCAGCAATGGTTGGAGTTTGTAAACAAATGGTAAGGGCTCGATTCCTGCGGCCGGAACTTTTCACCAGTTTTTTTTTCAAACAATTTTTTTTTTGCAATTGCAAATTCTCATTTTTTTATTATTTTTTGTTTAAAATTTATAGCGCTCATGTGACGTGCCTGGATTTTTGTAAAGCTGTTTTTCTCGAGAATGGCTGAAAAGCACAACTTATTATTTGAGCTTATTATTTTTGAAGATTTCAAGGAAAAATTATTATTTTAATAATTATTCTTGTATATAATTTTTTTAATAATATTACTTGTTACCAATTTAAAAAAATGTTTAAATTTTAATAAAACCTGCTCTGCGTGAATACTTGCTTAAAAAAATACTTGCCTAAAAAATAATTCTAACAATCTCAGCTATTGGAAAATTCATGTCCGACATTGAAATTAATAGAGTTATAAAAATGTTTTCCCTTGAAAGAAACTATAATTTATTACAATTTGACCATTAAAAAAAATTGGTTTTAAGAGATAGTAAGGAAAAATTCAATTGCAAACAAATGTTATGTTAAGGGATTTTGTAAGTTTTAAAATTTTCTGATTTACAATAACATTCGCTAATGTTTGGCAATGTTAAAGCAAGAAATTATTGGCTTCTCATCACTTTATAAAATTGTGTGCTTTATTTTAATTTTATTATTATGTTTAACTCGTTTTTCATATAAAAATAACTGGAATTTCAACAAGCCAGTAGTTTTTTTTAACCAAGAAGAATAATTTTCTACCCAAAAAACGAGCTTTCCATTAAAATACATGAATTTTTGACTAAAACGATACATTTTTAACCGAAAATATTACGGTTAAAACGATAATAATGTTAAAAAAGAAAAAATGAACAGAATGTGAACCAGTCGATTTCTATGCCAAATTACGAGTTTTTAACAAAATACTTGAATCCTCGACCAAATAAACAAATGTTTAACAAGCAAGATCAATTTTCTACTAAAATCGAGAAATTTTTCTCAAAATAATTAAGTTCTCACAAACTATAAAAATAGAGTTTTTAACTAGAAGAGTAATTTTTAAACAATAGAGATAAATTTTTAACGAAACAGTTAAATTTTCATCTGAAAATATATCAGTTATCAACAAAAATTCTCAACCAAAATTATGCATTTTCTACAACAAAAATTAATTTTCGAACAAAATAGAGGAGTTTTTAACAAAATACATGAATTTTCTACCAAATATTTAAACCTTTTGGTTTTAAATAATAAATTTTTTTAAAAGAATGGGAAAGATATATTTTTTGATAAAAAAATTATTTTTAACAAAATATAAATGAGTTTCGAAGAGAATGGTTAAATTTTCTTATAAATAGCATATTTTTGTACCAATTAGTTTAGTTTTCTACTAAAGTATGTAGTTTAATTTTTAACAACAAATATTAATTCAAAAACAAATTAATCTGTAATCAAATAGTTACATTTTCAAGTGTAATGATGAATCTTCAACCAAAAAAAGTTCTTAACAAAACCTGTAAATATCTAAGAAAAAAAATTCATAAATTTATACTTTTTTTTAACTAAAACAGATCAATTTTGGAGCCTAAAAAATTATTCATTTTCAGAAAAATAGTTTAATTTTTAACTAAAGAGATGAATTTTAAACTAAAATAATTTTAAAAAATTAAATATTTGAATTTTTAACAAATAAATATTTTTTAACCGAAATTCAAAAATATTATATAGTTAACTTTTTTTAACAAAAAGATGCGAATTTTCGCAAAACAGTTACACTTTCAAAAAAATAATAATTTAATTTCCAACCGATTAGTTAAATTCTTAATCAAATTAAATAAATTCCGAACCAAAAATGTAATAGTAGATATCATGAAAGTAATAATATACTTTATTAAATAACGGAAAGAAATATAAATCTAATTTTTTGGTGCTTTTGACGTTAGAAATCAAATTCGCCGGTATTTTTACTATACTTCGCACATTTCCTATAGCCAAAATCACAATAGGATAAATAGATGAATGTTTTACATCTGGATAGTACCATCTGCAGAGTAACATCTGGATACTAACATCTTGTGGGTAACATCTGGACATCACTTTTCAGAACTTAATCCAAAATTATGTACAGTTTATCAACTGCCCATTGCTTAAAATTTTAGATTTATATCCCATAGATTTGCGGAACATTTTTGGTGTTGGCATCGTGTACAACGGTTCTCGAAAGTGAAATCGAATCAGAAGAACCAAAGTGGACGGATTTTTAACAAAATAGTTGAATCGTTTGGTAAAGCAGAATAATTTTTTTACCATGGAGTAGTAGTTTCAAGCTAGAAGGATTGATTTGCAAACCAAAAGGTTAATTTACTACCAAAAAGAAGATCTTATAACATAATACATAAATTTTTTATTTTATAACTAAATCAGATTAACGTTTGAGTTTAAGAAGTTATTTTTAAACAAAAAATGATATTGCTACTTTTTCATTAAATACAATTAATTCTAAAGAACAAAGAAAATTAACAAATTCTCAGAAAAAAGATACATTTTCGACAACAGAAATGAACTTTGAACTAAAACAATTTAAAAAAATTAAATATTTGAGTTCTTAGCAAACAAATTATTTTTAACCAAAATTCATAATATTGTCAACTAAGTGGCTTAATTTTAAAGCAAAGCGATGGAACCTCAACCAAAAAAACTATTTTAAAACAAAGCAGTTCCACTTTTAACTGAGTAGTTAAGTTTTTTTACCAATAAGAGATGAATTTTTGCAAATTAGTTACACTTTAAAAAAATAATTAAACTTCCAACCGAAATGTATAATTCTCAATTAAATGAAATAAATTTCGAACCAAAAATATAATAGTAGATATTAAAAAAGTGATACTATATTTTATTGAATAACAGAAGGAAACATAAATATAATTTGTTGGTGTTCTTGAAGTTAGAAATCAAATTCGCGGGTATTTTACTATGGTTCGTACATATCATATAGCCACAATCAGAATAGGATGAATAGATACATGTTTCACATCTGGATAGTAACATTTAGAGAGTAACATTTGGATAGTAACATCTGGAGAGTCACATCTGGATAGTAACATCTGGATAGTAACATCTGGATAGTAACATCTGGTGGGTATCATCTGGATACTACTTTTCCAAACATTATCCAAAATTATGTACAGTTTATTAAGTAAACATTGTTTAAAATGTTATATTTGAATCCCATAGATTTTCGGAACATGTTTAGTGTTGGCATGGAGTACAGCGGTTCTGGAAAGTGAAGTCGAATGAGAAGGATAGACGAAGGGCAGCATGCTAATTTATGGCACCCAGGCGCTCCATTACGAATATTTATCCGCGGCGAGTTTAATCTAAACTTCGAGAGTCTACCCCCTGGCCTCTTCTTCCACGCTGGAGGCGTCTTAACGACGTATTGTCTCCAAGATTCATCAAAACAATTCGTTCAACTCCATATATATTTTCTTCAGTTTTGACTAAATGT
The DNA here is from genome assembly GCA_010014905.2 of Druon quercuslanigerum. Classification (NCBI taxonomy): domain Eukaryota; kingdom Metazoa; phylum Arthropoda; class Insecta; order Hymenoptera; family Cynipidae; genus Druon; species Druon quercuslanigerum. The sequence goes on along the minus strand of JAAAKG020000008.1, from coordinate 3,530,230 downwards.
CCTTTCCTGTTTTTAAAACATAAAAAAAACTTTTCAAAACAAGGTAGAATCCTTAAATTTAAAATTAGAAGAGTAAAGGAGTTCTAGAAAAATACAAATATCGACGTAAATAATGTGAAGTGACTTTTAGAAAAACTACGTAAGTTTATGTAAGTTTTCTTTTACTATGTTTTGAGGAAAAATTTTATATTTAATTTTAAAACTTCTGGATAGACTTTATAGCCCAAAATTCTGTAAAAATAGGGTAAAAAGGGTGATCTTTCACAAAATGGAGGGAATATATTGAAATAATTTATGAAATACGGAAGATTTCAAGTAGAAGTATATTGCATTTTTAATAATATATTTGAATTTTCAACCAACAAAAAATTAATTATCTACCAAAAGTACTGAATTTCCAATGCAAAAAAAGGCAATTTACAATAAAATAGTTCAATTTTCGACCTGCAGCGACGAATTTTCAACCAGCAAGTCAAAATTTTAAACACGGATTTTTAACCAAACAGTTGAATCTTTCATACAAAAAGATATTTTTTAGATAAAAGTTGAATTTTAAACTAAAAATCTTTTTGGCAAAGAAGTGAAATTTTTAAAAAAATATAGCTTTAAAGAACTAGTTAAATTGAAAAAAAAAGTTTTTAACAAAATAGTTGTACTTGTAACCAAATAGTTGAACTTCCTACCTGAAAATATAATTTTCCAACTAAAAATTTTAACTTTTCAAATTAATTAATTAATAACAAAGCGGCTGATTCTACAAACAAATATTTAAACTTTCAAATAAAAAATTGATTATTTCACGAAATGTTTGAATTTTTTAACAACGAAAAATTAACATGAACCTTAGACAGTAGAACTTTTAACAAAATAGTCGAATCTTTCAGAAAAAAAAAATTTTTAAGATAACAATTCAATTTCAAACCAAAAACTTCTTTGCCAATAAAAATGAATTATCGAACGAAAAAGTTATTTTTAAATAAAAATAGTTGAATTTTTAATAAAATAGTTATTTATTTAACAAAATAGTTCTATTTGTACAAAAAACGTAGTTGTATTTTCGAGCACAAGTAATTTAATTATCAAACAGTTAAATTTAAAACTAAATACTTAAACTTTTAAATAAAAGTGTCCAATTTTAAACAAAATGTTTTAAATTTATAAACAAAAAAGAGTTTACCTAAGCCCTAAACAGTAGCATTTTTAATCAAATGATTGAATCTTTCAGCAAAGAATACCATTTTTTTCAAACAGAAGAGAAGATTTTTTCACAAAATAAAAGAATTTTTAAGCAAGAAAGAATTAATTTAAACTAGAGAAAGTAGTATTTTTAAGCACGATGTCTAATCTTCTAGCCAAAAAGAATTTTTTTTTCAGATGATATTTTAACAGAATTGTTAAATTTTGAACCAAACAATTAAATGCCTTACAAATTATCGAGTCGCATTTGAAAAGAAATATTTCAGGTTTCAAATCATTTCTTTCAAAAAAGGAATAAATTTAAACTACAAAAAGTTTCATTTTTAACCAAATAGTTTTTGTACATAACGGTGAAATTTTAAACCAATAAATTTCTTACCAAAAAATGAGAATTTTCGCAGAAATAAAAACTTTTAAAAAAGATGAATTTTTAACAAAATAATTAAATTTGTAACAAAATAGTTGAATTCGTAACTACATATTCGAATTTTAAACATACAAAGTTGAACTTTTAACTAAATATTTAAATTTTTAAGGGAAAAAAATTAGTTCTCCACCAAAAAGTTGCATTTGCATCTAAATATTTAAACTTTCAAGAAAAGAGACGAATTTTTAAAAACATAATAGTTTAATATTTCAAATAAGGAATGATTTTTATTATTATTCAAAATGAAAACCGTAGAACTCATATATTCAAAAAAAAAGAATTCTTAACCAAAAACGTAATTATTTTAATTTTAAATTAAAGAGAGGGAATTTATACAAAAGAGAAAAAATTAAAAAAGAATACTTGAATCCTCAAAAAAAAAAATGTTTAAGTAAGCAGTTGCATTTATAACCTAAAATGTTAAATTTCTTTTAAACGAAATGAATACTTAAACCAGAAAACCGAATTTTTAAAATTTTAACCATGTAAGATTTTTAAGTAAAAACAGAATAAAAATATTAACCAAATTTTTGAAATTTTAAAGTAAAAAGGAATATTCTCCAGAAAACTTTCGAATTTCCAAACCAAAAAAATAATTTTTTCACCAAAAAGTTTCAATAACTACTAAATAATTGAACTTTTAAGTACAAGAGAATAATTTTTAACAAAATAGTTGAATTTTCTAATAAATACTTGAATTTTTTAACGGAATAAAAACAGTCGATTTTTTAAACAATAAGTTGAAATTGCAGGTCGAAGAAGACGAAAATTTTAGAAGAATGTTTAAATTTCAACAAAATAGTTTAATTTTTAAAAAAATAACTGAATGAATTAAATAGTTTAATAATCAAGAAAAAATCAAGTTTCTAATTAAATATGGAATAATTAAATTTTCGGTTACCAATTAAAAAATATTAAATTTTAACGGAAAAAACAAAAGTTGATATTTGAACAAAGAAAATGTTTAAATAATAAATCGAATATGGTTTAACTCAACTAAAAACGATAAATTCTTTACAAAATAATTAAATGATGAAACAAAAAGAATGATTCATAAACCAAAGAGTTGCATTTTTAACCAAAAAGATCATATTTAAAAAAAAATTAATTTTAACCCAAGTTTTGAATTTTAATCCTGGAAAGATGTTTTAGTATGGCGAAAAACAATTCCAAGAAGTTTTTGAGTTTTCAAGTAAAAAAATTTGCAAAAGGAAGAACCAATTTTAAAAAAAAAGTCAAGCAAAGAGATGAACATTTAAATAATAAAATTAATTTTTAATAAAGTAGTAATACTTCCAACAAAGAAGTTGAATTTTAATTTCAGAAGATTAGTTTTCTACCCAAAAAGAAAAATTTGTAATAAAATACAAAAATCTTGAACCAAATATACTTGTAACCAAAAAAAATTAATACTTTACGAGACAAATTTCAGATTTTTCAACGAGAAATAGTTCTCTTTACATATTGATTTGTTTTAAATTCCATTCGCATTTAGGAGAAAATTCTAGAAAAATTGAAAGGATTTTGGATAGAGCTGAAAAGGGTCGAATTTTTGAAAATAGGGCTAAACATCCCTTATTTTCATTTTTAAAGCATTTCGAAAAAAAATTTATTCTCATTTCAATTTTCCAGGTTCGATGTAACATTCCAAATTAATTTTTCCTTCTGTGTCGCAAATCGTTACCCCCTACGAACAGTGGGGCCGAATAAGGTGTCTGTGGACAAATTAATTTTGTGGGAAATTATCCAATTTATGCAAAAGTACACTGTGTTAGTGGGGAAATTTATCTTAAATGATTTCCAGCAGTACAATTCTTTAAAAAATTGTTTAAAATTTTTATAAACAAATCAATTATCAAAAGATAGATTTTTAGTTGGTTTTTTATGAAATCGACTACAATTTTTAAGCAAGGTCTCTCTGTTATAAATCTGCATTATCTGGGAGGGGAAGTTCATTATTTTCACAATTATTTATATAAATCAATCAAAATTATGAACATTGTATAAAAAAATTAATAATTTATATTTTTTCTGATACATTTCCTTTCGGATAATACAGTATCATAAACTAATTAGTAATACAAAATAGTAGTGCTTCTATTAAAAATAGCTTTAAGTAATTTGTTTATTAAAATTGTTAAAAAATTATACATTTTTGTCTAACACCAAAACACCACAGTAATGTATCAGGAGAAACATGAACGAACTAATTTTTTTATACATTGTTCATAATTGCGACTAATATTTATAAGTAATAGTGAAAATAATAAAAATGTCCTGCCGGATAATGCAGTATCATAACAGAGAGACCTTGCTTAAAAATTGTAGTCGATTTCATAAAAAACAAACTTACAATCTAACTTTTGATTATTAATTTGTTTATAAAAATTGTAAACCATTTTTTTAATACCTGATACTGCTGGAAATCATTTAAGACCAGGTTCCCCACTAATGCAGTGTACTTTTGCATAAATCGGATCAATTCCCACGAAATTAATTTGTCCCCCCACCTACTGTGCGGAGGGAGGGGGTTAGAGGTTTTTTTAATAATTTGAGACACAGAAGGAAAAATTAATTCAGAATGTTAAATCGAACCTGGATAATCGAAATGAGAATAAAATTTTTTTTTAATTCTTTAAAAATGAAAATAAGTGTAACCATCCCTTATTTAAAAAAATTGGACCCTTTTCCGCTCTGTCCAAAAACCTTTTAATTTTTTATTTTTTTTCTCCTAAATGCAAATGGAATTTAACACAAATCAATGTGTAAAGATAACTTTTTTTTGTAAAGAATTAATATTTTTTGGTTACAAGTTCTAATATTTAGTTCAAGATTTTTGTATTTTATTAATATTTTTTTTATTTTCGTAGAAAATTAATCTCGTTAATCAAAAATTTAACTTATTTTTTGTAAGTAATACTGTTTTTTTAAAATTTTTTTATTATTTAAATGTGCATCTCTTTGCTTGAGTTTTTTTAAAATGGTTCTTCCTTTTGTAAATTTTTTACTTGTAAATTCAACGCACAAATATCAATTCAACGTTCAAATATCAATTTTTGTATTTTCTACTGAAATTTAATATTTTTCTATTGATAATCCGAAATAAACCTATTTCATTTTTGGTTAAAACTTTAATTTTGTTTTGATTATTAAACTGATTAACTCATTTAGTTATTTTATTAAAAATTAAACTATTTTGTTGAAATATAAAAAGTGCTCTTGAATTTTCGTCTTATTCGGACAGCAATTTCAACTTATTGTTTAAAAAATCGACTGTTTTTATTCCTTTAAAAATTTCAAGTATTTATTAAAATATTCAATTATTTTGATAAAAATTTATCTATTTTGTTCAAAATTAATCTCTTGTACTTGAAAGTTTAACTATTTAGTAGTAAATATTCCTTTTTTGTCTAAAAATTCAAAAATTTGCTTCATATTATTGTTCTTTTTTTACTGAAAAATATGACCTGGTTGAAATTTTTAATCTCCTATTAAAAATTTGATTGGCTGGTTTAGTGTTCATTTCTTTTATTAGAAATTTAACATTTTAGGTTATGAATAGTTATTTAAGTTATAGTTATTGAAGTATTATTTTTTAAATTTGTCTCTTTTGTATAAATACCCTCTTTTTAATTTAAAATTAAAATTATTTCTGGTTGTATTATTTATATTTGTATTTATTTTTGTAATTTCTATGAACAGTTTTGGTTCAGAATTCCTCTTTTTGATTATTTGAGTTCTACGGTTTTCCTTTTGAATTAACAATCATTCCTTATTTTAATTATCAAATATTATATTTTAAAAAATTCGTCGCTTTTCTTAAAAGTTTAAAGATTTGGTTGCAAATAAAAATTTTTGGCAGAGAATTAATTTTTTCTCTTGAAAATTCAAATATTTGGTTGAAATTTTCACTTTGTATGTTGGAAATTCAAGGATGTAGTTTCGAATCCAAAAGAAGGCCCATTGTTTACACAGATTAAATTGATTGTGTTAAAGAAACTAAACTTATCTACTAAAACATGGCCAAATTATGAATTTATTTATTAGATTTTTTAACTAAATGTACTAATTGTTTAGTATTAATAAAAAGTAACTACAGAGAGCTTCGAGCAAGACATTAGGAATTTATTTCTTTGAAAAAAGGAAATCCTTTTGTATTTTTAATTCATCTAAAGTTGATTAAAGAAAGAAATGAATTTCTTTTACTGAAAAATGACAATATTCTGCATTTTCTAATGAAGTTTCTTCAAAAAAATATTTTTTAAATATAATTTTTACTAAAAATATAACTTTTGTTGAATAATTTTTTTCTAAAAATTGGAAAGAATTTTTAAAATATCTGTGTACTTTCGCATAAATTGGATATATTCCCACAAAATGGCACCTTCGTGATTTTTTATTTTAAGAATTTTTATTGTCAAAAGCAGTCAAATAGTTAGGGCCAAAGATTAATTTGTCTGCGGACAACCTCATTTGTCCTCAATGTACCCCTGGGGGAAGGGGAGAGAGATGTAATTTTTGAAAGGCCTCAAAGAAATATTATAGAGTCAGTCAATCATTTTTGAATTAGATTGAATATTGAGTTGGCAATTGAAGCATAATATGCTCACAACAAGATAATCTTCGAACGAGACAGGAAACTCGTTCAACCCCGAGTTTACCCCCTTTGCGTCATCGGAGGTCTGGTTATATCCTTATTTCTCGCCACCCCATTTTCTCGATGCTCCTTTGCATATTAACAATATCGCTCTTCGGAAGAGACGAAGCAGTTTCCGAGGATAAAAATTATGGGGACCCCCTTCCTCGATAAACTCCCCCCACCCCTCCCTCTAGTAGAAACTTCTTTCTCCGCTTTTCCGTCTCGCTTCCTTTTCCGCTCTCCACCCTCCGTCATCCCCGAGATCTTGACTCTTTTTTACGATACTGCCAATTACACGCGCGTTTGAATTCACTATCCCGCAGCGAATACCCCGATATAAATTTTTATCGCTCGCCGGCAAACTCGGTCCTTTGTCGACTGCTAAAGTTTAATTTTTCACTGCATCCCTTACAGCAGGTGCTTCCTTTGATAGTTTGTTGTATTTCGTTTATACTGGATAGAAAGAGGTTCAATAACAATAGAATTTTTATTTTACAGGTACAAGATAGAGTAAATTGGCTAATTTTTAAGGTCCTGTAGTTCTAGGGAGAAACCCTGATAGTTTCAGGCCAGTGTTCTTCAGGGTGTCTGATGAAATTTTTTTTTGATTTTTGATTTTGTAGCCTGTTCTCTCTGTTTCTCTTTCTTTTCTTTTCTTTTTATATTCTTCTCTTCCTTTCTATCTCTGTCCCATCTGATCCTATGATGTCCTCCCTGCTTCCTCTCTATCTTAGTTTCTAACCTACTCCAAGCCCCCCATTACCTGCCCTACTTCGCATAATCGACTTCCCCTTAATTCCTCTCACTCCATACTCCTGATACTTGCCCCTCCTTATTTACTCTATTTTCCTCCACGCCCTTTCACCCCATTTCCATTATCCTTTCCTTACTACCATACCACGTACTTTAGGTATATCTCCTTCCTTCATTTTCACACAGTTTTCTAACATTCTATTCCATAAACATCCTAAATTTCAGCAGTCTCCATTCTTCTGCAGTCTTCCTTTCAGAGTTTCCTATCGAGAAAAGGTACAATGGACGGGTCACTAATCGGATGGTAAGTTGTCTCATTAAATCATTTCTTTGAGATTTTTTAAAATTGCGTACAATAAGGTGTTGTCTCCACTCTGCTTGTCGGTCTTTCCCTTTATTTTCTTCTCTTCTATCCTATTTTGTATTAACCGATCCTACACCTTTTTTCACATTCTCCTCTTCTCCAAACTTTCAAACCTGCTCCTACACACAATCATTTCCTCTACTACCATTACTTCCTACTCTCTCACATCCCCTACTTCCTATCCTTTCACTTCCCCTACTACCCGTGCTATACTTCTCCTCCATTCTCCTTACTCTTTATACTTCACCTCCAATTTTAATTTTAATATCCCCTACCACTGCTCAAGCTACTTTCTTTCCCATCACTTTTAATTACTTTCGCTTCATCTGTTCCCGCACTACACCTACTTTCTCTTATTCCCCTTCAGTTCCCCTACTCAAACATACTCACTAACCCTCCCAAAAAAAAGGTGAAGGGTGGACTAACTTTTAACTGTCTCATTCAATCCCTCTTTTTAGATTTTCTGAAACCTCGAATCAAAAAATTTCTTTGTTTTTGTCATGAAAAGATCCCCTATTTTTGACAGGTTAAAAAAAATTAAAGGTGGCTTTAGAAGAATTTTTTAATTAAAAATTTAACTTTTTAAAATTTTTTAGGGACCAATTTTGTGAAGGTGGGTGTTGACATCCGTACAGAAAATATAAAATATCTTACTGACAACAATTTCTACTGTTAGCAAAAAATTCCATTCTTTTTCTACAATTAAAACAAAAAGTTATTTAAAAACTTTATATTCACTAGCTTGATGAAACCCGTCTAAAACTTCCAGAAAATTTTACGGTATTGAAAACAGTTTCCAACTTTTCTCATTTTTCTTTTTAATTTTTGTCAAAGAAAAAAAATTTTTTCTTGTAAGCGAAAATTTTACCTTTCTTCAAATTGCAATAGGAACATTCTATGATGGTTGTCGGAATTTAGTCATTGGATTAATTTTTTTCTAAAATCATAATGAGACTTTTTTTTCTAAATTTGTTATATTTACTAGTATGATGAAACGACTGCTTATCGTTTAAAAAGTATCACTTACCTTACTGACAACAATTTCTAGTATTCGCAAAAAAACTAGAGCAATTCTGTTCCTATAATTAAAATATTTTCAACATATTTTTAACATTTTTAAGCAATATTTTTTTAATTTTTTAGATTTACTAAAATTATGAAGCATGCGCTAAACTTTTAAAACAAATTACTTACCTTACTGCAAGCAATTTCTACTATTCGCAAAAAATAATTTGATTAATTCTTTTTCTACAATTAAAAAAGAACTTTTCTTTAATTTTTTATATTTACTAGAATGATAAAAGGTGCGCTAGGGACTCGTTTAATTTTTCGAACTGAGAGGCAAAATAATTTTTAATACAAAAAGAAAATTCGTAATTGCTATTTACCTCTTAATCCGAAATTTTTATTTATTTTTAACGCCATTTGAATCTAATTTTTCTGGGCTTCTGTAAAAAATTCGAAAACATTCTTAAACATTTTAGATAGGTCGATAAAATATCTCGAAAAATTCAAAGAAAGTGTTTTATTTTATACATCTTAAGAAATAATCAGAAAAAAATTGAAAACAGTTTGACTTGTAGAAGATTGGAGGATATTAACAAATATTTTGTCAATTATCGGGAAAAAGAGCTAAAGAATATTTCTTTAGAAAACTAAAATATAATTTTTTCCAAAAATTAAAAAAGCAACAAAATTCTTGTACGCTTAAAAATATTTAAAAAAAAATTTTTTTAAGAAAAATTTTAAATTTAAAAGAAAAATGTTTTAGTTTTGTAAGATCATAAATTTCTGAAAGAAATTGAATAAGTTTAAGTGATATTAAAAAAATGTTGTAGGATCTACAACATTTAAGAGATTTTGAAAAGTTTAACAAGATTTAAAAAATGTCAAGGTATGGCAAGGTATGCAATTGCTATTATTTAATTAAAATTTAAATAATTTAAACAAATTTCAAAGAATTTTGTAGGAGTTCCAAAAATGTTATGCCTAATTATGAAGGATTTCTAGAGAAATTTCGAAAACAGTTCTCAAAAATGTTTACATTTTTATAAACAAAGATTTTATACAAAAATAAATTAATTTTTATTAACAAAAATTAGTTTTTAACCAAACAGTTACACCAACAACATGACAGTTAAAGTTTTAAGCGAAAAGAAATAATTTAAAATAAAGTTAAATTTTCAACAAAAGAGTTTCTTTTCAATTAAAAAAATTATTTTTTTTACCAATAAATATTTATTTCTGACAGATGATTAGAATATTTTTACTTAAAATAAAAATATTCAACCATATAGATAAATTTTCTACCAGAAAGATTAAGGTTTTATCAAAATATACGTCTTCCTAACAAAATGCATCAAGTTTTAGAAAAAATGTTGAATGTGGAATTAAAAATACGAATTATCTACAAAATAGGTTATTGTATTTTATGCAGCTTAATTATGAATTCAAAAATTTTAAACCTAAATAATTAATATTTGCACAAAATAAAAAATTAATTTTTCATCAAGTAGTTTAACATTAAGGTAAGTAGTTTATTTTTCAACCAAAAAGACGAATTCCTAAATAAAATATGCAATAGACGATACTTCAACAAAAAGAGATTTAACGAATATCGATTAACTTTGTACGAACAATTAATTTTCGACTGAAAAAGATGAATTTTCAACACAATATATGAAAGCAACATTTTTTTGAAAATATATGCTTGAGGGTTAAAAATTCAGCTGTCTTGTAAATAAATCGTCTTGATGACAAAGAAATTTACAAATTTAATCAAAAAATAAACTACTTGGCCTAAACACTCATTCTCGGTACAAAATTTTACTCTTGCTAAAGATCCGTTTTTTTTTATTTTTAATTTGAAAGTTCATCTCTTGGTACAAATTTAATTTGTTTTTGTATTAAAGACAACTATTTAGACAACTATAAGAAGCAAATAGACAGTAAAAATTGGTTTCTGATCAGACCCTTATTTTTTGAAAATTTCAGAGCTGGATCTGATCTCAAGAGAACAATCCACTTTATTTCGGTCTCATGTTCTAATTTTACCACTTTAATCAGAACTCAAAAAGGAATAAAACTATCGGCAATAATCAGCCAGAAAGCCATCTGCTGATCGAGTTGACAACGTGACCTACACCAGTAGTCTCTGAATTGCCAAATGTGCGGTCTTACGAAGTTAATATCGCTGCAGAATTAACAAGTGGCTGACCAGCGTTTATTTTCTAAACTTAGAATGTGTGGGTGATTCTTTGGGTCGTTAAAAATACCACTGAATGCTGACGATCGGCAACTTATTCCAATTGACCGGAGTTCATCGATGATATTCTTAGCTGTGTTGTCAATTGAGGCACGCGCCAATAATTCATCCGTGGTCTTTGCGATCTGTTTATGAAGTGCGATTGTCTTACATCATCGACGAGATCAGTTTATCCGACGCAAGATGACTCTTCAATTCCTTTTTAAAATGTAGAATTGCTAGCAAAAATGTTCAGATAAGGCGCATGCGCCTAAAGCAATTTTTAGCATATGAAGGCGTTAATTAGGTTTTTAAATTATCGCACCTCTTTCTATTTATCTTCTACAACCTTTATCTTTCATCACTTTACCTCCTTGCACTTCCACTACTTCCACTTACTTCTAAAAAATCCCCCCACTATGCCCCTGCCTATTCTTCTGTTCTCTACCCTTGCCTTTATTTATTTATTCTCCCTCACTTTTCCTACCGCTCCTTCTTCCATTAAGTTCTCCTCAATTACTCCCACTCCAAATACTTCACTATCACTCAATTCCCTTCAGTTTCCTAATATCTTCTCTCTCACTAGCACTAAGCCCCCTTCCCTTACTGCCGCTCCCTTTCCCTGAATCACTCCCACTCACTCTCTATCATTTCTACTACTTCTACTACACCTCACTTCTCATCACTTTACCTACTTTACCCCCAATCCTTCGAAGTCCCCTCCACCTACTAGTCCTCACTTTACCTGCCTCACTTGCTCTTAATTACCCGCAGTACCTCTTTTTGCCCTTTACACACTTCTGGGAAACAGTAAAAATGGTGGGCACTATGGTGCCTTAATTGGTAAATGGTGCCTCTGATTTTCTAAAACCTGAACTATATTTTCTCCAGGTAAAAAAATGATATTTAGAGTTCGCTATGAAGGTTTTTATTCCAAAATTTCGACTTTTTTAGTTTTCCAAATTTTGTGTCTCCAATGTATGTTATCCAAAAATTTGTTTCGTAAAAAAAATAGTTTAAAAAGTTGAGATTAAGAAGCCAACTTTATCCCTAAAATTTGTTTTCAAATTATGAATATTTCGGGAAGTAGTATTTAATTTACATACTTTAATTAATTTCTGCTATTGGCATTAAGATTTCACGAATATTCCTTCAACAAACTAAAATATAAATTTTTCGAAAAATTAAAAAATCGAAAAATTTTCAAAAATGTTATGAAATAACAAAAATTTAATATTCCTGAGATAATGTCAAATGATTTCTTTGTTCTGAAAAGGTAATTTTATGACATAATCATTAAATATTCCAAAACATTTTTAAATCTCACGGAATTTTCTTAATGGCTTAGAATTCTTTTGAATATTTGAAAGTAACTAAAAGTCCCTAAATTCGCAGAAAATTTGGTAAGTTTTTTTATATATCTTGAAATTTGTTGAACCCCATAGAAATATTTCGATTTCTGCCTTCTGCTTTACTTGTTGCAATATTTTAACATTTTAGTGTTATTCGCAAAGTATTCAGAAATTTATTCTAAAGTAGAATTGTGAGTGAAAAATAATTTTTATAAATGAATTAAAATCTCAAATAAATATTTATTTTTTAAGTGAATTTATTAACTCGATTTAAAAGTTTAATAAGATTTTCAAAGATTTAAGATATTTTGCAAACGTATCTAGAAAGTTTTTTACTTGATAAGATTTTACAAAATTAAAGAAATATTTCGAACAAGTTTAAAATATATTCAAGACTTGTCAAAATTAAAAAATAATTGCAAATATTCGATCACATTTAAAAATCTTTCTGAATTCAAAAATATTTATAAGCTTTTCCCATCTGCTAAAATTCTTGAATAAATTTCAAAATGATTCTAATTATTTCTAAAATTTAAAACAAGTAGTTGAAATAATAAAAACTGCATTAAAACCTTCCAGGTTTTTTCACAGTTTTGAAAATCGTTAGAAGGGTTTTATTTTTTATTTTTTTAAATAAAAAATGATTTATCATTTTCCTCAGAATCTTAAGAAAATGTTTTTATTATCTTTAAGCCCTTCTTTTAAATTATTAAAAAGCTTCGAAACATTTTTTTAGAAATCTTCAAATATCTACGTTTTATATTGTTTAAAATCTTTTTAAGGTTCAAGTTATTCTTAAAAAAATTTCAAAATTTTTAATTTAAATTATTATAAAATTACTGAAATTTTTCGCAAAACTTGTAAAAAGTCTTTAAAATATTAAGAGTTGCTTTTTAATGTTCTAGATTATTTTTTGACATTTTGCGAAATCTATTGATCAAACTCGATATAATTTTTGCACATAAAATAAATGATTTCAAAACGTTTCAATTCTAATTTTTAAATTAAAAGCCGTTAAACTGCAAATTTTCAAAATTATATCGTTTTTAGTAATTTTAAGTTCAAAATAATAATAATAATTCAATAATAAGAATTAACTATAATATATTCTTATTAAAATTTCTTTTCAAATTATTCCAGGAATCTAATAATAGTTTTATTATCTCGGAACTGGAATTTATCTTATATTTTTTTTTAATTCTGCAAAAGTAGAAAAATTAACTCGAAACCATCCAGATTCTTTTTCGAAAATTTTAGATGTCAAAATTTTAGAATATTCTTTTAAAATTAATTTAATAAAAAAATATTATTAGTCTTTCTAGGAATTTTGGTGCAATTTTTTATTTCTTCAAAACCTTGCAAAATTCTAAAAAAGCTTATAAATTATTTTTCGACATTTTCAAAAATCTAAATTGTGTTTAAACTTTTAAAAATCTTTTTTACGTTTTAAATTATCATGGAATCTTTTCAAAACTTCTAAATATATTTTAAAATCACTCAATTATTTCTAAAATAATAATTTCACGGTGGTTATTTGTTCTTTAAAAATTTGTGTTTAATATTCCTAAATATTATCTTTAAATTAATTTTTCAAAATAAAAAATCATTTTAAATTTGTTTAGCAAACCTAGGAATTTTTTGAAACGTGTTTTAAACATTTAAAGATCTTTTCAAAGCTTCAAAATTTTATTTCGATATTATCAAAAATTTTAATTAATTTTTTTTAAATTCTTTTCCAGTTTTAAATTAAGTTTGGATCTTCTCAAAACTTATATATTTTTTTAAAAATTCACCTAATTATAATCAGAATTCGAATAACCTTGATATTCAAAAAATGTCTTTCTAAATTTAAAAAATTTATTTTATATTTGTTAGAAATGGACTATATTAGATCGAAACAATATTTGACTAAGATTTGGATTTGAATAGGAGCGTTTAATTATTCAAATTATTTTAAAGTTAAGAATACTTTATAAAGTTTTAATGAAACGTTTCAATTTTTTTAACTACTGAGGCTTTTGAATTAATTTTTTTTTACTTTTAAACTTCAACACTATGTATAACTTGCTTACTTTAAACAGATGCTCAATCGTTCTGTAAGGCTAACTATGTTTAAATTTTCAACTTTTGTGAAATCTTGTATTTTTTTGTAAAGATTTGTAATTTTTTGCAATATTTTATGTAAAATTAAAAGTGTTTTAATAATATCAATTACAGGAATTAAAGAAATCAAAAATTTTGTACTTTTTTTTAACACTTTTTACACTTTAAAAACAAATATTGATAAAATATAAAAGCAGTTTTTAAATTGTAGAAGCTTGCCCTTTATTGTTAGTTTTTTACTTTCCTACAAGAAAATTGAAAAAAGATGATGTTTTGTATTTAACTGTGTTCTTCTGTTAAATTTTGTACACTTTACAAAAATTACTTAATGACTTAATTTTCGGGTGTCAGGCAGAGAGCATCGTGGTTTCGTTGCTGTTCTTGCCTGCTTAAATTTTTTTTTATTTTTTCCTTTGATAAGGGTGCTGTTTAAGCACTGAAACGTTGCTGATTATTTTCTCACAAATGTTTTTTTATTGTGATTTGACGATAATAAAAATAAAAAGACAAAAGAAATAAATAGATAATGACGGAGATTTGGTTGGTTGCCTTCTCATTTTGAACTTTTATGAAATCTTTTATTTTTATTTAAAGATTTGCAATTTTTAACAATAATTTAAGTAAAATCAAAATTATTTTCATAACATCAAACACAGCAGTAAAAGAAATAAAAATTTTTGTAGTTTTTTGTAACACTTTGTAGTTTTTGGAAACAAAGTAAAAATAAATATTGATAAAATGTATTAGCAGTTTTTAAATTGCAGAAGCTGGCACTTTGTTGTCAGTCTTTTTACTTTCTAACGAGAAAATAGAAAAAAAATTAGCTTTTTGTATTTAATCATGTTCTTCTGTTAAATTTTGTACACTTCAAAATAATTACTTAATGACTTGGTTCTCGGGTGTCAGGGAGAGAGCATCGTGGTTTCGTTGCTGTTCTTGCCTGCTTAAATTTTTTATTTTATTTTTTGCCTTGATAAGGCTGCTGTATGAGTGCTGAAACATTGCTGTTTGCTTTTTAGAGATGTTTTTTTATTGTGATTTGATAATGATAAAAATAAAAAGACAAAAAAAATAAATAGATAATGACGGGGATTTGGTCAGTTGCCTTGTCATTTTGAACTTTTGTGAAATCTTGTTTTTTTTGTAAAGATTTATAATTTCCTACAAAAATTTAAGTAAAATTTAAACTTTTTTCATAACATCAAACACCGGAATTTAAAAAATCCAAAAGTTTGTAGTTTTTTGTAATACCTTGTACTTTTTAAAAAAAATTAAAAAAATGTTGATGAAATATAATACCAGTTTTTGAATTGTAGAAGCTTCCCCTTTATTGTTAGTTTTTTTACATTTCTACTAGAAAATACAGAAAAATTACCTTTTTGTATTTAATCATGTTCTTCTGTTCAATTTTGTACACTTCAAAATAATTACTTAAAGTTTCTTTTGTTTTTTCCTTTGATAAATTTGATATTGTGATTTGATGATAATAAAAATAAAAAGGCAAAAGTACTAAATATATAAGAACAGGGAATTGGTTGTTTGCCTTCTCATTTTTCTTTCCTCTTTTTTATTTTTGGCCCAAAGAAATAAAATTTTTTCTGTTCTGTTCTTAGAAAATATTTTTTTGTTTCAAATTGTAATAGGGACATTTTGTAGTCATTGTCCAAATTTATTCATGAGATTCTTGGTTTTATTTTTGGGAAGTCCTACATTAAAAAAATTGCAGTTGTAGAAATGTTGTACTTTCTTCTTAAAATTTTTCCACCAGGATAGCAGCGAAGTGCTCCTTTGATAGTGCCTTTACAACTAAGGTATCATAATAAGCACGTTCTCTTATAAAATATTGATTATGGTTTTATTGTAAATATGCGAGCACCACTGCGCACCCGCTTTGGCTTTGTGGGAAGTTTGAAAACTCGACGAGTGGATTAATATCGCAGAGTTCTCGTTACTCTTTGTTGATTTTGTCTGTCTCTATTCCACCTCCCGCCCCCCCCCTACCTCATTTCACGTCACGACCTCATACAGGTCCAACTGGCACCCCACCCACTTTTCCACGTTCACCCACCCTCTCGCGGATGCCCCTCGCGAGAAGCTCAAATGTCTCTAATGAACCGGCTTGTATGCTTATATCTGCGGCTAGCGTAACCGCTTCATACTGCAATTCATGTACTCAGTAAATAATAAACAGTTTAAAAAAAACAACAAAATACACAGTTTCGTGGTGACAAGAAAGGGGTCGCCCATAAATTCGCTCTGAATTTGGACGTTAATTCTCCTTTTCATTGACATGTACTACTGATTACCTTCCTCTTTCCCGTCTTTTCTAAAATTTATTTCTATTAGTGATAGGGCATCGGAAGAGGAACATCTACGTTGCCGAACATCGATGTTTCAATGCTGCCTAACATCGATGTTTTGATCTTGCGAAATATCAATTTTTCGATGTTCCCAAACATCGATGTTCCGATTTTGCCAAACATCGATGTTTTGATGTTACCAAATATCGACGTTTTTAAGTTGCCAAACATCGAGTTTTCGACATTGCCAATCATCGATGTTTCAGTATTTCCAAACATCAATGTTTTGATTTTGCCAAACATCGATGTTTTGATTTTGCCAAACATAGATGTTTTAATGTTACCAAATATCGACGTTTTTAAATTACCAAACATCGATTTTTCGATATTGCCAAATTTCGATGTTTTGATGCTTCCAAACATATATTGATATTGATGGATTTTGATGGTTCCAAACATCGATTTTTCGATATTGCCGAACATCGAGTTTTCGATGCTGCCAAAAATCGATGTTTTGATATTGCATAACATCGATTTTTCGATATTGCCAAACATCGATGTTTCGATGCTTCCAAAAATCGATGTTTTGATGCTTCCAAACGTATATCGATATTGATGGATTTTTATGGTATCAAACATCGATTTTTCGATATTGCCGAACATAGATCTTTCGATGCTGTTAAACATCGATGTTTTGATGTTGCCAAACATCGATGTTCCGATTTTGCCAAACATCGATGTTTTGATGTTACCAAATATCGACGTTTTTAAGTTGGCAAACATCGAGTTTTCGACATTGCCAAACATCGATGTTTCAGTAATTCCAAACATCAATGTTTTGATTTTGCCAAATTTCGATGTTTTGATGCTTCCAAACATATATTGATATTGATGGATTTTGATGGTTCCAAACATCGATTTTTCGATATTGCCGAACATCGAGGTTTCGATGCTGCCAAACATCGATGTTTTGATATTGCATAACATAGATTTTTCGCTATTGCCAAACATCGATGTTTCGATGCTTCCAAACATCGATGTTTTGATGCTTCCAAATATATATCGATATTGATGGATTTTGATGGTACCAAACATCGATTTTTTGATATTGCCGAACATCGATCTTCCGATGCTGTTAAACATCGATGTTTTGATGTTGCCAAACATCGATGTTTCGATATTGCCGAACATCGATCTTTCGATGCTGTTAAACATCGATGTTTTGATGTTGCTAAACATCGATGTTTCAATATTGCCGAACATCGATGTTTCGATGCTGCTAAACATCGATGTTTTGATGTTTCCAAACATCGATTTTTCGTTATTGCTAAACATCGATGTTTCGACGTTGCCGGACATCGATCTTTAGATATTTCCAAACATCGATGTCTTATTTAAAAATCTGATAATCATTAGGGTTCCTTATAATTGAAATTAAATTCATATAACTATTTTATTTAACTGAAATTAATTTGAATTACCTCGAAATAATACTCATCAAATAATTATAAAAATTGAATAACAATTATAGCTTTTTCTACTGGTTACACTTTTATTAAAACTAAGTACCGATTTTGCGATAATCCCTTATCGCAAATTTGTGCGCACCTGATACGCGCGACTGCTGGTTCTTTCTTAATAATTTATTTCTCTCGCGCTTTGCGCTTGATAATGTAATTAATATATTAAAAGTGTTCGATGTTTCTATTTCTGCCACATTTTTACGCAGGCCTTTTAAAATTAAAAGTTAAATCATCCACAACTGACATTTAGTCATTGTGAATTCTCTTTTGTTAAAGCTCATTCAGCTTGATGAACACATTTTCGTCACGTATCTCGTGGCACGTGCTCGTTTTTGTCGAAAATGCAAACTTTTCTGCATTATGTTGAACTCTTTTATATTGAATGTATAGTATATTCATTCCTGTACCTGGGTCTTTAATATTTGTTTCTTATTTTGCAAAAATGTTTCTTCCTAAATACTCTGAAGAAAGTACCATTTTAATTAAATATTCTTAACATTCATAATGTGCATTAGTATTGAAAAATACATATTTTCATTTTCATTGTCTTGTGTTTATGAATAAAAAAAGTAAGCATCCTAATAAAACAATTTTATAATTTAAAAATTCTATATTGCGATTTGTATATAAAAGTTTATTTTTCGGTGTCCTGGCCTAAAAAAATTGATTTTCTTACACTTACATTTTTTTACAGAATTTTCTTTCGATAAAAGCGAAAATCCCTCCAGGTTTTTCTGTAAATTTAATTTATGTATTTTTTAGGTTCTTCTTCAAGATTTAAACTAAAAATATTTTTGGTCCTGATTAATACATTTGTTTATTAAATTTGTTTAAAATATTAACAATAGTAATCTCAAGAAGAAATTGATTCTGTTGTTATTGACGAGCACCGGGAACGTAAAATATAAAAAGGGCTATTTTTGCATCATGTTTGTTTATTTATAAAGAAATTAATGATTTTACAAATTCCTTGAAAAATTTTCAGTTTAAAAAAAAAAGCAAAAAATCATAATTAGCATTAAAAACTAGCAAAACCCATTTTTTCACTCATAAGTTTTATTTTGGGAGCCAATAAAATAGACGTATGGGGGTGATATTTAACTCTATCTAGTCTGTAAAGACGTTAAGAAATTCTGTCATTCTCTTTTCTTTAATTTATTTCAAAGAAGGTTTTAAAATTAATGCGACTCGTATTACTTTTAAAACCTACCTCCAAACTAATTAAAGAATAGAGCGTAACAGAATTTCTTAATGTCTTTAAAAATTGGATAAAGCTTTGAATAAAATCTTTTTTAAATTAAACTTTTATAAAAAAATATCTTCTCCTTTGGCTCTGCTGGCAATCGAACCACAAAACTTTCGATTGACGCACAGTGGGGGAAAAATTAATTTCTTGGTTTGAAATAACTTACGTTCCCGGTCTTTGTTAATAAAAACATTAATTTCTTCTCGAGAATATTATTGTAACTATTATAAACAAATGCATTAATCAGGATTTTTTTTTCAAACTTTATTTTTGCATGTAGTTTTTTTGCAATTAGGAAGTTAATGATCATTAATTTTAGGACTTTTCAAATAAACTTAATAAAAAATACATATATGAATCATTTGCCGAAAAATGCATAATTTATTATTTGATTGTATGATTAAAAAAACGTAATAAACAAAAGCTTTATTGCGAAATCTGTTAACTGAAAAATTATTTTTCTTTCGAAATCAGATTTTTTAATTGGAATCTTCATAATGAATTTAGCAAAATTCTCAATTATTTGATAATTTTTATGACTTTTTAAAAGGAATTTAGCAAACAAATTCATTCTTCGGGCATCTGTGGACGGAAAAATTCGTTTATTTCGAATTGGTAGCTTCATGGTAATTTTATCAAAACTCATAATTAGTTGATAAATTCTATGATGTTTTACACGAATTTAAGAAGATTATGCATGATTTAGGCATTTTTAAACAAAAAATTTTTTTCTCAGTCTTTTCAGTTTAAATTTCTTATTACTTTCATCCTTTTCATAAGGCTGCAGCTTCAGGGTAATGCATTTGTTTATTAAATTTATTTTTTCAGTATAAAATTTATTAACTAATCATGATTGCTGCTAAATTTATTATAAAGATCCTAATTAAAGAGTCTGATAACGAAAAAAAAAATTCCGTTAATAGATATCGCAATAATGCATTTTTTTATTAAAATGTTTAAAAAATGTATCAAATTGATAAATAAAATATGAGTTCTTTTTAAAATTATTATGCAGTTCCTAATTTAAAAGTTCTCATTAAAAAAATAATTTTTCTTTAGACAAATACCTTATGTATGAATTTGTTAATTAAATCTGTATAAAACATTATAAAATTTAAAAACTAATTATAAATGGTATTAAAAGTGTCATAAATTTCCTAATTAAAGAAAATGACATAGAAAAAAACAAAGTTTTCTATAAAACAGTGCATTTTTTATTTAGATTTGTTTATAATATTTGCACAAGTAATCTCAAGAAGAAGTTGCTTCAAAATTATATTGTACTTATTCAGATTTCTTTCAATATATTTTTTAAAAAACTTAAAATTATGGAAAATCGTAAAGAACATTTTTATTAACAAATAATTTATTTCTAAGCAAATTTTTTTGTTTATTTTAATATATTTATTAATTTGTAAACAAATTGAGAGCCTAACATAAAAATTAGTCTTGGCAACTCTCTAAAAATCTTATTAGCTTTTTTTAAAAAATTTTGTTGACCAAATCGGTCAAAAATTATTTTTTTTGTGGAATTTCACTGGTAAAAAGTTTGTTTTCTTTAAAGCAATTTATAAAACTAAAAATTACAATATTTGATGTTTTACCTAAATTTATTTTTGTTAGTTAAAGAAGCAACGATTTGGTTGCAAATGTATGTAATTTTCAAAAATGTTTTAAGGTGTTATTTTCTTTAAATTCTGTGTTATTCTAAATTCGTCTTTTTGGATTAAAAATTAATCTCGCTTCAATGGGAGAAAAGTTATCGGTATTATTTATTAAAAAATTAAATTCAAGTAGTTTGTAGAATATTCGTCTTTTTTGCTTAAGAATTCAACTTATTTTTGAAAAATTCTTCTTTTTAGTTCAATATAATGTTTTGCTAAACATTGTTTTTTAATTTAACTACATTTTAATTAAAATTGAAATTATTTTTAGTTGAAATTTTAACTATCATATTTTACATTCAAAATTCATCTTCTTTTGTTAAATTTCACAGTTGTTCATTTGAAGTTAGTTAAAATTTATTTTAGCTGTAGTATCAAGTATGATTAACTTCTTGAACACAAAATTTTAAACATTAACTTTATAAATAATTATTTGTTTGAAATTCAAATGTTTTGTAGAAAACACTTTTTTTTTATTTTGAAAATTCATTTTGGTTGAATGCAATTCTTTCTTTATTTTAAACTACATTTTTTTTATTAAAATATCAATAAATATAATTTTTGTTAAGTATTGATCTTCTTTGTTTAAAAGTTTAACTTCTTTGTAAAAAATCAATTTTTTTAGCAGGATAAATTTTCAACCTAATAGTTAAATTCTCAAGTGACAGTGACGAATTCCTGAATAAAATTTTAGTAAATTGGTACAATGTTTGACCAAAGAGAAGAACGTCCAACTAAAATGATTTATAATCAAGTAAAAAAATGAATTTTTGGCAAAGGCGTATAATTTATAATGCAGCAGTTAAAATTGTACCACCAGACCCAGAAAAAGATTCTTTTTGTGTGGCTGTGTAATCAATAAAATAGTTGCATTTTTTACCACAAAATATGAAAATTCCACAAAAAGAGTTAAACTTTTAACCTGCAAATATGAATTGTCAGTAGATAAAACGAGCTTTTAACAAAGTAGTTAATTGTTATACTAATTATATTTGATTTTTAAAAAAACAGGCAAATTTTGAACAAAAAAGTCAAATTTTCGACGGAAAAGGAAAAAGACTGTATCAAAATTGTTTCATTTTTTTTATAAAAAATGGTAATTTTGAAAAAAATTACGAATTTTTCAGAACATACGTCAGTTTTTAACGAAATTTTAAATTGAAATAAAGATTCAAAATTTTAGTTAATAATTTATCTTTGGTAGATTTAAATATAATTTTTTTTAATACATTATTCATTTGTAAAAAAAAAATTTATCGAAAATGAAACGAGATATTAAATGTGTCAAATTTTCAACAAAATTTTTGAATTTTAAGCCGAAAAAGACGAATCTGCAAACAAAAATATAATTCCAGACTTTTCTACGGAAAAAGATCAATTTTCAAGTAGACGATGAATCGTCCACTATGATAGTTACAATTTTTGTTTTAAAGATTTTTTAGCATAAGGAAGAACATACAGCAGAAAAGATGAATTTTCAACCTAAAAGATTAATTTTTTCCAAAAAAATACAATAATTTTTAATAAAATATGTCAATTTTTAATCAAACTGCAAAACAAAAGAAAAATTCTTTATTTTACTTTAAAATTGATTTCTTTAGTAGAAATATTGAACCAGATATTCCATTTGGTAACAGATTGTCCAATTTTCAACAAAATAATAAAATCCTAAGCCGAAAAAGAGGAATTTTTAACCAAAAACGTGTTAACAGAATATTCTAAAATCAGAGATAAATTTTTAAGAAAAATGATAAATCCCAAAATAGGATAGTCAGATTTTTATTTTTAAGCAATAATGGTCTATCAATAGAACAAATTTTTAACGAAATAGGTCAAAATTCTACCAAAAAAATTTTTTTCAACAAAAAAAATAATTTTCTTTTAAAAAAGACACCTGTTCTTAAATTTTTTTACTAAAAATTAGGAGACAAATTGCATTCTATATTTAAAATACATTCTTTTTGATCAGGAATTTATCTACTTAGACACAATTGGATCTTTTTTAGTTGAAGATTGGTACCAAAATTAATGTATGACCCCAGTAATAAATAATTTTTCCAGACATGCAGGTTGCAAGTAGTCTAAGCCATTCCAAGTTATCCAGAATTGGTGTCAAGTATTGCCAGTCATTGTCATCGATACATGATTACCAAGTAGTAAAACCATCTTCATGTCAGACTTTTCTTAAAAACAAGGCATTATCGAGATTCATTAAAATACAGAGGAATAATATCTCTCTCGTGTCAGTGTTTTGCATTTTTTGTTGCAATTGGAGGTCCCGGTAGTGGAGTCAAAATTGGTTAATTTTGATACATGGATTCAGCCATCATTCAGTTTAAAATTAATTAATTTAACTAAAAATTGAACTAGACATTCCATCTATTAATATGTAGTTATATTTTTAACAAAATATTTAAACTTTAAGACGAAAATAGGAATTTTTATACTAAAATATAATACCAGACATTTTTACAAAAAAAAAGATCAATTTCCAAGTGTAATACTGAATCTTTAACGAGAATGCAGACGAGATGAATGTACAACAAATGATAGTTGAAATTCAATGAAAAAGGTTAATTTTTAAACTAGAAGACAATTTTCGAACGAAAATTGCAAATTTTCAAAAAAAGTCTTTTTTTAAATAATTTATTTCATTGTTGAAAATTAACTTTAGACTGAAAATTGAACGAGTTATTCTATTTGTGGTTAAGAATTTGTCCTGTTTGTTGAATGTTTGTGTTTTGAATAAAAATCTTAGGATTCTTATTCATATTGCATTCAATTAAAGTGCAAAAGTGGTATCATAATTTATGGATGGTCCCCACTAGATAATAATAATTTTATTCAGGCATGCAATTTCTAAGTAGCCTAAGTTATTCCAAGTCAGTCAAGACAGACGACAAGTAGTAAAAGCCATTGCCATCCACAGTCAGCCATTGCAGGTGTTAAGTAGTACAAGTCATTGTCATCAAACGTCAGCTATTTCAGGTGTCAAGTAGTACAAGTCATTGTCATCCAACGTCAGCCAATTCAGGTGTCGAGCAGCATAAGTCTTTGTCATCCAAAGTCACCTATTGCAGGTGTCAAGTAGTAAAGGTCATGGTCATCCAAAATCAGCCATTGCAGATGTCAAGTAGTACAAGCCATTGCCATCCACAGTCAGCCATTGCAGGTGTAAAGTGGTACAAGTCATTGTAACCAACGTCAGCCAATTCAGGTGTCGAGTAGCATAAGTCTTTGTCATTCAAAGTCAGTTATTTCAGGTATCAAGTAGTATCAGTCATTTCCATCCAAAGTCAGCAATTACAGTGTCAAGTAGAATAAGTCATTATCATCCAAAGTCACTCATTGTAGATGTAAAGTTTTACAAGTCATTGTCATCCAAAGTCACTAATTTCAGGTGACAATTAGTAACGGTCATTGTCTTCTAAAGTCACTCATTGAAGGTGTCAAGTAGTACAAGTCATTTTTATCCAAAGTCAGTCATTTCCGTTGTCGAGTAGTATTAGTAATTGTCATCCAAAGTCAGCAATTGCAGGTGTCTAGTAGTATAAGTGTTTGCCATTTAAAGTCAGTCATTTCAGATGTCAAGTAGTACAAATAATTGTTATCCAACGTTAGCCATTTCAGGTGTCAAGTAGTAAAGGTCAGTGTATTCTAAAGTCACTCATTTCACGTGTTAAGTAGTACAAGTCATTGTCATCCAAAGTCAGCAATTTCCGATGTCAAGTAGCAAAAGTCATGGTCATCTTAAATTAATGATTATTGGTCTTAAGCATTAAAAATCATTGTCATCCAAAGTCAGCAATCGCAGGTGTTCAGTAGTGCAAGTCATTATCACGGAGACATTACTACCAAGTGGTACAACTTAATACAAGTCAGCCGGTTCAGAACCAAATTGCATTCTCGATTTTCTTTATAATACACAGAGATAAAATCTATCTTATTTCAGTAATTTGTGTTTTTTGTCGCAATTGGAGGTCCAGGTGGTGGAATCAACATCGGTCGTTGTTGGTGTGCGGATTAAGTCGCCTTCGAGTTAATTGCTCAGCCGTTATAGGAAATTCCTCCATGCTGCGACGGTATTCACAGAAGGGCATCGTGTCCTTCGGGAAAGGACAAAATGAGGAAGAGGGAGGGGTGAAATAAACCGCTATTAATCCACATCGGAATTGAGTGTTATTAGGGGATTGCTGCGACTCGGGTTAAAATCGCTTTCGCTCGTATCTCAGGAATATCTCGGAAAATCGTTCTATGTGTACAGCCTCAATGGTGTTCAAGCCGATACAAGGTTCGGAGAATTTCTACTTCCCTAACCTCACACTATCTCCAAGATTAGTCCAGAGGATGTGGATTTAGTTTGTTTATTGGCCAACTCGAATCGGTTCAAAAGAGACTCAATTACTAGGCTTTGATACGCTTTTTGAATTTGATCGTGTTAGAGAGTTGCAGTCATTTGATGGTAAAGACATAGAGAGATATATAAGCGTCTATCCACAAATTCCGTGACGATATATGCACAGTTTTTATTATGCTTTGTAAATCCAAAAAGAAAAATGTTTACCTAACAAAAAATAATTATTTTGCAAATAGATCCATTAATAACCAAACTGTTTAACTCTCAAGAAATAAAAGTTTTCTGGCTTAAAAATCAAATTTTTTTGGAAAAAGTTGCACTTTTAATTAGAAAGTTCATTTTCGACACACAAATATTTTATTCTTGATTTAAAATAAGACGTGTTATAAAAAAATTTATTTTCATCCGAGAAAGATAACTTTTTACAATAAAAACAAAGCTTTAATCCAAAAGGACAAATTTTAAACAAAAAGGTGGAATTCCACACTGTAAAGGTAAATTTTAAAAGCTAAATATTAATTTTTTAGCAAAACACAAATTGTCAGAATAAAATATGAAATTTTAAACCAAAATTTGAATTACAAACTAAAAAAATTCAATTTTGAACCTAAAATTAAATAGCTAAAACTTCAGTATAAAAAATTATATTTTAACAATAAAAAAAGCGAATTTTTGGCTAGTCTAATTCAGCCCAGAAAATAACAGTTTAAAAAATTCGAATCCTCAAGGAAAAAGATGAATTTTTAACAGAAAAAATACACTTTTTACCCAAAAAGAATATTATAAAACAAAGGACATACACTTGCTAACAAATTATGGAATTTCTGATTTTTTATCGAATAAATTATGAAGCGAATATGAAATGAGTAATTTTGAACAGAATAGTTAAAGTTTCAACCAAAGAAGTGAACCTTAAACAAAATTAATTTTTAACAAAGCAGTTCAATTTATAGTTGTATTTCTATCAAAAAAGGTCAATTTTCAATCAAATTGTAAAATAAATAAACAAAAAGATTAATTTTCATTTTGAAAAGTTCATTTTTAATCTCCAAAAAGGAATTCTCAACCAAAAATAGTTAAATTTTTAAATCAAAAAGATCAGTTTTCAGCTAAAAGTGGAATCATTAAATTTGTAGTTTGAAAAATTAATTTTGAAAAAAAAAAGACAAAAATATTATCTCTTTTATTTTAACCCGAAAAGAGAAATTAAAACAACATGGCACCTCTTCATGTACAAAGATGAATTTTTAACGTATATATTGATTTTCGGTCTTGAAAGACGAAATTAAAAAAAAATTAATTCCTAATCAGACGAAAATGGGAAACATTTTCAACAATATACTTAAACTTTCACCACATAGTTGAGTTTTCAAGCTAAAAAGACGATTATTTTGAATAAAGTCTAATTTTTTACAAAAAGTTTAACTTTTGACAAAAAAGATGAATTCGATAATAGAAATGATGACATTTTTCCTAAAAGGATAAAGTTTCAATGAAAAGAGCGACTTGTCAGGAAAAACTTCAATTTGTAGCATACACAGATGAATTTTTTACCAAAGAAAAATAATTTTTAGCTAGACAGGAATACCCAAATAAATTTAATCTTTAAATAATTTGAATTTTCAACTAGAAAATATTAATTTTCAACCAAAAATTGATTCGTTAAATTTTCGGTTTAAAGAATTATTCAAAAAAAAAACGAGAAATTTCAAGTAGTGGAATTATACCCAGAAAGATGAAGTCAAAAAATTTTTTAACTTAGTAACTCGAAATTTCTAAATAAATAATTTTCCTTAAAAATCAATAATTATTACTGAGAAATAATTCTGTTTTTAACATTTTGATACAACATTATAATTTTTCAAACTTTTGCGATTACCTTTTTTTAAAGATTTCTGGGAACATTAAAAATTTTTTAGGTTTAATTTTAAGGGAATGATTTTTAGTTTTAAGGACTTCTAAATGTGTAAAAAAGAAATATGCAAGACTTTGAAACAATTCTTTTAATTTTTTAAGTTTGAAATTTTTAAGGTGTACTCAATATTGCAGGGCGTGAAGAAATGAAAAAATATATTTTAATGATTCAGAGGAAAATTCAAAGGCTTTTTTAAAAATAAATTCTAAAATAAAATTTAAAAACATAAAAAAAAACATTGTTAATTATTTCCTAAAATTTTGAATAAGAGTGAAAAAGATTTTAAAGCAAAATTGTTTCAACATACATATTTTTGGCAGAAATTTGAGTTATTTTAAAAGATCTATAGCAGTTTTGAAACGATTATAAAATAATAAAACCCTGCAAGCTATCTTAGAAATTTTATAAGGTTTCGAGGAAATGAAAAAAAAAATATGTTCCGACGAACAAATTTAAAATAATTTTTTATTACTTCAATTAAGTATTACCTTAGACCTTAGACTTGAAAAAGTAAACGAAAATTGGTAAATGTTTAAGAACTGTAAATTTCTAGAATTGTTAAAAGATAATTTTAATGTAAATAATAATTTATTAAAACAGTTTTTTAAATTGAGGGATTTTAGATTTGCTTGAAATTAAATTTAAAATCCTATTTAAGGAAAAATTGAAATAGTTTTGTTTTGAATAATGAACTTAACCAGAAATTGAAAAATATTTCAAACCATTTCAGAAGATTTTCATACAATTCGAAAGAGAGTAGAAATTGTTAAAGCAAA
Source organism: Druon quercuslanigerum (assembly GCA_010014905.2). NCBI lineage: Eukaryota > Metazoa > Arthropoda > Insecta > Hymenoptera > Cynipidae > Druon > Druon quercuslanigerum. The sequence continues at coordinate 3,502,370 of JAAAKG020000008.1, read as the reverse complement.
ATGTTTAATTTAGTAAGAATAAAAATATAAAAAATCTAACAAATTTAAGAAATATTTTAAAGATTTTAAGAAATTGAAAAAGAATTTTAAACAAGTCAAATAGAAAAAATTTTTCAGATTCTTAGAAACATTTGGAATATTTCAAGTGAATATTTTATGTTTTCAAAAATTCAACAGGTTTGGAGTAGATATAATCTTTTTTGAACTAAGAAGCCTTTGTGAAAATTTGTCAAATATATTTTATTTCTATCAAATTTCTAAAAGTCATAAGTATCTTTTAAAAAGGCCTAATCTTCCCTATTATTTTGTGACATCCTGTACAATTTTTCTTTTATTTAGATTTTTTTGACACACCTGAAGAATGTGAAAAATCCATTAAAATTTTCCTAAGAATCTTATAAAATATTTTATTTTTATGATTTTAAGAACAAATTAATAATACCTATTTTCTTGTAAGTAATTTTAATATTTTAGTAAATAAATAATTAACCGATGTTTAAAAAACAACTTTTGAAAATATTTTCTAGTTTTTCAATATTTTCATTCTGAATAAAATATTTTTAAAAAATGGTAGGGGCTTGTGAAGTTAATCATTTTTTTCCAGCACAGAAACTTTTCTTCGACTTGCTCGCAGCTTCTGTTGTGAAAATTAGACCGTCTCGTACAAATTGGCAGCGGGTTTTTTAATTTACACTTGGCCTCCACCACCATTGGTCGCCAGTGTCGCGGTCCCCGTTGGTAACCAGGTCTCGCTCTCATTATAGTATCCCGGTTTCATGAAATTTCTTAATTAAATGTACCCTGAAGTTAAAAATTAAATTAAGCAGAAGGCAGTATTTTTATCCTTTTCTACTTTCGACAATGGAGAACTGGTTGCGCGCTCGACGTCAAGTTGGTCTGTATGCCAGCATGCTCACTTTAAATGCAGTTTATCAGATTGCAAATATCATTATTTAGCAGAAATAATAATAAATGTTTGAGTATGTAATAAATTTTAAAACTTATTATTCAATTTTTATTTTTTTAAACAACTACGTTACCAATTTTTGACTTTTTTACCACCCCCGCCCTTCAGACTATTTCACGATAGGAGATTTTTAAATAAAAATATGGGAATAATCCATGAAAAAATTCTTTTAGTAAACAATTTAAGAAAATACGATATTGAATTCGATATGAAATTTTTTTAAATTATTAAGATTTGAAGTCGGATTCAATTGCATTTTCAACAAAATTTTTGAATTTTCAAGTAAATAAGATTTTCTACCAATAAGGTGAACTTTAAAGCCAAACAGATGGATTTTCAATGAAAATAAAATTATTTTTAACCCAAAAAATACAGTAGAAATCAAATATTTGAAGTCTTAGGAAAAAAAATTTTCAATCAGGAAAATGACTTTTAAACTAAAAAAGAAGGCTTTATTAAAATATTTCCTTCTTTTAATATAATCAAACATAATTTAACGTATTAGTTTTAAAAAAGTTGAATTTTCAATCCAGAAAGACCAATTTGTTGTGAGACAGTTTAATTTTTAACCCCAAAAATTGAAGTTTTATTCAAAAAAGATCATTCTCAAACAATAAAGATGAATTTTTCACTACAATATATGAATTTTCTACTAAAGTAAGAATTTCGAACCAGTTAAATTTAAACGAAACATATTTACAACGAACTTAAATCCTTTACTAAATAGATGATTATCCAATAAAGAAATGTGAATTTTAAACTAAAAAGTTAAATTTTTAAGATAAAACAAAATTTTTTGCACCGAAAATAAAATTGTCAAATTTTCAGTTTAAAAAATTAATTATTAAAAAATGTAAATATTTGACATCAATTAAAAAGAAGAGTTTTTCATCCAATAAAAGAATCCATAAGCAAAAAGATAAATTTTTTATAAAAAAGGTTAAAAAAATGTAAAGAAGAATTAACTATACTGATCAATGCAACATTATCAATTTGGATGAAAAAATTAATTTACACTCGAAAAATTTTAATTTTTAAGCTACGAAAAGCATTTTCAATTATATTGTCAATTTTTCAAAGAAAAAAGATTGACATTCGATAAAAAATATTTAAATTTTCAAAATAGAAAGTTCATTTTTAACTAAGAAAGGCGACTTTTCCACCAAAAGAAATGAATTTTTTTTACCAAAAAAAAATTTGTTTTTAATCAGTTGAATTGAAACAAAAAAGAAGCATTTTAAATCCAAAAGTTGAATTCTCAACAAAAAATATGAATTAAAAATAAATAGGGTTGAAAAAGTACTTGTATTTTCCACAGAATAGTTAATTTTTCAATTTATAAGAAAATAAATTTCAACAAAATAAGAAATAATTCAATGTTCCGATGCAACACTTTAAATAAAAAAAGATTTCAACAAAAATTTTCATTTTGCACCAAAGAGGCGAATCTTAAAAAAATAAATTGTTAAAAATGTATTTCAACTTTTAAAAAAGTAATTGATTTCTTAACCCAAAAGGATAAGCGTATCACCACATGTTTAAATTATCATCCCATTAGATAAATTTTTCTTCAAGAATTACCTTTTTACTAAAAAAAGATTGATTTTCAATGAAAAACAAATTTTCAACAAAATTGTGAAATTTTACAGCTAAAAGAACAATTATATACAAAATTTTTTTTAAATATAATTTTTCAACGAGTAAGGAAATTTAAGAAAAATGGTTTAATTTTTAGCCAAAAATATGAGTTTTCAAGCAAAAAATATTTGGAAACAAATATTTTAATTTTCTCCCAAATTGTTCATTTTTTAAGCCAAAGATAATTATTTACAAAACAGTTCAATTTGCTACCGAAAAATATGATTTTTCAATAGAAAAATTAATTTGAAAAAAGAGTTTAATTTTTGAAGAAGCAATTGAATTTTTAAGCAAAAATAGTAATTTTAAACCAAATAAAATGAATTTTTATCCAAATTGTAAGTTTATCAACCAGAAAGATACACAACTTTTTAAAAAAATTGTTGAATTTTAAAGTAAAAAAAAATTGCCTAAAAAATGGTTCAATGTGCTTTTACAAATATGAATTTATAACAAAAAAGTAAATTAGAAAAATAGTACAATTTTTAAACAAAAATATATGTTTTTTACATCAACCAAAATACTTTTCAAACAAATATTTTATTTGTCTACCAAATTGTCGAATTTTCAAGACAAAAAGAAGATTTATCTACAAAAAAGATCAATTTTCTACTAGAAAATATGAATTTTTAACTAAAATTATGAACGTATAACCAAGAAAAATGAATTTTTTTAAATTTATTCAAACCACAGCCAAGAAGTTAATTTTCCAATGAAAAAGATGAATTTTCAACGAAAAAATGATTTCCTGAACCAGAATAGAATAATTGTCAATCAAAGAGTTGCATTTTTAAACAAAAAGTGCGAGTTTGCAACCAGAAAATGTCATTTTATAATTAACAATGTTAGTTATGAACCAAAAATGAAATAATTTCCTGCTTCCTCGTTAAAAAAAATTCATTTTCAGCAACGAAATAATCATTTTTAATAGAATGTTAAAATTTTCAATTAAAGAGATGATTTTTAAATTATTATAATAAATGTTTAAAAAGAAGTTTGAAGCAAGGGTTCAAAACTTATCTTGAAAGTCGATTCCTTAATCAATATTATTGATCTATTGAAAATGGAACAGTGATTCAACTTTCAACCAGATAGTTGTCTTTTTTCCAAAAAGATGACTTTTGAACATAGATGCACTTTTAACAAAATAATGGAATTTGCAAATCAGATAGTATTTTTTTTAAACGGGCTACATGGGTTTCAAACCAAAAATATAACAGTAGACCTTTCAACCAAAAATAGTTGGATTTTCTTATCGGATCATATTAATTCAATTTAAATTTTTAGCGAAAAATGAAAAAAGGGGAAGATCCTGAAAACGTAGGTTAAAAAAGATTTCCTTAAAAACAGGGAAAAGGGGAACAGATGAAAAAGTGTAAAATACAAAATACGAAAGTAATTGAACTTTATCGTTGAAGAGCAACTCAACTTTCGCAAACTTCCTGTACTTTGTTCAAATTTACTACCAGAAAACGTTATAAGTATTTGTCTAAGTATGTTACGTTATTTCCACTGGCCCTTCTCTCCCTTGTTATCAAATGCAATGTTTGTTGTTACACCCCCCTCCCCTACCCCATGAATAAAGTTTACGGTCGGCCTCTTATATCTGAATAATAATTTGTACTCAGAAATCTGGATCAAGAGGAATGGCTAATTCTGGATATAATGTGAACTGGCTGGTGCTTATCAATTGCGTTGTCAATTACATTCCGTCGTCCCAGGGCGCGCACATGCTGCCACCAATCTCCCAATTCCTCCAGCACAGCCGATCGCAACGAGTTATTTAATTACCACGATCTATCATCAAGTGTCAGCTACCAGTCTATAATGCATGATCGATCGTAGTTCGGCCTTCTGACATCGTTCCAACCCTTTGCTAGTCACTATTATCCAATCTCTGTCAGTTAGCTTCAGTATTATTGACAGTTTCTTCTCCTAGATAATTTTAGAACTTAAGTTCAATGTAACAATTTTTATGATTTTGTATCAAGTTCTTGAATTTCTGACTACTTTGGTGACTATTTCAAACTTCCGGAGTGTGTGGTACTGCAATTTCATTGTGGGAAGAGTGAGTGGTGATGTTTGGTGGAATATGGTAAAAGGCTGCTTGATTGATATTCTCAGTACATTATTCATGGGTAAAGTTATTGAGCATAAAAAACTAACACGCCTAATTGCCACACCTAAATTAGAGCCATCATTATAAAGTTAAAGAATGATAAGGCTGCTGGTGTGAATAGTATTGCTGCTGATGTGGATGGTATTACCGTCCAAAATCATTTGTGGATTTATATCAGGAAAATCAGGTGCAGATCAAATATTTATCTTGAGACAGATCACAGCAGAATTGTTAAAAGTAAACAAACAAGTTTTTACGCATTTGCTGATCCGTAAAATTATGTGAAAAGGTGAAGAGAATTAAAGTTTGGAAAGTTCTTAAAGTGATTAGGCAGGGTGTTTGGCAAAGGTGCGTTATGTTCTTTTGGCTATTCATTATACTCCCCGACAAATGACTACGAATGACCCTTTCATACGAAGAAAGCGTGGATCTCGGGACAGTGAAGGTACGTGGGTTAGCATATCCAGATAAGAATATTCTAAGTCACTAAAATTCTCTGAAAACCCTATTTCGTAAGATAGATTCCAAAATACATAAAAGTGTGCAGATGAACTCGATCATCTGTTAGAATTGCAAATTCTTTAATTCCCGTTACTCAGCGATGGCGGCGATTTGAAAAGCGCAATGTCCTATAGGAGTGAGGAAAATGCCTTCCCCTGACCTATGCAAACACCGCGAGAGACGAGGATGTGTATTCAAAAATTTACATAGGTACATTCTGATTAAAGTGTCCTAGAAAGCAAATCTAATACAACGGCAGACGACGGGGGTGGAACGCAAATCCCACGTCAGTCGTAGAAACCGTCGTCGGACTCGACGGGGTTGGACTCTTTCTATCCTATAGAAATATCACTCGTTCTCGTACGGTACATTTTATTATCAACTTAATTTTCCTCTCTGCTTCTAATTCCTCTTCTCAGAAGCAAAAAATTTATTTTTGTTACGTTTTATTGAATTTATCCCAGGAAATGATTTCGAAGTGGAAAATATTATATTCCAGCTCCTTACCGGTACTATAAAAGTATAAATCATTTTTGAAAAATAAAAATAAAATCTACTTTCTTATAAATCATAGCATGTCAAAAATTAGAACAAAAAAAAGCTGATAAATGAAAACGAGAGATAATTATATAATAAAACAAAAAAGGGGTAAAATTAAAGAGTAAAAAAGCAACCTTTTACTTTATTCTATGACAGTGTACCTTCTCAATAATGCCGCTCTCAATAGAGCCGTTTATCCTAATTCGAGCTTGGGCACTACCCCCAGTCCTGCGCTTTCCCCTACCGTTCCAATTATGGATCCGACTTTCTCAATAATGCCGCGCAAAGGTTAGGGATGATCCATAAATTACGTTACCAATTTTGGAAAATTCTTGGCCCCTTCCCCCCGACCCTCGTTAACAAACGTTGATTTAATTATGAGCCACCTCCTTCTTACAAAACCCAATTTTATGTTTATACTGATTTTTGTGTTTCTTCGTCAATTATAAACTTCCCTAATAAATCAATGATTAAAATAAAAAAGTGATTTTCCGGGCAAGTGTTGAAATGGGCCTAATTGAATTTTCTGCGACATTTAATCCGGTTATTATTATATTTTAAAAGCAAGTAGTTGATTTTTTAAATTAAATTATTGAACTTTCAATACAAAATTATGAATTTTGGACACAATATTGTAAAGTTGTCAAATAAAAAGTATAAAATTTTGATTAAAGAAAGTTTATTTTTTATAAAAAAAAGACGAATTTTCAACAAAATGACAGAACTCTCCACCCAAAACTTAAATTTTAGGCTAAACTAGAATAGTTTTTAACAAAAAACTAATTTTTAAGAAATAGTTTAACATTAAGAATAAGTTCCATTTTTACTTAAAAATAAAATAATTTTCTTTCAACAATGACGTAGGTTAATTTTCAAATAGCAAAGTGATTTTTCAACAAAAGAAAGGAATTTTCAACAAAACAGATTAATTTCCAACCAAAAAAAGGCATTTGTTATTAAAATTTTGAAACCTTAATCAAAAAATCCATTTTTGAGATAGTATTTCAACTTTAGAGCATAGTTGTTAAATTTTTGCTAAAAAGATAAATCAAACAAAAGATTATTTTTCCACCATAAAAACAAACATTTTTGACAATTTAACAATTTTCAAACAAAAAGTTGAAGTTTTATCTAAAAAAGGTGAATTTTTAAACAAAATAATATTTTTTATTTAAAATATTAGTTTTCAAAGAAGATTTACATATTTTAACAATTTTAGGTTATGTTAGCGTCATCCTTGACACAGAAATTTAGGTTTTAAATACAAAAATTATTGAATATTAAAAAAAAGATTCAGGATCTTGGATCAATTTTGGATTATTTAAATATTTTTCTTCGAAGATGGGTCTTTTTAAGAATGAAAAGAATTTAAAGAGGCTTCGAAAATTTAAACAATTTTTGATTTTTAAAAACAAAAATTGGCATTTTCAAAGAAATATCCTTATAATTTAAATAAGATTTTAAAATATTTAAAAAATTTTTTATTATATACTTGTATTACTCATTAGCATTTTTTATTAAAAAATTATTTTAGAAAGAATATGAACATTTCTCTAACAATTTTAGGTTATCTTGACATTTTACACAAGAAAATAGATTTTAGAGAATAAAAATGTAATAATTAACAAAAATTTTTAAATTAGACAAATTTTAACAATTTTAAGTTAAGATAGTTATGTTACATATTTTTAATTTTTGAGTTAGAGCGAGAAAATAATCAATGCAATATAACTGAAATAATTGTGGAAATAATATATTATTATTTATAATAATATTCTCTTACAAAAATTTCAGAAAGTTTTTTTTTTAATTTTTAACTTTTGGTCGACTTTTCGCTTAGAGCGATGTAAGAATTATTGCAATTTAACAAAAATTATTGTAGAAATAAATAATTATAGTCATGTTTATAGTAATGCTAGATAGTTGAGACTTTATTTAAAATTTTCCACTTTTTAAAACTTTTAACTCATTCAGATAATAATTATTGCAAGTTCACAAGCACTGTTGTATAAACAATTTATTATTGGTTATAAATTTATTGTCTTAGATAATTTCTAGAAAGTTGCGGTTTTTTAAAAACTTTTATGTTTGTTTCAACGTATTCGTTCTTAGAAAATTATAAATAAACATAAGACGAAATTTTTTTTAAACAATCTTTTTTTATGAATAAATTTTTATAAATCACAACAGACATTTTCTTACTCATAGCTTTCGGGAAATATTCTGAAAAATATATTTATAAACTATAAATATTTGTATAAACAATGAAGCTTGTTACCTTGCAATGATTCTTATCTTTATAAGTATAAAGTAAACAAATAATTAAAAATTTTATAAAAAATCGAAACTATTTGGCATTAATATGGAATGAGATATTTATAAACAATCATATTTGTTAAATTTCATTAATTACTACCTCCTTTTAAGTGAAAAATTGACAAAAAATGAAAAGTTTCAGAAAGAACACAATTATGTAACATTAATACAGGAAAGGATAGTTGCAAAAAATAATAACTTGTTTAAACAATTATTTTTGTTAAATAAGAAAAGTTAAAATTTCAATAAAAAACTCTAACTTTCTACGATTTACAAAAAAAAATATATTTTTAAAAATGATAATAAATTATTTAAACTTTTATATTTGTTAACTTCAATTTGGTTTTACTTTGGACCATTTAAAAAGTAAACGAAAAGTGGTAAATGTGAAATAACTGCAAATTTCTAGCATCATTCAAGGATAATTTTATTATAAATAATAATTTTTTTAAACAGTGTCTTAAATTTAAAAATTTTAGATTTCATTAAAATTATATTTAAAATCCTATTTAATTACCAAAAAAAATTGGAAAACCACCATAAAATGCTCCTATTACAATTTAAATATGATTCCCCTTAAAAAATTTCCTTTATAAAAAAATCTTTGGACAATAATAAAAAAGAGAAAAATTATTATTTTTTAATTTTCAAAGTTGAATTTTTTTCCAAATTTTTTTTTATAAAGGAATTTTTTGAAACGGATCTTTTTAAATTACAATCGGCGCACTTTATGGTGTTTGTGTCAATTAGGTCGTTGGATTGTTGGTATTATTTTAAAGAATTATATACATCTAACAATTATTCTTGTTAAATTATTTAATTATTGCCGCGACCTTACAGGACAAAATTGAAAATAAGTCGAAATATTCGGTACGAACTGCAATTTTCAATCTGCACATTAAGATAAAATTTCTAAAAATAATAAAAAAATTATTTTGAAAATTCATATAAAAATCTGCTGATCGATAGAATTTAGTTATTTAATGTGATAGGAACAATTTGTATGGAAAATCTCCTAAAAAAACATAATTAGTAACAATTTTTTACTCATACGATTTTTTCGGGAAACGAAAAACAAATTCAAAATTTTTAAAAATCATTTGTATTCCATAGCCAATTGTAAAAAGAAATATTGAATTTAAACTTGAATCACCTAATATTGACGATTTTGAATAAATTTTACAAAAACGCATTTTTAAAAAAAAATATTTGTTTAAACTTCATAGGGGTTGCGGAACCTCTAAATACGATTTCAAAAAAATTATTTTTTTCTGATTTAGAAAAATTTGCGACCGATATTCATGAAAATTTGAGAAAAAAAAATTAAATCACCCTCGTGTCTATACAATTTTCCTCGGCTGCTTATAAGTATTTTTTTTACAAATGAAGAATATACAAGCTCAATTGAGCCTTAGGGTAGTTCACAGGTCGTACATAACTTGGTATTGAAAAAGTGAGGTTGAGAAAAGGAAGAAGGAAAGGCTCTCTCTCAAAAAAAAAAAAAAGATTCGATTCGTAAAACTCGTGCCCTGATGAAGAAAGTAGTCTGTGGTTGGAGGCTTAATTGATATTTTAATGGACTGTGTAAAAAAGTCCTTAAAATCACTTCTCGTAGCCGTCAAGACAAAGGAATTAATGGAAGCCGCAGAGGCACCTTCTCCTTTTCCAACGCCACTTGCTACCCTCTTCCTTCCGTTTTCACGGCTATCAATACCGACCGTGCACTCTCCGAGCCGTCAAACGCCATCAGTTATAATTTATTCAAATTAGGCCGTGATTATTCATTAAAAAGCCACCAGGGGAGGTGCGAACGTCCCTTTCTTTTCAGAGTCTGATCGCGGAAACCGTGAGAAACCGATGGAAATCGGTCGGCCGGGGGAAAATTCATTTTCCGCTCGGATAGTGTTCAAAGAATCATATCAGGGCCAAGTCAAAGTTTAAACAAAGAGACGTCATTCATTCTTTGAACGATTTTCTCTGAATCGGGAACCTTTAATTATTTCGACATTTTCATTTTAATTTTATGAAGTGCGTTGTATAAGAAACACGGTGCTGTCTTTAAGACCGCACGGCCACACGTCCACGCTAGTTTGTTACTTTTTCCTCAAATACGGGATAGTCGGACATTAAATTTTGCTGGGATCTGGAGTTTTGCATACCTTTAAATAAATTGAAACAGAAATATAAAATTTTGACGCGTGTATGTGCGGTATTAGGCAACGATAATGAAATTTATATTTATATTGCTGACCAATTACCACCTACCATGGTGAAACCACAACTGAAACTAAAGCTGCTAATAACGTCAGTCTCGTGGGAAGTTAGGGAAAGGAGAGGGACCCACAAATTAGAACCATGGTGCGGTCTGTGTGACCGCACCTCCACACTTTGAGGTTCAGAAGACAAAAATGTTTAAATTTTGATTATTGATTTTTTCGAGCGAAAGCTTGGTGATCCTATCTGAAAAACAGATTACTAAATTCTCCATATTCTCTTAATTATTGTTTGTTCAGTACCTGATTGGTTACCTATTGTGTGAAATTGGTTCAAGTGGCCGTCTTCTGTTTTCTATTTTTAATTTTTTGACATTTTTTAAATCGAAATATCCGAATCTGTAAATTTTATTCTAAAAATTTTTTTTTAACAGAAATTATAAATTGTAAATGGTTCTTTATTAATAAAGGCAACAATTATGTTCTTAATTTTTTGAAAAAATGGTAAAAATGAAAAAAATTCTATTTATTACTGCTTGGTCATATTAAATGAAG
>JAAAKG020000008.1:3469383-3491421 GCA_010014905.2 Druon quercuslanigerum | reverse complement strand
TTATATTTATATTTATATTTATATTTATATTTATATTTATATTTATATTTATATTTATATTTATATTTATATTTATAATTATATTGACCAAGTTCATTTAAAATGAATCTCCAGGTCGAAATATGTTGTTTCTAAGAGAAAATTAGGCAATGAGTACTTTTCTGATTTGCAAAAAGGATTTTTTTAAAAAAAGTTATGAGTATTTGAATTTTGTGCTTTATTTTTTTAAAAAAGCCGAATTTTTCTTTGTTCCTTTTAAACGATCGGCCTAATTGAGATATTTATTATCTTCTTTTTTTATTCGAATAGCAATCATCGTCTTCTTTCAAAATCCGTAAAATTTTGATGAAATATGTATAAATTGAAAATTAAAATTCAAGGACGTTTTCCGGCATTTAGAAAACGAAATTAAATTATTAATCACAGTTAAATTAATAAAAACATTAATTTCTAAAAATCTTTTAAATCCTTTAATCTGGTTAAATTTATTACAATAGCATAAATTTCTTTGAACACATTTTAAACATTTTTTTCAATCGTTCCATACACTATCTAAAGGGTCCAAAAAAAAATTCAGAGAAGTCATGCCCGATGTAAAATTGTCTGAAATTTCGATTTATAGGATCAGAATTTTTTAAAAATGCATTTTTAAAAAGTTATGGTTGTTCATTTCACAAAAAACGTGGTTTTGATAAGAAAAACTTTTCTTTCACTATTTTCGAATCGAAGGCATCCTTGGATTTCTACGATTTGTGGATTTTTTGCATCCATGGGCTCTAACTTACAAAATATACTGGTAAGTTTAAAAAAATACATAGCGATACTAAATATGGCGGCTTGAATTATAAAATGTTTTTATAAAAATTGCATTTTTTAACGACAACAATTTTATTTCTATTTCCTGGAAAATGTATACCAGAATGTATTTTCAGATCACTGATTACGAATATATCAGATTATCAAAATTCAAGATAGTTGCCCACATTTTTTTAATTTGTGTAATTTTCATAAAAAATTTTAACAGAGGGTTTTTTGGGTCGCTGATTACGTATATATTATATCAGATTTTCAAAATTTAAAATAGCGTATCCAATATGGCGACCAACAGTTTTTCGAAATTTTTTTTACTTTCCTAAAATTTTATACAACGCATTTTTTAGGGTTGATAATTATAAATAAAAATAAAAAACTAATTTTTTATTTTTTACTGTTTTTTTTTGTGATATGATAATAATAAAAAAAAGAAAGACAAAAGAAAGGTAAGGAACAATTTTATCTCTATTTCCTGGAAAATTTATACTAGTAGGTTTTTTCGGATCGCTGATTACGAATATGATATCAGTTTATCAAAATTCAAGATGGCAGCCTATTTTTTTTTAAATTGTCTAATTTTTATGAAAATTTTTAATAGAGGGTTTTTTTGGGTCACTGATTACGAATATGTTATCAGAATTTCAAAATTCAAGGTGGATCCAATATGGCTGCCAAAGTTTTGCAATTTTTTTACTTTTTACAGAATTTCGTACAAACAGGTTTTTTGGGTCTTTGATTACGTATATGTTATCAGATTTTCAAAATTCAAAATAGCGTCTTCAATATGGCGGGCAAAAATTTTTCAAAATTTTTTAAATTTTTCTTAAATTTTGCACTACGCGTTTTTTGGGTTGCCAATTATAAATAAAATCCTCAAATATGTTACGGTACGTTTTTTAGCTGACATATGTCGTTTTCCGGCTTTAACTACGAGGAGATGCACTTATTTTTTATATTTCAATGTTCTTTTTTTGTGATTTAATAACAATAAAAATATGAAAAACGAGAAATTGGTAAACAGAAGGAAGGGGATGTGGCTAGATAACTTCTCATTTTTCTTTTCTCTTTTTTATTTTTTTCTGAATTTTTTGTTTTTAACAAGGATTTTTTTAGAATAAAATTAAAAGCATTTTTTGTTTGAGTGTCGTGGTCAAAATTTGGTTGTTGGATTCTTATTTTTTACAGTAGTTTTTATCTATTTTATGATTGAACAATTAATAGAATTTTGAATTTAGATTATAATCTAATTTAAATTTCTTAAATTTTGTGGAGGTAAAAACTACACGAAAACATCTTTTTTCGTTATTTTTCTTTTAATTTTTTATATTTTTTTAATTTTTCATTTTTTTCCAAATATTTGTTTCAACAAAATAATAATTTAATCAGTTTTTTAATTATGATAAATGGAAAAGCAGGTGTACATGACATTACAAGTTTTACGCATTGTTTGCGTTCTTGTAGCACACTTTTGAAAATGCTCACATTTTTTTGCGACTATACGTTTTTGTTAGTTATCTACGACCCAAAAAACCCGTGGTACGGAATTTTAGAAAATTAAAAAAATCTTCAAAATTTTTAGCCTTTATATGGGATCCGCTATCTTGAATGTTAAAATTCCTATAACATATTCATACTCAGCGACCCAAAAAATGCACTTGTAAAAATTTTCATGAAAATTAAACAACTTAAAAAAATTTTAGGTGCTATATCTGAACCGCCATATAGAATTAAAAAAATTTGATATCATATTCGTAATTAGCGACCCGAAAAACCTTCTGATTTATATTTTCATGTCGTTCAAGAAAATACAATTTTATATAAAAAATTTTTATTTCAAATTACCATTTTTGGTGCCGCCATATTTTTTTTTTGAAAAACCCTACCGGTATATTTTGAGTTTTAGGGTCCATGGACGCAAAACATTAACAAATAGTAGAAATTCACCGATGCTTTCGATCCGAAAATATCAAATAAAATTTTTTATTCAAAACTACGTTTTTTGTTAAATAAACAACCATAGATTTTTGAAATTTTTTTTTTAAATTCTGATTACATTAATCGAAATTTCCGACAATTTTACATCATATATGGCTATTCTCAATATTTTTCAGGGCCGCTTTGAAAAAAATGTTTAAAGCACGTCCATCTGGGACTTAAGGGTTTGAATCGCTAAGAATTATTTACTTTGAAATCTTAGGCAATTCCAATTTTTTTTTTATATCACTAAAAATCCTTGCAAACCGATAAAATTTTTTAAAATTATTTTTAAATATATTTTTTTAACGTTTTCCTGATTAAAATCCCTTTAAAATCCCTAATATATTTGTACATATATTTTTAATTTTTCCTGTAATTTTTAAAAAATGTAACGAAATATCCTAAAATTTATAAAAATTATTTTTAAATTCAAATTAAATTTAAATTATTCATAAAATTTCGCTAAAAAAAACTTTAAAATCTCCATAAATCTTTGAACTTATAGAATCTCATGAATTTAATTTAAATACCTTATAATCCCTTGAAATATGCGAGATCGCTAGCATTCGTTTTCAATTAAATTGAATTTGCTTTAAAAAATGTACTAGAAATATCTTGAAATCATTAGAAATTTTGAAAAATTCTCTGAAATTTCTTGACATTTTTGTGTAGTTTTTAGTCACTTAAAAATTGTTAAGATGTGAAAATTATTTTTAATTATTTTAAAAATCCTTTTGAAATACTTTAAATACCTTAAAATCAGTTGCAGTCTTTAAAGTTTATTGAAATCCATTCGAATCTCTTTAAACCTGCTATGTTAAAAAACCTTTAAAACGTAAAATTTCTAGAAAATCTGACGAAATCGCATGACATCCATAGGAGATCTTAAAATCTCTCTTTTTTTCAACTTTTTTAATATTTCAATATTTTTCATTTTAAAACTTTTGGTATTTTAATGATTTTGTAGCATCGCGAAAAAAGTTATAAAAAATTTATAACAGCGAAATAATTATAGATTTATACCGAATTTTCTTTAACATTTTCTCGTAAAGGGGATTGCAAGGTATTTTAAAAGATTGCATGGGATTGGAATGGATTGAATGCGATTCCAAAATGGTGCGTGGGATTGCAGAATGGTGCATGGGATTGCAAAATAGTACATGGGATTGCGAAATAGTGCATGGTATTGAATGAGGTTGCATATGATTCCAGAGATAGTATACTCCCGATTACTGAAGTTATTAGCCCCTGAGGGCCATCTTTCGCAAAATTTGTAATCTTTTTCAAATATATCATCAAAAAGCGTCTTAAATAATATACTATATTTATATATAATTATAATCTTAATTTCTTACTATATACTATATTTATATTATATTTATTTAGTAGGCTTCTTGATGATATATTTTAAAAAGATTGCAAATTTGGCAAAAGATGGCCCCCAGGGGCTAACTACTTCAGTTATCGGGAGTATACTATCTCTGCAATCATATGCAACCTCATGCAATACCATGCAGTATATCGCAATCTCATGTACTATTTTGCAAACCCATGCACCATTCTGCAATCCCACGCACTAATTTGTATTCCCACCCGCGATTTTAAAATCCCAGGCACTATTTTGTGATCCCATGCAATTTATTCCAATCCCCTTAAATCTTTTACAATAACTTTTAAATTACCTTTACGAAAAAATGTTAAAGAAAATTCGAACGAATTCAACGAATTTCAAATGATTTTTACTGATTTTAAGGCATTTTAATGTAATTTAAAATAATATAAAAAAAATATTTCAACTGATTTAAATAAAAATTTGAATTAAATGATTTAAAGAAATATTTTTTTTTAAATAATTTGACTAGACTTAATTGGTTTCTAAAAGATTTAGAAATATTTCTCTGGATTTGAAGGAATTTATAAACGTTTCAAGGGAGTTTAGGGGATTTTTAGGATTTACAAACTTTTCCCGAAATTTTCAGAAGTCCCAAAGGATTTTAATGCAATTTAAAAACTTTATAGGATTTTAAAGAATTTACTAGGATTTCCGAAAATTTCAAGACATTTCTAGTAAACTTTAGAAAATAATTTTAATTTAATTTAATTTAAATGTTTTAAGGAATTTGAATCAAATTCAACTAACTTTTACTTATTTCAACGATTTAAAAAGGATTTTTATAGGATTTTTAAAAGGATTATAAGCAATTTTAACGGATTTCTTCGGCTTTTAAAAAAGTTAGAAATGTTTAAATGAATTTAAAACAAACCAGAAAAAAAATTTCAACGAATTTTTAGGGATTTCAACTAATTTTTTTAGAATTTCCAAAGATTTCATAGTATTTCTAGTCAACCTCGGAAAATTCTTTTAATTAAATTCAGAAGATTTCTTAGCGATTTAAAAGATTTCCAGAAAAATTGATGGAATTTCAACGAATTTAACAAGATTAAAAAATTTCAAAGATTTTCAGGGATTTAAACGTATTTTTTATAGAACTTCAAAGAATGAGTTTCATTAATTTTTATTGAATGCCTCAAAACTTCTATGAATTTTAAGCAATTTCGTCACATTTCATCAAAATTTTGCGAAAGTTAAAATATTTTCGAATATATCAGGAGGTTTTAAGGGGATTCCAAAGTATTTGAAAAAAATTTTATTGGACGTTTTCTGCGGTTATGGGTTTAAAAATGTGAAATTTTTTCAAGTAATCCTAAAAGCTTTTTTAAAGTTTAATACATTTAAAAATATTTCCACCGATTTAAAGGAACTTTTAATATTTTTGATGGAGTTCAAAGGGTTTTAAGTATTTCTGAGAAATTAAAAAAAAGTTTCAAGATTTAAATATGTGACTAGTTATTTCCGGAAAAAAATTTAATTAAAATTGTAAGTGGTTCCTAACGAACAAGAAATTTTCATCTGATTTTTAGGTATTTTTAATGAATTTTAAAAGATGAAAGGACGTCAAACATTTCTATTTATTTAAACATTTTTTCAGAGAAATTTGACGAGTGACTTCAATACAGATTTTAAGGACTCTAAAAGGATTTTGAAATGATTTTAAAAAAAGATAAGGAATAATTTAAAAAGAAACTTAAAAATATTTTTGTGGATTTGTAGGAATTTAGAAAAATGGCGAGCAACCTTAGAAGATTTTATGGGATTTCAAGGGATTTCAAAATTGACAAGAGCTCTCAAATAATTTAGTACGATTGCAAAATATTACAAGATGTGTCTAGAAAATTTTGAATTTTAAATTATTTTAAATTAAATTTTAAGTGATTTCCAGCGATCTCAAATATTTTACGGAATTTTAAGGCATTTAATGAAATTTCATGATTTTAAATGGTGTCAAAGAGTCATAGAGATTCATAGAGAAATTAAATAAATAAGTTTAATTTATTTTGAATTACAGATAATTTTTCTGGATTTTAACCGAATTCGTCACACTTTAAACAATATTTTAAGAAAAATTGATGATATCTAAACATATCAGAGGGTTTTCAGGGACTTCAAACGCTTTTAATAATTTTTAACGGTATTTAACATATTTAAAGAATTTTTTAAACAACTTTAATGAATATTTAAAAATTTAATTATTTTTTAGAAAAATTAAAATAATTGTAATCACTAAATATTTTGTTTTTAGTATATATATTTATATTGTAAAACGGGAGCAAACTTAAAAAATGAATCGATATGACAATAGATGTCATAAATTTTAGACTTACAAACTTTAATTTATAAAAATCGACAGAAGAGTCGCAATACTAAATTAGATAACCAAAATTTTAGTTGGAAATGGCTATGCTTCATTAAAAATTCTTTTAAAAAACATGAAAAAGCATTATCTAATGAATAAAATAATTTTCAAACAATTCGTTCAACGTTTATCGAAATATTAAAATTCTCAGTTAAAAATAAAATAATTTGTAGCAAAATAGAAAATGAATTTTCAACACAGAAAAATAATTTTCTACCAAAAAAGACACATTTTCAACAAAACACGTCAATCTTCAAACAATTGATTAAATTTTGAATTAAGGAGATTACTTTTCTACCAAAAAAACGAATTTTTAACAAAATATAGAAATTTTGAACTAAATATTGGTATTTGTGAACCAAAAAAAGATAAATTATTTATCAACCAAAAACAGTATAGTTAAACTTTTACCTAGGAGAATTAATTTCTAATGAGAGAACGAATTTTCGATAGAAAATTTTAATTTAATATTAAATGGTTAAAATTTAGAGCAAAGTCTTTAATTTTCAAGCGGAAAAGACAAAATTCCAACAAAATAGTTGAATTTTATGTTTAAAAAAATGTTTACCCATGACAAAATGAATTTTTAACTGAAATTATTAATTTTGAACCAAAAAAATATACTTTTAAGAAAGTACTTCAAATTTCAACTAAGCAGTGGATTTTTTAGTGTCAGAAGATAATTTTTTAATGAAAGATGTAAAAGTTGATATTTTAACAAAAATAATATACTTTAAAAGATAAAAAACTTCATAATAAACTAAGGTAAACAAAGTTACATAAAATGCTTGAATCCTCTGCTAATAATAAATTAATTTTCAACTAAAAATTTTAATTTTTATGCTAAAAAGGGATTTTTTACCAAAAATATAAATTTCCAACAAAATAAATCAATCTTCTACTAAATTGGTAAATTGTTTTTCAAATTGTTGAACTTTTGATCCAAAAATATAAATTTTCTGTAAATTAGTTAAATTTTTAATAAAAGAGTTAATTTTTAACCGATATCTAATAATTTTTATCAATACAGCTGCAATTTTTACCGAAAAGGTGAATCTTTTGCAAAAAGAGATGAAATTTTATCCAACCAAAAATTTTTTAGTTGGGAAGACAAATTTTAAGTCAAATTGTTAAATTTACAAACCAAAAAGAATAATTTTTTAATTGTTCGTTGAATTAGCAACCAAGGAGTATAACTTTTTAAGAAAACTATTAAAATTTTAACAATGTAATTTAACTTTACAAAAATAATTAATGTTCAAAACAAAAAGGACGAATTTTTAAGCAAAAAATTATGAAAGATTATTTATATTGATTAAATTCTGAATTAGGAAAAACTATTATTACAAATTATAAGAAATTGTATGATCTAAACTAAGGCGAGATTTTTATTTTTTATTAAATGGATAATTTAATTAGTTAACTTAATTCATTTGAAGGCGAATATTTTATGTTCTAATGTTTACTTAATACCACAAAAAATTCGTTTAGACTTCAATTTATGAATGATCAATGATAAATTCAGCTGTTTAATTTCTTTCATGCCCAAATTTAAAATAAAAATAAAATGTTTATATTTAAAACCTGCAAATGAACCTAAATGAAAGCATTTTTTAAATACATGAAATGAAATAATTATTCCTATTATTTTGTCAAGTAGAAACTATACAACAACATATTCTATTAAACCGAAAATGTAATTATTCCATTTTTTGCTAAAAAATGATTTTTTGGTATTGAAAATTCAACTCGTCGGTTAAAAACTTGTTATTTGTTATTTGAAAATTAAATTTTTTTAACTAAAAAATTAACTATTTTAGTGCGGGATTCATCATTTAAATTAAAAGTTAAAAATAAATGGAATTAATTATTTTATTGAAATGCCGTTTTCTTTTGGTTTTAATTCCTTTTTTAACAGATGTGAAGTGTAACATTTAAATTTTTGGTTAAAAATTTATATTTGTTAAGTTACAAATTTGTATGTTTATGCAATCACATTTTTATGAAATTTTACCTTTTTTGTATTAATTCAATTGTTTTACAGAAAATTCGTCATTTTTATTCAAACTTCTACAATTTGGATAAAGTTTTTTTCTTAACTGAAAAATATTCAGTGAAAACTCTTCTTCTTGGTTTGAAAATTCATGATTAGACTATATCGCTAAAATTATTATTTTTTAATTGAATGTTTTGCTGAATAATTTTCATTTTGGTTGAAAAATTTGTCGCTTTTTTTAAAAGTTCAATGATTGGTTAGAAAATTCAATTATTCTATTAAAATTTCGTCTTTCTTGGTAGAAAATAAATTGTAAACTATTTTTTTGTAAACATATTACTTTAATTAATTTCAGCTCTTTGGGAGAAAGTTTAAGTACTTTATTTGTAATTCGTCTTTTTTGTTTCTTAAAATATTAAAGAAATCATATTTTATGATTAAAATTTCCTAATTCTTGTTCTAATTGTTCATAATCTTGTTCTTTGTTTTAATTGAAAATTGCCCATTTTCCTTGAAATCTGAGGAGTCAGTAAGAATCACTAAAAGTTCAATAACATTTTCTTTATTTTACAAAGTTCTCTAGAAATCCCTTAGAATAATTGAAAATCTTATAATATCATTATGAACCTATACTGAATTTCCAACAACATTTTTTCGAAAGGGGTGGGGGGATGCATTACAAGGTATTATAAAAAATTGCATGTAAACACAAAAGAGTATGTTATTGGTACGTGGGATTGCAACAGGGTACGTGGGTTTACAAAATAGTACGTGGGATTGAAACAGGGTACGTGGACTTACAAAATAGTACGTGGGATTGCGAAAGAGTGCGTGGGATTGCTGAAGAGTGCATGGGTTTGAAAAAGATTGCATGATATTCTATAAAATTTTATAAAATTGCGGAAAGAGTGTAAAATAGATTACTAGTGCAATTAGCCGCTCGCCAGTTTTACTATAATAATTATTTTTTAAATGCAAAGATGAAAGAAATCGATATACAAGGACATACAAAGAACAGTAAATTTACAATACCCTACATGAAGTTTAATAATTCTATGAAAGAACATTATACGAAAATGAAAAAAATTAAATTGTCTCGCCGTGGAATTCCTCTGTATCCATAAGGCGAGCGCGATGTAATTGCAAAATTGCATTAGCTTTGTGTTCTTCAGTCCGCCCAGACGTAAGAGATATTCGTTACGTCGGATGATTTATAAATACTTTTACTTCGTTTTTCGTCTCGAATTCGAATCCGGGGTTGGTTTTAGATCGAATAGCTGGGTATGAGAGTAGCCGTCCTTCAGGCGAAAAAAAAAATTATGAAATTTTTATTTTTATTGAAAGGGCACCGATTTCTATCAAAAAATCCCTTGGTCTTATTCGCCACATGACATATAAAAGCAGACTTTGTACTGAAAATCAATTATTTTTAATTTTAAAGTCTACTAGTATACTTTAAATTTAGATTCTAGCTCATTTGGTTAAAATTTATACCATTTACTTAAAAAATTATTTGAGTAAGAAATTAATTTATTAATTTTTTTTGAAAATTTAATATTTTCGTTGAAAATCCAATTTTTATTTTTAGTACAAAAATTAGCGCTCCTAAGTGAAAATTAAATGTTTTGACTTTTGTTTAAAAATTAATCATTTTAAATTTAAACTTATTCTTAATTAAGAACGCTTTAAAAAATTTCTTTCGGTAAAAAATTTAAAAAATTCATTTTGTATTGAGAATTCATCTTTTTCTATGGAAAATTCAAATATTTTATTAAAAATTAATTTGTTTTTCTTGATCGTGACTGTTTTTTCTTTAAAATAAAAATATTTGTTTCTGAAGAATTAATGATTATTTACTCTAACGTTTTTTTTTAATAAACTTATTTTCGGTTAAAATACAAATTAATTTTTCTCTGAGAATTGTTTCTCTTTCAAAATACGACTATTTGATTTAACTTCATTGTTAAAAATTCATTTTTATTTTTAAGATTTATCACTTATGTCGAAAATTAATCTTTTTTGATAAAAATTGAACTATTTTATTTTTTGTTATAAATTTATCTTTTTATTTAGAAATTCAACTATTTGGTTGAAGATTAAACTTTTTTAATGGGAAATTCAAATATTAGAGTAAAATACCTATTTATTGGTCCCATTTGTAACTACTTTGTTAAAAATTTAATTATATTTTTTGAAAATTCATCTATTTTTTTAAAAATTCATCAGTTTCTATTCGCGAATTCAACTATTTAGTTCAAAATCCATCTAGTTGAAAATAATATTTTTTACTTATTAACATTAACAATTAAAAAATTTTAAATTAACAATAATATTTTGTTTATTTATTCATAGAAAGCTTTTAATTATAGGTTTCGTATTTAACGGTTGGTTCATGGGATTAATTTAATAATGAATTCTTTAGTAAAAGTAAAAGTTTCAACTGGAATAAAGGAATTTTTGGGAAAAACTATTAATTTTTATCAAAAAGAAATATAACGTTTATTTAAAAATCATTTATTTTTTATAACTAAAATAATAAATTTTTTATAAAAATGGTAAATCTACAATCCAAAGAAATTAATTTTAAAAAAAGTTTAATTTTTGATCAAGGAATTAAATTTTCATTCTAAAAAAAATGAATTCTAAACAAAAAAAATGCAGAAGTAGATATTTATATAAAAAACTATTTTAATTTTTGAACAAAACCAGTAGAATTCGACAAAAAAACTTTTCAGCACGAGTTGAATTTTTAAATATGTCAGTTTTTTCAGTGTGGAGAGAAAAGATTCCAGAAAAGTTAATGTTTTTTCAACCAAAAAGAAGAATTTTCAGTCAGGATTTTTAGCCTTCTTCCAAAAGGAAAAAATTTACAACATAAAATAGAGTAATTATTTTTTTAGATAAAAAAAGTAGTCGATAATAAAAGTAATTAATTTCCAACGAAATATGTAGTTAAATACAGTAATATAAAACTACTTTCACAAATTTATATTTGAATATCTTAATTTGATCAAATTCCCTACATTTCACAGCACCACAAAGAAAAATAGTTTTTGCATACGAGGCTATTCCATTCTGTACTTTGGGTCGCTGGATCCAAATCCGAATTGGAAATTCAAAGTTAGCTCTTTTTTTGCTAACCACAAAAATACGTTTTACCTGCATTCCACAGCACGACAAAGAAAAGAGTTTTTGCGGACCGGACTAGACAATTCTATATTTGAGGTCGCTGAATCCAAATCCGAACTAGGAATTCTAAAGTAGCTCTTTTTTCCTCTAACCATAAAAAGATTACGAAAAAATTGAGGCGAGGAAGGAAATAAGATCTAATTTCGGAATCACCGCTTCGTATTCGGATTCAGTGACTCAAAATACATAGTTGATCAGTCTTGTATGTCTCAACTCTTACTTTTCTTTATTTTTTGGGACTGTGAAACATACGAAAAAAGTGTTATAAGAATTTATGAAATTTTAAAGTTAGAAAGAAAAAAACTTCGCATTCGGATCCAGCGACCCTATGTACTTAAGAACTTACTAGCCTGATCCGTCAGAACTCCACCTTTTTGTGGGGCCTTGTTATTATTAAAGAAAAGACAAATAGCTTGTTCTAAATAAAATGACCAATAAAACGCCTCACTTCCTGTTGGCTCAGTCGCTTGTTGTTTCGTGTCAGTATTTTTGAGCGCAGTAAGCGAAATGCAATTTGAAGACAAAGCAAAGAAAAACTGGCGAGCTGTGTCGCTCGATGACGGAGGAGTGGTCGTAAAGGGAGAAAGAATCACTGTGGCTCGTAACAGGTCGTTCATTATGATTTAATACTAACACGGCGGTAATGTCGTCAGAGAGACTCCTGCGTATAAATAATTCGCGTGTCCGGACGCCCACCCCATGAGGACTGTAGTCTGGCGGGGAGCATCGGGGGAGAGGGGCTGGTGTTCAGGTTTTTAATGCGGCATCTCTGGGGGCGACGAGGATTACCAAGGCTAAAAAGGAAGTTTTTAATAATTTTTCATTTTCTCTATATTTATTATCGCACGCTTCCTAACCGGCGGGGTGTTTGCTGGAGACAATGGAGGGTCGACTCAACCGTCCAGAGGGTACGGGAAGGACATCCAACGATTGTCAGTATTCCTTGTAAAACTTTAATTTGTTCTCCTTTCCTACTCACACTCTCTTCCATGTACACCTTTACAAAATTCACACGAAATAGAAACCTCTCAAAATGTTGGCTACCTTCCTAACTGCCTGATTGTATATTTTTCATTCTTGTTACATTCTTAAATGTCTAACCAACATCCCAAGATGACCACTACCCTTCTCACTTGCTGCATAACCTTCTAAAATTTCAGCTCACTTCTTAGCTTCGTAACCAAATTCTTCTCTTCCCTGCTGTCATCCTAACAATTTTTCCTAACTCTCTAAGTGCCTGCTACCTTCCTAATTGCCTGACCAATAATCTTAAATCTTCGCTATCTATCCAGCTGCCTAACAACCTTTGCAATGGCGGGCCACTTTTCTAACTTTCGGCTCAATTGACTGTCTCCTCAACTTAGTGTCCAGTTAACTAACGATCAACTCAGCTAACTGTCCGATCAACTAACTGCCCGCTTAACTACCGTGAGTGCCCCCTACTTTTCTGATAGCCCAACTTGCTTTTCAAAATCCGCATTAAATTCGCTATTGCCAATCCCATCTTCTTAAAAAAAACCGTTACCTTCCTAACTACCCGCTCAAACTTACTAAATGCCTTGTACCTTCCTGATTAGGTCGCTAACCTTCCCAACTGCCTACCCAACTATCCCTAATGCCCCCTAATTTCCTAACTGTCCAACCAACCTCCGCAGATTCCTGCTACAAACTACGAGCCCAACATTACTAAATGTCCAGTACCTTTTTAACTTCCAGCCTAACCTACCTAAATGCCCACTACCTTCGGTTTTACTTGTCCTAAATACCCGCTACCTTCGTCATCGCCTGTCCAATCATCTTGGACCTCTGATATCTTTTAAAATTCCAAACTCTCTGAAGTTCGGCTGTCTTTTTAACTGCTGGACCAATTGCCCTACAATCCCGCTACGTTCTGCATTGTTTAATCAACCTACCCAAATGCCCGATACTCTCCTTATTTCCTGCTAACTTCCTCATTGAACAACAAAACTCCCGAATGACCGCTACCTCTCTAATATCCTCCTTAACCTCCCTTAATGCCCTCTGTCTTTATAACTGACTTATCAACTTTATTGAGAGCATGCTACGTTTCATCACTATTAATTATTAATAAAAAAAGGTTTTCAGCAAGTTTTTAGGTAATTTTCTCGATAAAAGGAAAAAGATCCTATTTTTTCGAAAATCTTCCTAACTACCCGCGCCACCTAACGAAATTTCCACCTAACATTCCCTAATTTTCGATTAACCACGATTAATATTTTTTGAATCAAATTCTTATTTATCCGATTTAATATTTTAGAAATTGCAAAAAAGTTGACAATTTTGTACAATGATATTTGTAAAAACAGAAATTTCCGAAGCTGCCTAAAATACATTTTTTTTATTCTCATCAGAGTAGATATTATATTTATGAAAATTTAAATTTTTTACTTTCGCGTTTTTGTTAAATTTTGACGTTCGCAGATCCCCGGAATCCGAAAAACAGGTTTTTATGAATGTGTCTCTGTCTGTCTGTCCGTGGGCCTGTAAATTTTTAGTTTGTTAGTACGAAAGCTTTCCAAAGAATTGGTAGATTGAATTGGCCTTTGGAATACTTTTTTCGTGTCTTAAACTAAATTTCAAGCTCGTTAGCCAGCCATTTTGGAAAAAATGCAAAATGTGACCACTTTTTGAAAGTTTTTTAGAACACTTTTATGCAGATTCAAAAATTCTTTTTAGGGTCATTTTTAGTACTCTAAAGATAAACAATGGACCCTTATGACTTTTTTCATAAAACAAATTACCAGAGTTATGGTACTTACAAAATAAAAATAAACGAAAATGAAAATTTGATGCCAAAAGCGCACGATTTGAAAAAAGTCATAAAAAGAAAAATGTTTTTTAAGTGTCCTTTCAGAATATCATAAGAAATTGTTTGATTTTCTTGAAAAATCAAAAACTTACCTTTTTGCAGCATAAAAATAATACAAAATCGAAAATTCCATTTTTCGACCAGACAGTGCAAAATACGACAAATTATGATTCAATAAAAATTATGCATTCAAAAAAATTTACTAACTTACTATTGGTCACTTTTTAATCGGATTCGTAGTTTTTATTTTATTCGTAAAAAAAACATCAATTTTTTTTTTAAATGAATGTTTGTACAAACAACACAGGCTATGAAAAAAGTGAACGAACAAAAGTTGCTCTTCAAAAATAGAGCTAAAGTTTAGAATGAATAATTTTTGATGGTATGCGTAGTTCTTGTTTTAATTGTCAAAAATGGCATTAAAAATTAAAAATAAATTTTATTGGAAAAACGAGACAAGGCGTGAAAAAAATTAAGTGACAAAAGTTGTTCATCTGAAAAGGATATATCGATTGCTTATTAATAATTTTTAAAAAGGACAAGTAAATTTTCTTTCCATTGTAAAAAATAAAATTAAAACTAAAAAATTAAATTTTGGAAAAACGACACAAGTTGCAATAAAAAGTTTATTACCAATTTTTGTTTGATAGGATACAGACTTTTTTTTAATTATGAAGAAAAGAAAATGAAAATTATTTTCTTTCAATACCAATGCATGTTATGATTTGCAATAATAAAAATTCATTGAAATGATAGATTTTTCATGGTTGGTGGCAAATATTAAATCAATTATGATAAATCAATTTCGGAATTTTTTTGCAATATCTGAAAAAGCAATCTTAGGTCAAGGTACAAAAATAAATATAATACACATTTGATATAATAGAGTTCAACATAATCTAGTTAAGTTCACATTTTTGAAAAATTGGATTGAGAAGCACAAGACACGTTATAAGTATGTGCTCATTAGAGCCAAAGGAGCTTTAACAAAAGAGAATTGACAATCTTAAATTACAGTTGTTGATGCTTTGACCTTTATTTTTAGAAAGTCTGTGCACAAATGTGGAAAAAAATGAAGACCGAGCGATGGATAAAAATGGTCACGTTGCTAAAGGTTGTATGAAAAGACATGCGGCTATAATAAATAAATAATATTTTAAATGCTTTAAAAATATATTCAGAACAGATTTAGATATTTTTATACATCAGGAAAATTACTATTTTCAAAATATATTTGATTTTAGCCTCAGCGTTACCAGATAATTTATAAAAAATAAATATAAATATTAAGGATAATTATTTTACAGTTTCTTCCTCAAATACAAATAAAGGTTAGCATGAGAAAGATACTTCCTAGATAAATTTTGAAGTTATTATTGAAATCCGGAACTTTACAATATCTGTCCCTGATTATTATTCTTTTCAGCTCAATATAAGTGAAATCGACGAATCTTAAATATTTCAAAAATAGCTTTAACATTATTTAACACTTCCTTATTTTTAGTTTATAGTTTCGAACATGCGCATAGAAATAAATTTTGCAAACTTTTTCGTTCATAACTTTTAAACAAAGTCGTCTATACATTTAAAACTCTCTTAATTGTGTTTTGATATAAGTACTTTACTGATGTGATTTTAGAAAAAAAATTATTATATAAAGGAAAAGTGTCTCATCTCATCTCTAATTTCCAGGTCAAACTCGCTAATTGTCCATCTAAAATCCTTAACTTCCCAATCTAACTAACCATTAAAACTACAAAAAGAATTAAATCAGAAATAATCTTACTTATGGTTTAACTCATGGTTTAAGCGTGTGCCCCCTAGTCTGATATAAAACAATTCTTCCCGATTGTCTGAACATCTTCAGAAGGAAATTGGAGAAAAACAAAGTGCTCGTCTCTAAGGTCGAACGAAGGGGAAATTTGTCTGTGCTAATTTGTCGCAGAGATCATGGAATTGAAAGGGGCATGTACTGTCTCTTCTATTGGCTCGAAGCATTCCGGCGTGCGCCTTTCTTGCTATCGTATTTCTCGTAAACACTGTCTCGAATTCTCAGATGAAGAAAAGCGAAAACGCCATAGGGGCTATCTTGATATTCGTTTTCAAGCAATAAAAATAAAGCGGTTTTCCTTTTCTATAAAAAAAAAATTAATAAGAAGATGGGCCTAGAATTAAATTGATTCTCATCAGTCTCAATTCTGAGCAAGAGATTTGACATCCAGGGATATTAATTTAAAAGATAACTCAACTATTCACAAATTTTTTTTAGCAGTGATAAATCATTACCAAACATAAGGCTTCTTTGAAATGAGGGGGGCCTGTTTATGAAAGGTGCAAGCAAGAGTCAAAGTGTACACTTTCCGGTAACCATCAATGGGGCTTCTTAGCTTATGCATAAAGCTCTTTCGCGCCATCTTCTGCTGCATCCTTTACCCCTAGTAACACCCCCTCATCAAACCCACTCATTGGGGGCTCACCCCTTCTTCGACCAGTCTGCGACCGTCTCGCTTGCTCGCGAACACTTCAACAGAATGTATCGCAAAATCTATACCACAAGGCGAGGGGGTTGAAGTGGGGGTGGTATGGGGGGCTGGGGGCCTTGCGTCGAAAAGTGGAAGGAGGTACTTTCGTGAAGGGTGAGCCCCGTCACATTTCACTACAGACTAATAACTTCTGAATATTCATTTCGTGTTTCTCCTTGCCTGCTTGCGCGCCGTAAGCAAGGCTTTAAGCCACGTTCACAATTATAAATCCACTTCAAGAATTCAGCAAATATTTTCATCATTTGATATTGACAACAAAAATTTCTAAGCTTAGTTATGCATTACCGATCAAATTGGTGCATCTTTTTAGGAAATTCAGATTAGAAAGAAGTTTGTCTCAGAAAGTGAGTGAACAAAAAATTAAGTTAGGAGGATTTTAGGAAATCTTTTATGAAGCCTTAATTTTATGTCGATTAGTCCCTACTTGAAGAAATTTCCACCAATAGCGGCGAAAATAGTTCTTGAGAAAGACATACCTGTTTTAGGCTTTAAATTTTTTTTTAGTCGCAATTGCGACTAACTGCTTTATTTGAGGAAGTAAATAGAAAAATATTGAAACTTTGCAATACAAAAGCTTGAAATTTTTCTTTTAAAGTGGAACCAAGAACATAATAAAATATTTACTGGTACTCCAGTTATAAGAAAAAATGTGAAAGTGTACACAAAACAAAAATCAGTTGGCCGCGCAGCAGTCGAGCAGTATTTTCCCATGCTTGACCGCTGCTTGACCGGACGATTTTCATCTTGTGTACGTTTCCACATTTTTTGTGATAATTTAAAGACCAATTAACATTTTATTATTTTTTTGGTCTCATTTTAAAAACGAGCTTTTAGACCTTAGTTTAATGAATCTTAAATTTGTGTCCACTCATTTCCTTTATAACATACAGATAGTGGAATTTGAGAACTGAAAATTGGTGAAAGACAGGAAACAGGTCTGTCTATTTCACAAAAGATATCTCGGTCCCTTTTGATAAAAATTAGTTCAAGAAAGGTCCAGTCGGCGCGGAATTAAACAGAGTTTCTAATAGTTATAAAAAAGTCCTCATAATTTAATTTTTTAAGGTGTTTTAAAGTTTGTTTTAAAATTTTTTTAAAGTTTGTCTTTTTCTAAGATAAACATGTTCTTAATATTTTCTCAAGTAAATGAATAATTATTTATTGGTTCATTAGATACGATATTCAATGCAGGAAACAGGATGTTCATTAGCATGAGATTTAAGTAAACATTTTTTTGTGAGATTAAAGGTATTTGAAGGTTGTGAATGGGGCTTAAGGGATACGTACTCTTCTTCGTCGAAGCGAGAAAAACAGAGCAGCTGGTAGCGCAAGGGAGAGCGGTGAGAGACGGTCGTCATGGTTACTATGAATTAAGTAATCAATGAATTATTATTGACATTGATGTCTTCATTTTACCATCCCCTTTCGCCACCTTCAACCCCCTTTCAAGTCTACATTTCCTTACGATATTTCAAGACTCATAAAGCTCTCTCTCTCCCATCCCAAGTCCTCAATTACCTTCCCGATTAATAAGCCCGCACCATGCCTCATCGGGCTTCGACGACGGAATATTTTCCCGAGTTATTGCCTCGAACTCGTGCAAGGAATAAATAATTTCAACAATTCTCAAAGTCAAGAGAATCGATTACCAGCAAAACGATACCAAGGTAATTAAACTTCGCGAGCGGTTTTTTACTGGAAATATAAATTTAATTACTTCTAAAGAGAATTTTTCTTCTTTTCAATTTGTTTTAAAGTCCAATAATTTCGTCCTTGTTTCATAGTTAAGCTAACACTAAATTCAGAAGGTATAAAAAGTTGATTTTATGTTAGTCATAATTTTTTGAGACCCGGAACGTAAACTGATAGAAATTTTTAGAAAGGAGAAATATTTTATGTCAAAAAATAAAATAACTAAATCGGACTCCATACAATTTTTATTTAATTTAAAAAAAATGTAAAATAACATTCTAGACTTCTGCATCTTATAAATTAAAAATATAAAATTTTGAACTTTTTCTAGCCACGGGGCTATTCTGAAAATTTGAAATTAAAAAAAATTCATTTTTTTTTTATGTATAATTTATGATGATGTAACTTTGAATCTTTTTTTTTAAAGTTCAGTTTTAAAGTTTAAAAACTCAATAATCTTTGATTTTAAAATGTAAAACAAATTCTTCAATTTTGATGATTTTAAAAATCAAAAGTCCAGTTTTTATTTCTAAAACTTTGTAATGAAATTCATATAAATTACAGTTTTCCTTATTTATAATCTGTACACTTGAATAAATTTATTTGTTAAATTTGAAAAAATTAAAAATCTTTACTTTGGACGTTTTATTTTTAAAAAAATTTGAATTTGGATGCATCAAAGATCAAAAATCAAGTTTTTAATCATAAATATTCCAAACTGAGTACATTTTAAATGTGTATCATAAAAATTGCAGCATTTTTTCTGTGAAACTTATTATTTGAAAGATTCCAAAATTCAAATTTTTGCAATTTTAATGATTAAAAATTAACTAAAATAAAGATATAAAATTAAATACTGTTACATTTTATAAACGCGTCCGAAAAATGCATCATATTTAATGAAAATTGAAGCATTTTCATTTGTAAAAATTGTAACTTGAAAAAATTTAAACTGTCGATCGTTAAAATTAAAAACTCTGCAACATTAGAAATATGCAACACAAAGTTTTGTAATTCTCAAAACTTAATATTGAAAAACTCTTGAATTTTAAAGTTTTATGAATTAAAATTCTTAAATCTTGACGATTTTCATGATGCAGGAGAGAAAAACTCAAATTTTTGATTCCAAATTTTTCAAATTAAAGAAATCTTGAATACAAGCATTAAGATTACAGAATTTTTAATTGTAAAACTAGAAACGTCAAAATTAGGTACTCTTTAATTTTAAAGAGAAACAATTTCAGTTTTCACAATGTTGAAGAGTTTAAAGTGAAAAATGTTCAATTTTAAAGATGTGAGATTAAAAATTCTTCAATTTTGATGATTTTGAAAATTAAAAATTAAGTTTTTAATGCTAAATATTCCTAATTAAAAAATACCAGATCAAGCTGATATAAATTTCAAATTTATTAGTTATTTTAATACTTTAAAATTGAATAATTTTTAATTTTTAATTTTCTAAATTAAAAAATCTTTACTTTTCAACATTTTTAAATAAAATTTCTTACAAATTTACGATTTTAAACAGCAAACGTCAATTTTTTATCTTTAAATCTTGCAAATTGTATTAAATTTGAATGTGAATCATAAAAATGATAAAATTTTTATTTGTGAAATTAAAAAATTGTATGCTTGTTAATTGCAAAGTGGCAAAATAATTTTTTTAAATTTTAATGATGTACAATCAAAAGTTATACAACTGTGATAAATAACGATAATTACTCTTAAATGTTGATGATATTAATGACTTAAACAAATTTTTATTTTTTAATCCTTAATCTTCTAGATGAAAAGTTTTTTATTAAAAGCATCAAAAATAAAGAATTTTTAATTGTGAAATTTTAATTTTAAAGAAACCAAAGACTTAAGGGAAGAACAAAATTTAAGAAAATTAAAATTCTAGTCATCAAAAATATATAATTTTGTATTGTAATTCTCTACACTTGCATAATTTTCTATACCAAATTTTTAAAATTAAAAAAGGTTTAATTACACACATTTTTGATTAAAAGCCATACAATTATTAAACGTTACAATACAATTTTTTTTCTAATTAAGGAAATACAAAATTTCAAATTATTTAATTTTTAAGACGCATATTTTGAATGTACTTTATTTTCTATCCTTCTTTCATAGTACAATCTTCCAGATTTGTAATTAGAAATTATTCAATTTTGAATATTAGCCATTTAAATTTTTTCAATTAAAAATATTTGCAATTCTAGTTTCTTCAATATTTATTATGCGCAATAAAAAATTATGCAATTTCGAATACTTTCTCAAAACAAATAATTTTAATTTCAAATTTTTAAATTGCAAATGCTTTAGTTGTAATGTATTTAAAATTCTAATAACTTTTTACATATGTAACATCATTATGTTTCTGTATATAAAAATTAACTTTGCAGGAACTTCAAGTTACTATTTTCATAAAGGAACTCTGTTTATTATTTTTATTTTTCTTTATTTTAAAAATACACACAAAGTGAAATATACAGCTTTTTCTTTTTTAATTTTTTAACTTAAATGATTGATTTATTTGCTTTTGCAAATAAAATAAAAAATATTTCAAACCAAGTAGTAATTTTTTGCAGATCACTGAGCTCAAATTTCCTGAAAAATACGAGTTTAATAAAGAAGGAGGCGTGATGTATCACCTTCTGCCAAGGGGAAAAAACCTCGCAAGATCAGCCAGGTTCGATACGGGCATTCACCTCTCTGGATTTTTATTTTCAAATAAAAAATAATTTTTATTTTTGTTAATATTTTAAATACAAAGAATTTAAAATTCCATCATGACAAATTTTTTAATATTAGGAATGTAAATATTTTCGGAATGTGTCAAATAATTTAATAAATTAGTATATCTAATAGATATTCATAAAATGAATAATATTTCAGGTAATGTTAGTATAAGTTAGTAAGTGGTTAGTATAAGGGCCATTTTATTAATTTTTAATTAGGAGCTACCAATTAAGTCACCGCAGCCTAACAGGGAAAACGTCAGAAATTGTATTTCCTGAATCTTAGTGGAAAATGCTATTTTTGTATTTTTATTAAATATTTGTAATTTAGGAACAGTTTCTTACTTGTAAATTATTTGCTACCAATTACGCCACCACAGACGTCACTGACAGTTTCATAATTTCATTAATTATTTATATTAAGTTAGTGGAAAGCTTCTAATGTGTCCCCTAAGGGTTTACATTTTTCATTCACCCTCTTCCTATTCCTTAACACACC
>JAAAKG020000008.1:3425660-3469283 GCA_010014905.2 Druon quercuslanigerum | reverse complement strand
TATACTCTTTACGATGCCTGTGATTGGCCAGGGCGCCCCACCATGGAGGCAGGACGCACTTGATTGGCCAATCAAGTGAACTGCAATGTTCACGAAACGTCAGCAAAATTCGTAGTTTTGTACACAATTGAAACCCGAAATATCTACTTTATCATCAGTAAAATTTGTTACCCAACTAAATTACTGAACCAGCAATTTTTAATACGCCGTCGATTTTTTTTTGGTAAAGAACTGCACAGAAATTAAAATTGGAATGAAAAAAATTACAAAAACAAAAAATGTTAAATTAATAAATCATAAAATCGTTAGAAGAACTGAATCATTATTTGCCTCTTTAATAAAAATATATTTTTCAGATTTAAGTCAAAGTGTTTTTATTCCTTGATAGTGAGAAGAACAGAATGGAGAATAAATATTAAGGCCTTTAATTTTGGAGAGACAAAAATAAAAAAATAAAAATTAGGCACATTAAATTTCTAATAAAAATCTTATATTCTAAAATATCTGGAGTTTTTTTGTTCTTCATTTGTTTATTTACAAAAGCTTTACCCAAAATATAGAAAACTGACATTATTTATTAATTAATTTTGTACTTTTTAATAACTGATTAGCTAAACTCAAATTAATTATAAACGAAATAGGTGCATTTACAACCAAATAGTTCAACTTTCATACAAAAGGGTCTAATTTTTAAAAAAATATTTGTATTTTTATCAGATATTTGAATTTTCAACCCATTAAGATAATTTTTTAACTAAATGGTGAAAGTTTAAAAGAAAAAAATTCAAGTCCAAACAAAGAAATTCCATGTTCTATAAAATAGTTCAATTTTAATCTAAGAGTACGATTTTTTCCTAAGAGGACGAATTTTTTATAAATAATTACATTCAAACAAAAATATTTAAATATTTTAAAAACTTGTCTGAAAAAAATTTATTTAAAACCAAATAGTTAAATTTTCAAAATGAAAGATAAATTTTTAACTAAATTGTGGGCGTTTCAAAGAAAAAATTAAACTTTTACCACCAAAAATTGCATTTTCAAACAATTACTTGAAATCTTAGCGAAAATGACGAAGTTTTTAGATAAGGGATCAATTTTTCATTTAAAGTACGATTTTTTTCAAAAAATATAAACTTTCAACAAACTATTTAATTTTATAACCTACAAACTTGTATTTTTAAACAAACGATTGATATTTTTTAACTAATTTTGTAACCAAAAATGAAATAATGAAATTTTTAGTTGAAAAAATTAGATTTTAATTCTTAAAAAGTCTTTGACAAAATAGATTAATTTTTTAATCACCTAGCTGAATTTTAAACCCTCAAAGGTACATTTTTAACTTAATGTTGCAAATTGAAAACAAAAACATTAAACTTCAGAGAAAAATAGTTCCATTTGCCAACAAAGAATTAAATTTTCGAGACAAAAAGACGAATTCTCAAACAATAATTTAATTAAAAAAGACTTTATTTTTGTCAACTTCCTGAAAGATTGCAAATTACAAAGATTTATTTAAAACCGAATAGTCGAATTTTAAAATAAAAAATGTGAGTTTCAACCGAATATATATAATAGTTCAATTTTTATTCTAGAAATTTAATTTTCAACAAAAAAACTGCAATTTTCAACACAATGGATACATTTTTAATTACATGGTCGCTTTCTTATTTTTAAAAATGTAGTCCTTAATTGATAAAATCATTTTAATTTGTTGAGAATCAACATAAAATTTTGCGTCCTTTTAAAACTGACTTAGGGAAAACATTTTTGACTGGAAAAATTTCCAAATGATATCGTTTTTTATTTTATTATGACATCTTTTGTTTTCACATTTCGATATTGATCTTATTTTTGATTAATTCAAACTCCTAAAACTCAGCTTAAAATTTATATTAATCTGCAAAATTATTTATCTTTATTGTTCTCCTTAATATTACAAATTGTCAAAATACAATTATTTAGGATCAAATATCTTAAAAAAGGTACCCACTGTAGCTAAAGGTTGAGGATTGAGAAAAGATTTTTTTATTAAAATATATTTTTAGTTAAAAATTAATTATAAACGAAATAGGTGCATTTACAACCAAATAGTTCAACTTTCATACAAAAGGGTCTAATTTCTAAACAAATATTTGTATTTTAACCACATAATTAAATTTTCATCCCAGAAAGATAATTTTTCAAACGAAATAATGAAAGTTTAGAAAAAAAATTCAAGTCCAAAAAAAAAATTCCATGTTCTAAGAAATATTTTAATTTTAATCTAAAAATACGAATTTTTAATTAAAAATTACATTGAAACAAAAATATTCGAATATTTTATTAGATAGTTAAATTTTAGTCGAAAAAAGATTATTTAAAACCAAATAGCTAAATTTTCAAAAAAAAAGATAATTTTTGAACCAAAAATATTATATTAGTATAAAATTTTTTTTACAAAATACTTACATTTCTGAACATACAGCTAAATTTTTAATTTACAAAGATTAATTTTCAATAAAATTGTGGAAGTTTCAAAGAAAAACATTAAACTTTTAATAAACTATGTAAATTTTTAACCTACAAAGATGTATTTTTAATCAAACGATTGATAATTTTTAACTAACATTTTAACCAAAAATAAAATAATAAAATTTTCAGTTAAAAAATTATATTTTAATAAAAAAAAAGTCTTCAACAAAACAGAATAATTTTTTAACCACCTAGCTGAATATTGGGCCCTCAAAGGTGCATTTTTTAATAAAATGTTAGAAAATAAAAACAAAAACAGTACATTTCAACTAAAAACATTTTTATTTTCCAACAACGAGTTAAATTTTCAGGACAAAAAGACGAATTTTCAAACAATAATTTAAATAAAAAAGACTTTCTTTTTGTTCACTCCCTAAAGGAATGCAACCTAAAAAGATTTATTTAAAACCAACCAGCCGAATTTGAAAATAAAAAATATGAATTTCAACCGAATATATAAAATAGTTCAATTTTAATTCTATGAATTTAATTTTCAACAAAAAAAAAAACAACAATTTTCAACACAATGGATAAATTCTTAATTACATGGTCACTTTCTTATTAAAAAAAATGTAGTCCTTAATTGATAAAATCTCTTTAATTTGTTAAAAATCAAAATAACATTTTGCATACTTAAAAAAATGGCTTAAAAAAAACATTTTTGACTGGAAAAATTTCCAAAAGATATCGTTTTTTATTTTATTTTGACATCTTTTGTTTTCGCATTTCGATATTGATCTTATTTTTGATTAATTCGAACTCTTAAAACTCAGGTAAAAATTTATATTAATCTACAAAGTTATTTATCAACATTATTCTCTTTAATATTACAAATTGTGAAAATATAATTATTTAGGATTAAATATCTTGAAAAAGGCACCTATTGTACCGAAAGGTCAAGGATTGAAAAAGAATTTTTTAATAACATAAATTGTTAGTTTGCAAAAAATGTTTTTTTGCTGAATTTTATTTTAAATTTTGTAAACCGTAAGAAATAAAGAAAAATCTTTGATTTAGAATTCACAAATATTATCGGTCTAAGAAAGGATTGATTTCGTTTCAAATAATTATACAACACCTAATACATTGTAAAGATTAAATTTTTAATTGAAAAGCGTCTTTAAAAATCTATCGGCTTAGCCCCAATCTCCCGTACTCAGAAATGCGTATCAGAATTACAAAAAAAGTTCACACGTTTTATATTTTTCTTTAAAAAATCAAGTTTCCGCTTAGCCCCACTGACGGCTTAGCCCCACTCTCCCCTGAATAATTTCTGAAGTGCCGTGAAAAACGCGAGTTCCATTCCGTAAAAAGTATTGAGGATGTCACTCAATTTACGAAGCCCCTTCGTTTCCCTCCATTTTCGCAATATTACAGGAACATACAGATGGGTGATATGAAAATTATTGCCTCGCTTGTTATATTCCTCATCCTCTCAAAGCAGCCAATTTACCTGCTGAGTATTTAATATCGAGGATCAAAAGTTACCTGCCGGAATTCACGTATTTTAAAAGTATTTTAAAAATTTCTTCGCTTCTCTGGAAGTCTTGTAAATTTTGTAATAATGCTGAAAAATTATGTACTTGCAAATTTAAATGAACTGCTCGGAGAAATTTGAATATTAAAATTGTAGTTTAATGGAAAATTTTTTACAAGAAATTCTGCTAGCTGAGTCAAATAAGAAAATTAAATAATAATTTTTGAAAATATGTGTTTTATGAGGAACAGTTTTCGTATAATAATTCAAAAATGAAATACTCTGTAGCAAAATAGTTTATATTTTAATTTTAGCCTAAATTTTAAATAACAAACAGG
This sequence comes from Druon quercuslanigerum, assembly GCA_010014905.2. Classification (NCBI taxonomy): domain Eukaryota; kingdom Metazoa; phylum Arthropoda; class Insecta; order Hymenoptera; family Cynipidae; genus Druon; species Druon quercuslanigerum. The sequence continues at coordinate 3,464,951 of JAAAKG020000008.1, read as the reverse complement.
AATACTAATTATATAATATATATAATAATTATATATAATTATATTATATAATAATTTTTTTTTCAATTTTGGGCATATTTCGATGCTATTTTTGAACAGTGTCACAAAAGCGTATGATCATCAGTGTAAAATAATTTCCTAGGATAGTGTAACATTTTAAAATTGTAAAAAAAGATGTAGCAAAGTCTAAAAACATTTTATTGGTTGGCGAAACATAACCAAAATTAAATAAATATATAGTTTAAAGGAATTTTAGAGAAAGTTTAGAATTAAATGTTTGATATGTTTTGAAAAAATATTTTTACAGATTTTGCAAGCAACAAGTTTTCCTTTTTAGACCTAGGACGAAAAATATTCAAAAATCGCTATTAAAAAATGCTTGCATAATTGAACTTTAAATACATTATAGAATAGTAAATAATAATAATCGTTCTTAAATAATAACAAAAATCCAGTTTTGAACTTTTCTGATTCCATATTTAAAAATTAAGCATAAAACTGTTTTGTAAATATAGATTTTTTTCAACCTCTAAACTGTTTTAAGTTGTTTATTACCGATTCGTGTTCTTTAATATTCTACTCTTTCCTGAAAGGTTTAACATAGATTTTTTTTCATCAAAGGGCAGATCCAGAAAATTTTTTAAATAAATTGTTTAACGTCTTTTGTTGATGAAGGGGTGGGGGTCAAGATTTTCTTGTACTATCTTTATGGAATACATTTTTTTTAATTCACCTTTTTAGGTTCAAAATTCAGCTTCTCGTTTCAATGTTGAACTATTTTATAAAAAATCATTTTTTTCTAGTTCAAGATTTATAATTTTAGCTGACAATTCAACATTTTGGTAAAAATTAACTTTCCTGTTGAAAGTTCATATTTTTCGTTTAAAATGCAACTGTTTGGCAGAAAACTGATCTTTTTCATTTAAAATTGATAAAATTTGGTAAAAAAAACTGAATTGCTTCGTAAAAAATTACATTTTCTATGGCTAATTCATATTTTTGATTTAAAAAATAATATTAAGCTTGTCCTTTTGGCTTAAAATTTTAACAAGCTACTAGAGAATGTAATTATTTGTTAAAAATTAAAACTCCTCTGTAGAAAATTCGTTTTCCTAAATCCAAAACATTTTTCAATACAGATTAAACTATTTTATTTCTGGTTAAAAATTTATCTTTTCATGCTAAAAATTTAAATACTTGGTTGAAGACTCGTCTTTTTTGTAGAAAATTATTTTTCTTGGTTAAAAATTTAAGTATTCATTTAAAAACGGATGCATTCTATAAAAAATGGTATTTTTTTGGAAAAATAAATTATATTTTTTTTATACGAAATCAAATCTCTCTTTTTGAAATATAAACGATTATATTTTTTGTGAAAACTTGCCTGTTCAGTTTGAAAATTAAAATCCCTTGTTTGAAAGTTAACCTAATTTCTTTTAAAAATTTTTATTTGATTGAAGATTACTACTTTAGTATAAAATGCATTTCTTTGGTTCCTTTAGGTACATTGTTTGAAGTTCTCTTTCCGAGGGTAAAAATAATTTTTTTCAATAAGAATTTGACTATTGTATCAAAAATTTATTTTTTCAATTAAACTTCATATTTTCTGGTGAAAAATTTAAGGTTTTGCATATACTTCTGAACTTAAAATCATCTGATTGCAATATTATAAAAATTTTCTCCCTAGGTCAGGTATAAATTTATTTTCGGCTTCATCTATGATTTATTATAATGGCAAAAGTTCTTGTCAAAGTTGTAATATTTTTTATTTTATGTGTAAATTTCTTCAATAAACTATAATAAACAATAAACACTCGACAACAAGTGTTTTGATTTTTAATTATTTCAATTTTTGTAAAGACTGGTCGAAGTTGTAATTTTTTTATTTAATGTGTAAATTTGTTCAAGAAACTAAAACAATTGACAACAGGTAGTTTCATTTTTAATTATTTTAATTTTTGTTAAGGCTGGTATTATGGTATGAAAAATAATAATTTTCCACAGAAATTTACATAAAATTAAAAATTGTTTTTATGACTTCAAACGCCTTAATTTCTTAAATGTAAAATACTTTTTTCTTCTATAATGCCTTGTAGATTTTGAGAAACACATAAAATTGAAAAGAAAATAAAAAGTTAAAAAAAAATTAATTACAGAAATTTGTACTTCATTTTTGTTGCTTTTTGCTTTTCCACAAGAAAACAAATTTTTTTAAAGTTGCGGTACAAAATTCAATAATTTCTTCAATTTTTATTTAAAACTTTTCGAAAGGTTTGGTTTTTTAAAAAGATAAAAAATATCTCTATTAGGGGTCATGCGCCTCAGATTTTCATTAGCTTTCCAACAGTTTTAAAAAACATTTTTCACTTTTTAAACATTTTCTCGGTCAACACAAAATAAAATTATCATAATTATCATATTGCAGCTAAATGCAAACATTTGTTTCAATTCGCGGTGTTCAATCTAAGCACCTTTTAAGAAAACATAGCAAAAATTGAACAAATACTTAAATTTCCGCAAGAAAAAATTATTTTTAAACAAAACATGGAATAGTTTAAACTTTTAGTCAAAAAATTAATTTTCAAGAAAGAAAAACCGATTTTTGAAAAAAATACTTTAATTTTTAACCTGACTGATAAATTTTTAACTAAAATTATAAATATTAAACGTCAATAGGTGAATTTTAAATCAACAAGATAATTTTTCAGCTAAAATAATGAATCTTCAACTGAAATAGTATAATTTTCAAAAACAGAGTATTAATTTTTACTAAAAAAGATAAATTGTGAACCAAAATATAAATAATTATATATAAATTTTAAAAAATTATTTTTCAACAAAGCAGATGAATTTTTAACTTAAATTATGAAATATTCAATTAGAATAACTTAAATTTTAAGACAAAAAATTACTTTCCTAAAAACTAACTTTCCACATACAAAAAATTACTTTAAATATGGGTACATTTTCAAACAAAGTGATGAATTGTCGAGTAAAATTCTAAACTTTGAAGTGGAATATTTTACTTTTAACCCAAAAAGTTGAATTTTCAACTGAAAAATAAATTTTCAATCAAAAAGGTTGATTTTAACCAAAAGAGATGAATTTTAATTCAACCATGATATATCAAATTGAACGAAAAATTAAATACTCAACTTTTTAGTCAAAAAATGAATGTTCAAGAGAAAAGATGAATTTTTATCTAATATAATGGAATGTTTAACTGGAGTAATAGTTACACTTTCAGTTTAAAAACAAAATAATTTCAATCAAAAAAGAAACAAATTTTCAACAAAATATTAAAATTTTTGGCAAAAAATAACTTTTCATCTGAATAAAAAACCTAGTTTTGTATCTAATAGGGCATATTTTAACCAAAAAACGAATTTTTAATTAAAATGATGAGTTGTAAATCAAAAAAATGAATTTTCTACAAAATAGTTTAATTTTCAGCCAAATAATTCTAGATGCAATAAAAAACAAATTTTCAACTAAAGTGATAAACATTGAACTGCAAAACTTGAACTTTTAAACGAAAAAAAGATTTTTAAATATGTAGATCATTTTGCAAAGAAAAAGATAGTATTCTACCAAAAACATCGATTTTTAACCAAATATGTGGATTCTCAACGAAAGCGTTGAATTAAAATTTTTGATTTAGAATAACAAATTTGTATACAAATTTTTTGAATTTTAAACAAGAAAGAAATAATTTTCAACCAAAAATGGATATTTGAATTTTCAGTTGAAGAAATTAGTTTTCGACCAAACTGAAGTAAATTCTTGGTTTTTTAAATTAAATTACCGGTCTTTTTGCGATCTTTTCCGTTTTTCCGGTTAAGCCGCCACCCTGCATATTATTATTTAAAAAATTAATAGAAGGAATGTACCATTTTGAGAAGGTGATGCTTTCCATTTAAAAGTTAAAATTCCAAATTAGGAATTATTATTTTTAATGCTATACATTTTTTAGTTTTATGCTAGTTGAGTTTATTAATACACTTAAAAATAACATAATGATAACATAAAACAAATAACAAATCAAGAATTAAAAATAAATCTAAATTATTTACTAGTAGAATGTTGTGTTTAAAAAAATGTTTATAAGCATTTCGCGATTTTTCAGCTGATGCCGAAAATTCGATAACGAACATAATTCGCTTCTCGAAGTCAAGGAGAACTATGTAAGGCCTCGAGTGTGCAATAGGTACACTTGTCGAGAATATAAAGTTCCAGTATATGCGGTACTTCTCAATATCGACAATATTGACGTTATTTCCCTAGGAGCGTTTAGCGGAGCGATAATAAGGTTAATATAAGTGTTCCTACTTTTCACTATACAATTATAATTATGATAGAAAAAAAAACATGATTGATTTAATAAATCCTCTTTATAAAGAAAGAAGGTTAGTATTAGAAAATACTTACTCACTTCCAAAATCTTCAATTATATCCAAGGTAAAAGCCCCAAAAAGCAAGTACTTAGAATGAAATAAATATTTGTATAAATTCTAGTTAACAGATTTTAAACAAATTTTCAATCAATAAGGCAAATATTTTCCATTTCTGAAAATTAAATAAACCTTTTTTTAATTAAAGCAAAAAACTTGTTTGATTCAATTATATGAATTGAAACAAAATTTTGTTGCTTGATACAACAACAAAAATTACTGAGTGCGGAATTCTAAGATGATCATCTGCTCATGCTAACAGCGTAAAAAATTTGAGTCAGTAGTGTAAAATTAAGAGAAACTAATCAATCATCAAAAAAACAGATTGATGCACAATTCTGACTTTTGATGCAAAAAACAGCATAAAGGTCGAATTCCTTTAAAGAATTCCATTTTTAGCATGGAGTTTTTCAGCAGACACACTTTGCAATTCGCTTTTCATGTAAGCGAATATACTATACAGGTAGAAGTTTTCTGTACCTTGTACCCACCTTTCAGCAAACCGACCTCTCATCTCGACCGGAGCCATAACGTTTATTTTCATGCTTACTTTGCTCCAGCGGACGAAATACCTCAAAAGTACACTATGCGGTACCCTCCATCTCGTTCGTACTGAGCCGTTCGACCCTTGACTCGCACTTCGTGGCAAGATTTTCTGATGGGGCGAACTGAGAGAAAGCCGGGGTCAAATGAGAAATTTCTGAATGAAAAAAAATTGAAAACAGAAGACATTGAAATTTAGAAATGGATTCGGTAACAGCATGTGATGCTGCGAAATACCTATATTACCGATCTCAGTTTTTCAGGGCATTGAATATTTTTTTGAACCTCAGACGGGACTGAAGTAAACTTTCAAGAATTGGAAATAAAGGACAAGGAAAGACAATTAATAGAAAGATAGGGGATGATTGAGGAATCAAAATACAATAAATGGTATAAGATAATAAAAAAGAAAGGTATACCAAAGTATTTTGAGAAGGGATGGGGAGAGAGAAGGTGGATCAGAATAGCAAGATTTAGATTGGGAAACGAGGTAAGACAGGGGAGGTATTGGGAAAAAGAAGAGAACAGAAAGTGTAGAATATATGAATGGGAAAAGAAAACACGCGAGCACGTATGGGAAGGATGTAGAAGAGGAATGGAGGATAAAGGAAGCTGGCAAGAGAATGTGGTTAAGATTCTAAGGGAGGATGGATTAGGAGAAGATTGGATGAAGAAGTTGGAGTGTGCTAAGGGACAAAAAAAGTGGAAGCATAAGGAAACGGAAGTCGCCTAGATTAGAAGTGTAAAGATTGTAAGTAATCGATACGTAATAGCATAAGCAAACTGAAATGCGTTTGCGTTCTCATTCTCTTTTTCTGGCTTGTACTTGCACTCTCGCTTTCGACCGCTCGCTCGAGTTAACGAACTAGATAGATATAAGACTTTATGTAAATATTTGTAAATATTTGTAAATATTAAGGTTGCAATTTCCTTTTTGTTCTTTAATATGTAAGCGGAAATATTGTAAGGAATGGAACTGATGTAAATCCTTAGGGGACACATTATGAATAAAGAAATAAAAAGTTTAGAAGCCTTAAGTTAAAAATTCTATGTTTGAAGTCTGTGAATTTTTACTAATTCAAATCAAACCGAAAAGAGATTTTTTGAAACCTAAATTTCAAATGGTTTCATTTTAAATCAAATAAAGTCAAAGGTTTCTGAATGGATATTCTACGATTACGAATTCATCATTTATAAAAAGTATTAAGAAGGCTTATAAGTAGAAGACTTCCACTTTGATTAGTTTAATTTGTAATTTATTCCTAAATACTTTAAATAAAAAAAATCAGCTTTAAAAATTTTAACTTTGAATTCTGTTACATGACGTAAAATTTTTTTTAAACAAGAAATGATTCCAAATTTTTTCTTCGATTTTAGTGGCTACTTTGTGAATAATAGAAAAAGTTGGTTTTACGTCAATGATTAATAGAAGAGGTGAAGTAATATTCGAAAGATTACTAAATATAATGAAAATAAACTAAAAATGTAGAAAGTTAAATTATTAAAAACTTTTTTATTCTGAAATATTCGCTTACTTTTTCATTTATCCCAATCGATTTTAAAGCTTATAACCACTTACAAAATTTTCACTACAATAAACATTCCAAGAGCGCATAATAATAGATAACAATTTTCCTTTATCAATAGAAAATAAACTTTTTTATTTTTCTCGCGTATCTGATATTATATTTTGAACCCAAAGTTCTATTAGCTCCTTCTTTTTCATAACACCACTTTAATCTGGTTTAATTTTGTCCATAATTTTGAGTACTTATATTTCAATAAACTAAAAATGTAGAAAGTTGAATTACTAAAAAGTTTTTATTGTGAGATGAATTTATGTGTGGATAATTGCCGAAAATTAAAAATTAAGACCTCTTTCTGACAAAAAAATATTTTATCTCTAATATTATTTTTTAATTGTTTAACTTCAGTCGATTAATAGTAGACTAGCATTTTTAAATAATAAAATATAAGTTTAATCGCCTTTCTGAAGTGTCACGTTTCTAAAATATTCGCTTACTTTTTATTTTATCTCAACCAATTTTAAACCTTATAACCATCTACAAAATTTTCAATACAAAGAAAAATCCAAGAGCACATAATAAAATATAAAAATTTTGCTTCATTGATACAAAATAAACCTTTTTATTTTTATCGCGTATCTGATTTTATATTTTTAACCTAAAATACTATTACCACCTTTTTATTCGTAGCACCACTTTAATTTGGTAATAATTGTTTTCAAAATACTTATTTACTTTTTTTAATATATATACTATTAATATATACTGCACTCGTATAGTCAGGAGACATCGAGCAAGAACCACTATTCCATATTTGCGTGTGGATTTCAAAAATAAGTTTTTGACCTCCCCCCCACCTTTTCTTTCACGTTGTTTTCTTCAGAATTTGAATTTACCGCGCTGGACCTGTATCTTTCTGATTGGTGTTCGACTAAAGCACGGAAGGCAACATAGCAAAAACAAAACTCATAATTTTCAAATGTTCGGAATCAGAAAAATTGACAATAGACAAGAAAACATGTTTAAAAATAATTTCTAGCTGTAATCCAAAAAAATGTGACGCCTAATTGGAAAAATAAGCTGATGAAAAAGATTGGTATGTCAAAATTTTTGTGATCATTCATATAAAGCAGAAGAGTTTACTAGTTAAGTATTGCCAACATTGCAATCGAGATAACGTCGCCATTTTACCTTCTTCGTTGTCCTCGTTTTCGGATGACATAGCATTATTTTTTATCAGAGAGAACTAATGATCAAAATTTGATTTTTTTCCTAGTTAAAAATTCAACTGTTCTGTTAGAAATTGTTGCAGTCAATTCAGAAGAGTGAAATAGTGGTGGATTTAAAATAAATATTCTTTTATTTTATTGGATTAGTGAAGACGTGAGTAAAAATTACATGCTTTTGTATTTTGCAGCCCCGTGGTACTCTGAAATGAAAGTGACGGAAATGTTGACCAAGGCCGAGGGTGGCGCTGGCTGTACTTTTAGGCCAACAAAAATTAAAATACATGGGAAAAGTGTTATAAATGTGAGATTTTGTACTTTTTTAATTATAAAAACGGACTTTTTCAACTTTTTTTTGGTTTAGAATTAAGTTTTCAGGCTTTTAGACTAAAAATTTATCAACGTTTATTGTAATGAACAAAAATAAAGGGATATAAGTGTGTTGTGCAAATTTACACTGTACCATAATAAATTTTTCTAAATATTTTTCAAGTTTACGTAAATACAGCGTTTCAAATGGTAGTACTCATTCGTTTAATTTTATGTATTTTTATTTATACTATATTTATTCTTAATTAAATATGGTTCACAAATACATCTTTTTATTTTAAAACTTTGTCAATATTTATTTATTCTATAATTGCTTTACAATATGAATGGTTAGAAATACTTGACATATTTGTAACTATAGACATTATTCATAACATAATTAATATTATAAACATCTTAAAATGAAACAAAGTAAATTATTTTCTAGTTTTAAAAAGAACTATAAATGTTTATTATTTAGTTCAATTACCTGTTAATTTTCATAATCATTATAAATGTAAATTAAATTAAATTGAAATTTACTATTTTTGCAGTTAACAATATTTACATTCCAATAAGAAAAATTTATTGTGAACTTTGTAAAACTATTATTGGCACTTTATAAAAAGTGTATTTGTATTTAATCATAAAAAGAATGTTTTGTTCACTTTACATTAGTACTTATTAATTTATTGAATCTTTAATATGTTATAAAATATTTTTTGGATGTAAATATATGCAAAAAAAACTTATTTTAACAATGAAAATAAATTGAATTTGTATTTTCCCCATGCATTTGGGGATCCAGCCTGGAAACCTAGCCAGGCCCTGGCTAGATGTAGCGTTTTATTCTGACTTAGCCCAGGCTTTAACACTAGGCCAGGTACCATATTCTCCAGGTTTTGGCCCGGTTAGGCCCATGACAAAATTTCTACACAGAAAATAAAATGTTACAAATTACTTACAATTGAGGGGTTGGATCGTATAAGGGCGTATAGAATGTTCTCTTGTGAAATCATAGTCCCCTGGAGGCTTTAAAACAAATCTTGGATTTAAAATTTTTGAAGGACATATCTGGACGTGAAGTTTTATTATGTATCTTTTTTTCTGTAGACAAAAAGTTGTGACTTTTTTAGTTTTAGAAGTAAAACCAAACAACTGACTTTTTTGAAAAACTTGATTTTATTCCGTTTTTCACTTCAACTCGTGCTCAGTGCATCAGTTTTCAAAACTTTTTAATGAAAATTTTAGGAAATGTGCTTTAAGATGTCCTTCGATTGACAATATGATAGGAATCCAAACCTGTTGTTTTCAAAAATTATTAATACTTTTTTTTCTGATGCTCGGCGCGAATCGAACACTTGTAACCTCCAGCGTTTCGTTTAGCGAGGAAATTTTGAGCAGGCAAATACTTCTCGCGACAAAAATTCGAAGAAAGGTATGATGAAGTTTTTTGAAAAGTCTTAGATGAAAATATTTAATAGTTTAGGGGTAGTTATGAATTTAGTGAACGTCTGCGCTGGAGTTATCGCATGATATTCAACTTTATTAGGATTAAAATTTAATTTAATGTGCACTGTCCAGAGCATAGTTAAGGACTGACTAATCTGTTTTATTTTTGAAATAGATTTAGAAAAAGTGTGAGAAAAATTGTGGATAGATTTGTTTTCAAAATGCATGTTCAAGGTCGCTTACGAGTTAAGCCGAGTGTGGGTGTAAACGTTACGTGTACATTATAGTATCCTACATTTAAATCTAAAGAAACCGGAAAATACACTCAAAATTAAATCAAATTCATGAATATTTCGTTAACTTATTTTTGTATTACTGTTATTCACTAAAAAATTTCAGAATATCATATTATAAGCAAAAACTCTCTAGCGAGAGAACTTGGCACAGCGGAGTGCATAGTAAGATCGAAAACTCCAGCGCTGACGTTCACTAAAATCATAACTACTCCTAAACTATTGAATATTTTGATCTAAGACTTTCCAAAAAACTTCATTATACCTTTGTTCCAATTTTTGTCGCGAAAAGTATATGCCTACTCAAAATTCTCTCACTAAACGAAACGCTGGAAGCTACAAGTGTTCGATTCGCGCCGAGATAGAGAAAAAAATTAATAATAATTTTTGAAAACAACGGTTTTGAATTCCTATTATACTGTCAATCAAAGGACATCTTAAAGCACATTCCCTGAAATTTTCATTAGAAATTTTCAAAAACTGATGCACTGAGCACGAGTTTTTTTAAAAAAGTCAGTTTTTTCGTTTTATTGCGAAAACTAAAAAAGTTACAACTTTTTGTCTGGATGAAAAAAAATGCACAATAAAATTTCACGTCCAGATATGTCCTTCAAAAATTTTAAATTCAAAATTTGTTTTGAAGCCTCTAGGGGACTATGATTTCGCATGAGAAAATTCTATACTCCCTGATATGATCCGGCCCCTCAAATATAGAATACATTAAAAAGAAAAAATAGATTGTTATAAGCCATAAGAAATTTATTTTTCATAATTTTTTAGCAAAATGTATTTTAAGATGGTAACATTTTCCTTTAAAAAAATAGAACGAAATTAAATTAATTATTATTCAAATTTTTTCCATAAGCTCTACGCTTGCCGTTCCATTGATAATTTATTCCCAAAAAGTTATTTATTGCAACCTTTACTTCTAAACTGAAATTTTCCAGCTGCTTATGCTAGTAATTTAATACTAACTTATAGATTTAATTTTTTAATGGAAATTGATAAGTATTAATGGATAAAATTTCTGCTATTATAATTTTTAATTAAAACTCATCTTAATTGAATATAATATATTAATTGGAAAAAGTGTTCCAACAATTTCAATTACTTTTAGGTTAAAATTTTTATTATTTGGTTGAAAATTTAATTACGTTATTAAAAAAATTAATATTCTTTTTATATTAAATAGTTTTGTCAAAAAAATACATTCCGTTCGGTAAATGAGTTCGGCAGTAAGGGGGTAATGAGGGGGTAGTAGGGGAAGTCAGGGGTAATTTCGGTAGGGGAAGTTGGATGATTGAGGTAAAATGAGAGTATAGAAAATAGATTAAGGAGAGAAGTAAGAAAAGTTAAGAGAAGAGGTTCAGGGAAATTAATCTTAGTGGAAATACGGGAAGGGGTAAAAAAGGAAGAGAGGGGAAATTGCAGGAGTGGAAATAAGAAGAAACTAATTACCAAGGTCAATCCTATTTGTATTTTTAATTTTATATCAACTCTATGTGCAATTTGAACTTAAAGAAATTATTTCTAAAATCAAAAATAAATTTAGAAACAAATAAATACTAATTCAAACAAAAAATAAAGAAAAAAAGGAAACTTGGAAGATTTTCTCGTTGCTGAAGATCATAAATATTTGATGTTCCAAACAAAAGACTCGCCGTCGATATCGCTCGGTTCGGTTGTAATAAGAGGTTGAAGATAAAGAAGTGGTAGGAGGGACTGGTTAAAAAGTGAGTGAGTTGGGGGCCGGTGGGGCCGCCGACTCATTGGCCGTGAAATATTGGGTAAAAAGGTTCGATAATTGATTACACAGATTTTTTATGCCACAAGAAACGTTAATTCTCGCCACGGCTGAATTCACCCCTCCGAATAATTCCGCTCGAAAAATCCCCAAGGAAGTGACGGCGAAGGCGTGGGGCCGACGATGAAATACTTATGTAGACTTCCCAGTCTTCTTTGCACGCAGCCAATTACCCTTCTGCTTTTCTTGTAAGAACTCAGTTCGAAAGGATCAGGAATCGCATCTATTTTCACATTTTTCAATTAAAAGTGGCTCTTTAATTAAGATAGCGGTATTTATTGAATCGGTAAGAGAAAATAAAGGATATCTATGCACTTGGAAATCCTGAGAATATCAGAGAATTTGGTTGGTCGGAAAAAGTTAGGAAGTTTTTTTGGGATTGTATAAGTTATTTAAAAGAAAAAAATGTAATTTTAAATTAAATAACGATAGGTTTTAATTTACAAGAGTGAATTTATATTTATTTAAGTAAAACTTTTTATTATCATATTCTTTCCTATCAGGAAATTTTTTTTTTAATTCTAATACCTTCAAAATTCAACAATTTGGTTATCTTTTTTCATACTAAGTGAAGTAATTTTTTGTTGTTAGAAAATTCAAATCATTTATGGAAAATGCTGTAAAAAATCCTTTTCAGTTTTAAATGCAACTGATTGGCTGAAACATAATCTGATAATTAAAATTTGAACTATTAGATTAAAAATTTAAAAATTTGGTTTCGATTATCTTCTTTCTTGTCAGAAAAATCATTCCTGGGTGAACATCAATTTTTTTTTAAACATTTATCTTTTCTTATTTAAAAAGTTAATTGGTTTAGATTAGAATTTAAATATTTAGTTGATAATTAAACTATTTACTTGGAACTTCTCTTTTTTGATTAAAAACAAATTTTTTTGCTTGCAAATGCAACTGCTTTGTTGAAGATTTCTCTTTTTGGCTTAAAATTTGAACTATTTTGTTACAAATCTAGGTTGAAATTTTTTTTCCAAAAGTCATATTTTCGATATTCAGAAATTAATCTGCTCGAGTTTCGGATTCAAATACTGTGTTTAAAATTCTAGTATATAGGTTGAAAATGAACTTTTTTTAAAGACTAGAATTTTCGAGTTAAAATGAAACTTTTTGCTTAAAAATTTTCATTTTCGTTTTTTGCACATTAATATGTTTAGATTTTGGATTTAAGTAATGGTTTAAAAAATCAGTTTTTATGTTAAAACTTCGTATTCGCGTTTTCAGGAAATTAATTTCTTCCGACTGAGGATTCAACTATTACGTTCAAAATTAAACTTTTAGTGAAAAACTTATCTTCATGGTTAAAAATTTAGCTGTTTTGTAGAAAAATTATCTTTTTGTCTTAAAATTTCAATTATTTTGTTAAAAACTTGACTGCTTATTTGAAAATTCATTTTTTTAAATCCATATTTATGTTTCTTAAAAAATAATTTATTTATGTTCAGAATTTAACTATTTCATTGAAAATTGACGTTTTAGTTAAAAATTTATATATTTGGATTAAAAATGCAAATTCTTGGCTGACAAATTATTTTGAGTATAAAATTCACATTTACGTTTTTTTTTTAAACTATTCTGTTTTGATTGAGTATTTGCTATTTGGATACGAATTTAACTGTTTGGTTGAAAAATAATTTTTTGTTTTAAACTTCATATTTTTGGGTTAAAGATTAAATTATTTTGTAGAGAATTCTTCTTTTCTTTGAAAATTTAACAAATTCGTAAAACGATATTACTCTTTTGTTCAAAACTTGATTTTTTAGTTTGAAAATTCATCTCTTTCTATAAAAATAAAAAAATGTATAAAAATGCAAGGGCTTTGTTGAAAAAGAATTTATTTTTATTTAATAATAAAATATTTTATTTGAAATATACCTTTTTCGCTAAAAATTCAACTAATTGATTGAAATTCAAACTACTTGGTTGAAAAAATCAATTTTTTTATTTGTGAGAAAGTCATCAGCTTAGTTAAAAGTTCACATTCTTAATTTAAAATTTAACTGTTTTGCTAAAAATCGGCCTTTTTCGGTAAAAAAAAATTAATTTTGTTTAAAAAATAATTTTACCAAAAAGAATTTATTCCTCAATTTTTGTGAAAAATATCCTTATTCAGGCTTGTTGGGGGGAATTCAGTACATATCCCTAGAATTTCTCACTATTAGAAAACATTTTAAACAGAAAACTCGAGAGCTATCTGAAAAAATCCTGGAATTGTCAGAAATTAATTTTCAGAAGTTGATAACATGCCCTGAAATAGCGCACCTTCATTTAATTTTTGAAATAATTTTTTAATTTTGACTGTAGCACGTAGAATAAAATATGAAAACCGAAGGAAGCACATAATTAAAATTTTTATTACAAAATTGTATTTCACGCAAATTGGAAAAAATCAATTTGATAAAAAATGTACGATATTAAAGCCGCTACACATACCCTCAACTGGGAAACCATCAAAGCTTTTCTTCTCCCGTGCAGCCTCTTAATTCAATTTTTCACGGGTATACCTTTTAATGGATAAAAATTGGCTTGTTAAGATTGAAGCTGCTTGCATTAATTTCCCGGGAAAAAATAACGGGATATTAATTACAACCCCTTGATTTAAATCGATGAGGAAATTTTCGAACAAGTCAAGTCCAAAACAAAAACTTCTCACCGCAAGTTCGATGGAGCGTTAAAACTTCAAACGTCTACTATACATGCTCGAAAATTAATTACCATAAAAAAGATTCTATCGTTTCTCAGCAGGGCGTCATCGATCGTTTGATATTTTTCAACAAAAGGTTGTAAATCACAGCTACCCTAGCATCAATACGTAGCAAGTTTTTTAAAATTATTTTACGCTAACATGTCAACTGTTTTGTTGGAATCTCAACTATTTAGTTGAAAATAAAAACCTTTGATAAAAATTAATATTTTTTCGAAAATTAATATGATTAGTCAGAGGAGTCAACTATTTAGTTAAAATTTCAATTTTTTAGTGTAAAATTATTTAACTTTTTTGATTACATTTAATATTTTTGGGGCCAAATTTCAACTTACGAGTTAGTTTTACCTGCAACCTGATATACACTTTTTCTTCAATCTTATGCGACCTCGTGCAATCTCATGCACCTTTTTGCAATCCCACGCACCTTTTTGCAAGCCCACGCACCTCTTTGCAATCCCACGCACCTCTTTTGCAATCCCACGCACATCTGTGCAATCCGATGCACTCTTTTGTAATTTCTTAGTTTTTAGTTATTCCTTTAATTTTTGTCTTGTAATTATTATTTCTAAAAAAGTCATTTTGGGAAATTATTATAAAAGAATCAGTATAGAAATAAAGAATGCCAAAATCGTCAAAGATTTGATACAAAGAAAAGAAAAACTATAAAGAATAAATTATTTATTTATTTACCGTTGGATTTTAACAAATTCGAGAATTACAAGGAAGTCCAGAAAATATATACATATATACATATAAGGAGCTTTTAGGGATTGAAAAGGATTGAAAAGGAAAAGGAAAAGGATTTAAAAGGTTTTTAAGAGATTCAAAAATATTTTCACAGATTTCAAGAAGTTCCAGGTCATATCGAGCAATTTTAGAAGGTTTTTAAGATTTCTAAACATTTCCGAAAATTTTAATAATTTCCAAAAGATTTCAAGAGATTGTAGAAGTTCCAAGGTATTTAGAAGAATTTTGTAGCACTTGCTAAGATTTTAGGATATTTATGATGAACTTTAAAAAATAGGGCCAACATCCATACAGTGAATAATCAGTAAAATTCAATTTCTTCTGAAAAAAGATCTACTCTCGTCGCTTTATTGGGAATCAAACCACAGAACAATTAGAGTAGATCTTTTTTTAGACACAATTTAAGTAAACCAATTTTTTAATTGAGTTTCCATCTATTCTTAAAAATAACGTTATCGCTAGGTTGATTTCTATATTCACTATGGTTCAAAATATATCTACATTGGTAGATCGTAACTACCTCTGATGATAATACAGATTCTTGTAGGATAATGAATATTTAAAAATGAAAATTTACGGAAAATAGTTCATAGAATTTAATTAAAATTTCAGACACTATAATGTGCTACTAAATTAAAATCAAAATAAATTTTTTTTTTATTTTTTTTTTCTATCAACTAATTACTTTTACCTCTAGGATTTAATTTTAATTTGAACAGATTTCCACGGATTTTAACAGTTTTAAAAAAATAAGGATTTTTTAACCAATTTGAAAGGATTTTAAAATATTTCAGGGAATTACAAAGAATTTTATTAGATTCAAGGAGACAGGATTAGGATTTATAGGAACACTAATTATTATAAATATTTTGGTTCATTTTACAAATTTAAAGAGACTTCAGCAAATTTTAATGGATTGACAAAATATGCCTAAAGGATTTAAAGGATTCAAAGTATTTAATGGAAAATCCCTGTATATCCGATTACTGTGAAGGAAACTATTTACAATTTAGGGAATTGAAATCAGATTAAAAATCTTTAAGATCCTTTTTTGAAATTCAATAATGAAGTTAAAGTATAGAATTCCTGAATATAAAGCCAAGAATTTAGCGACCAAATTTTAATAACCACCAGAAAATGTTTCTACTGTAATTTAAAAAAAGATTTTTTTAAAGAGAAATTGAATGCAAATTTCCCTTAAAAGAAAAAAATGTATGGATAAGAATAAAAAAAGAGGACAGTAGAATGAGAAAGCAACCAGCCAAATACCCTTTCTTCTCTTTTTCCTTCCTTCGATTTTTATTTATTTATTATTGTCATATCACAATAAAAATATTTGTAAATAATATAAACCAACGTTTCAACACTTCTGCAGCTCCCTTATCAAAGTAAAAAAAAAAAATGAGCAGATAGGAACAGCAACAAAATAACGATGCTCTCTCTTTGATATATCGTAGAAACATAGAGCATCGTTGTTTCGTTGCTGTTCCTACCTGCTCAACTTTTTTCTTTATCATAATAAGGTTGCTGTGTGGGTAACGAAACATTGGTGAATACTATTAACAAATGTTTTTTTCTTATTGTGATTTGATAGTAATAAAAATAAAAAAGATGAAACAAATAATAAAAGAGATATAAGGCGATTTCGTTAGCTGCCTTCTCATATTTCTTTCCTCTTTTTATTTGTGTCCAAAAATTATTTTCTTCACTACAATTTTTTTTTAAGAGGATCTTTTTTCAAATTAGAATAGTAACATTTAATGGTGGTTTTTCCAAATTCAGTAATTGGATTCTTGGTTTTATTTTCATATATTCTGTACGAAAACTATTTGTTTAAAAATTCAACTATTTATTTGAAAATTGACTATTGCTTAAAAATTTAATAAAATAAGACAGATTAAATTTTACAGGAAAAAGTAAGTTAAGTCTACCCTTAGAATTCCCCCTTCCCACTCCTCATGCGACTGCTTCAATATTTTTAAATTAGCGCGCTAATGATTTTAACCAAACAAAGCGCCCTTCGGCCCGGTCGTGTTTTAATCAATAGGCAGCTTGTTTTTTTTTCTGTGATTTTTTTCCTCCTCTTTTAGACACTGCCGATGTAAAAAGCTCTCCCCTGTATTTACGTATAATACTCGCCATTGCCTTTTGCGCCTCGATAAAAATTAATATTAGAACCCGTGTTTCTTCGCGCAGAAAATATTCGGTCCATCCTTCACGCTCGCGGTATCTCTTGTTCCTGCCTGATCGCTCGATCTGAGTTACATGGTGCTTTTAATCCTTCCCCAAAGTCAAATATATCAACTTTTGTTTACCTATTATAATATTTTTAGTGATCAAAAGTGAAATTTCCTAATTTTTTTAGAGGAATCAGAATTAAATGAGGTGATAGTCCTTTCAGTCCGTATTTTATTAGCTAAAAGCCTTTATTTCCTTTATTTCAGAAAAAATAAGTAATTTTAATTTTCAAAAAGATGTCAACCTTCTTTTCCAACAGCCAAAAAAACCGTCATATTAAACAATACGTGAAATCAAACTAAGGAAGTGAAAAATTAAAAAAAGAAGTTGGCTTACCCTATTAAATACATCCCTAGATTTTTTGATCTACTTTTCTATATTTGTTAATAAAGTTAAATACGCAGTTAAAATATTTAAAACCTAAAAAGAGAAAAACCTAAATTTTTGACAAAAATATAAGGTTAGACCACTTAAGATTTAGGAAATTAACTTGAAAATTAAATTCAACTGAACCTATCCGGATCAAAAGGGGATACGCGTGGATTCAGCCTGAGAACTGTTGTCCTGAAAGTCAATTTTTAAAATCGGTCGAATGTTTATTTCAAGGACTTATACTATCAGAGAATTTTAAGGCACATAATTTTTTCTTTAGCAAATATTTATAGGTTTTACAGTTTTTGAAGTAATTGATAAAAGCACTTCAACTCGCGCTAACTCAGTCAATTTCCAGAATTTGTCAACATAATTAATACTAAATTACATTTTCAAGTCTTTTGAAACTATCTAAAGGGAGAGCAACGTAAATGTTTTATTAAACAAAAAAGTTGTTAATTTTTTTGTGAGGCTTTGCAAAAATCATTAATTTCAACCTTCAAGCGCTTCGTTTATTGAACGAATTTCAAGAAACAAAAAACTTTCAGTGACAAAGTTGTTTATTATGGTTCAAAGAAGCTTTCTGGCAATTTTTAGATCAATCGCTTTAGTGGGTAAAAAAATATGAATGTTTTAAATTACAAACGGAAATCTTGACGCTGCTGCCGTATGCACGTGCCTCCTCGGTTACGAACGTGTTGCAGCGAACGCGAAGGTCAAGTCAGATACCAAAACAAAAATAATAACCGTTTGTAGTTTTCTTGTAAAATATACTATAAATAAGGCAAAGAAGCAGTGAATGGATTATTTCTAAGAATACCTGCCAAAGCATTATTTTTGAGACAGGTTTATTTCAGGTTATACCCTACTAATTTAAGAAAGATTGAAGAGTGAATGTTTATGACAATTACGAATTGCTAAATCCATCCACTTTTCTCTTTAAGTTTACGCTTGAACTAGAGAAACTTCAGAAAAGTCCTCCACCTCGAATTGGATTAAAAGCTGCCAAAGTAAAGAATGTAAAAAATCTCTATAATCAAACGAAAAGAATTTTTCAAAGAGTATTTTTTTAAAGTAAAAATTTAGAGCCGAGATGCCGAAGAGACTGAAGGAAGTGACGCAAATGATTAAAAGTAGTTTAAAATAAAAAATTACTTGAATAATGTCATGTTAAAAATGTCTATTAAATCAATTACTTCAGTGATGATATCTTGAGTATCATTTTGTTATCAGATTTGACCTTGACGTTTGCTGCAACACGTTCGTATCCAAGGAGGCACGTCCATAGGGTACCGTCAAGACTTCCGCTTGTAATTTAAACCATTCATAATTTTTTAACCATTAATGCGATTGATGTAAATCTTTTCAGAAAACTTCTTTGAACCTTAATCAACAACTCTGACACTAAAAGTTTTCCTTTGGTTGAAAGTCACTCGATAAACGAACCGCTTAAAGGTTGAAATTCATGATTTATACAAAGTCTTAAAGAAAAATTAACAACTTTTTTGTTTATAAAAATATTCGCGTTTTTCTTTTTTAAATAGTTCAAGGAGATTTTAGCACGTGATTTACTATCAATAGAATAAAAAAATTTAAAAATTGGCGAAGACAGGACGAGTTTAAGTGAAAAAAGATTGAAATTTTTTGTTTTCTAAAAATCAATTTTTTAACAATTTATTCAAAAACTATAAAGCTTAAAAAATTTGGCATGATAAAAATACATGCGCCTTAAAATTCTCTACAAGAACCAGTGCTTAAAATTAAAATTCGTACGATTTTTAAAATTGACTTTTAGGACAATACTTCTCAGGCTGAAACCAAACGTAACCCCTTTTGATCCGGTGAGGTTCAACTTCAAATCTAAATGCCTGTTTGGCGTTTAACATTCAAGTTTAACTATAAAATTCTTTAAAATTAAAAAAAAAAACTTGGATTCAACTATCAAATTTTCACAAAACTCTTAAATGTCTTAATTAAAATTTCTAAAAGAAAGAGAGTAAAATGAAAGACAGTCTACTAATCTTCATTCTTAGTTTTTCTTTATATTTTATTTTTTATACTATGAAAAAAAAATCACAAAAAATCATGTTTTCCTCTTTTTTTATTTATTTTATTTACTTTCAAGAATTTCGTTTTTAACTTATGTGAAAAAAATTTGAGAAAATCGTATAGTCTCGTTTTATAAAGTTTTATTTGCATTCACTATGATCGCAATTATCCAAAAAATATAAAAGAAAGGATAACTCGGCAAATGCATCTTTGATTTTAAGAAAAAATTAAGATATATTTATATTTTTATTTTCTGTCTAGATATTAGATATAATAAATCAATAAATTTTCTAAACTTGTTTTAAAAGATTTTAAAACTCTTAATACTTAAAATTTTTTAATTATGGATTTTCAGATTGTTTATGTTTTTATTATTAATAAATAGAAATCTAGAGACATCAACCTTTTATAAAAATTTTTCTGTTAGTCTAGATAAAAAATATCATCCAGGGTAGGTCTAAAAAATTTTATATTTTACCCCAAAACACCCCATGAAATTTAGGATCTGTAAAATTTATATTCATAAATAATTATATTCTTATTATTTTAATATTACAAGTACTAATGTATTTTAAGGTGCAAATTGCAAATGTAAATTGTTTATATAAATTGTTAAATTGTTAACTAATTAATTAAATTCATTATAGTTATTCTAATCTGTAAATACTAAACAATGGTGAAATCTTTGACCGATTTATATTTCTTTTAATATATAGGTATATTTTTTCTTTCACTATATCTCATTTCTTCTTATATTCTTTCGTTCTGAAATTTCGTTAAATGAAAAAAAATTCAAATGCTAATATTTTCTCCAAAAATGTTTGTTCTTGAATATAATTAAGTAAAAATAATTCCGTGGAAAAAGTTTTAAAAAAGTTTTAAAAAGAATCAAAACTTAAGTTCCTATTTTAAAGTCCAATATTTGAGTCTATATCTACGATATTTTCGGAAATAAAAAAAAATTGGAAAAAACATTCTCAAATATCGTAATACAAATGAAAAATATGAAATAAAAACTAGAAGAAAGGAAAAAGGCTACAAAATCCCTTCATAATTTCTTTTTCTTTTTTTTTAATACGTTCAAAAAACATTCACAAAAAATCTGTCTCTACTTTTTTTAAGCTGGAAAAGGGATATTCTGTTACAGAATTTTTCCGTTTCCAGCTTGATAAATTACATTTTAAAAATAATAAAAAAATGTTATAAACACTTGTTATTTATTGATGAAACAAAACGTATTTATCATATTATAATTTCAACACTAATTATAAGGATCACTCTAGAGTTAATTAAAGCAATTTTTAGGTTTTAATATTCTCATGTTTCAAATGTGTCAATTTTTTAATATTAAAATTAATCAGCAATTAGTGACAGTTATCGAAATATTCCAGATATTTTTTTCCTTGAACATATTTGATTTACTTTTATCTTTTTTTGATCTGAAATTTATTTGAACAAAAAAAAATTTTATTAGTAAATTTTATTATAATTATTTTTTTTAGAATACAAATGATCATTTGTAAAAAATTATTTTAGTGCAGATGAAATAATTGTAATTTCTTGGAAAATTCGAAATTTTGTTTGTTTAACTCTTTTCTTTGTTTATATAGTTGCCTTTAATGAACCAAGAAGAAGGTAGTTTTGAATTTTAATTTTAGTTTCTAAATTTTATTTTTCTTTTATTTTGTGCAGTGCAATTTTTCATATAAAAGTAGATTGAAATAAAAAATAAATTACTTGGTTCGAAGCGAAATTACTTTGTAGAAAATGAGTTTTTTTCTTTCTGGTATTTGTTTTTAAATTAACTTTTTTACTTGTAGTTTACTTGTAGGGGGGGGGGGGGGGGGTAAAAAACAACAATTTGGTATGATAATAAATTAATCGGATGAAACATAAATGTCTTGTTTCAAATTTTTCCATTTGGACGAGCAATCAGTTGTTAAATTCAGAAATTAATCCTATTTGGTAAATTCAAATGGTTAATTTCCTTTCAATTAGTTTTGAAACTAAAAATTTTCAATCTTTAGTCCTGGTTGGAAATTAAGCAATTTAGTTCAAATTTAATAATTTTGTTCAAAACTCAACGATTTCGTTAAGGGGGGAGTAAGGGTTTCAGCATTAAAAAAACACATTTTTTGCGAATTTTTGTTAAAAGTATGGATTCAGAAAATTTACTTAAGCCTTCTTTACATTATTCAGTATACTTTTTGAAATAAATTTTTAAATTCTTTGCAAACAAGATTATCTTTTTGTCCAAAAAAAGGACTTGTCAACAATAAAACATGAACTTTCTGCAAAAGAGTTGAATTTTTAATTTATAAATACAACATACAGTATAAAGTTTCAACCAAAAATTGAATAATCAAATTTTCCGATAAAAAATGTGATAAAGTAAACTTTTTAAAAACGCAATTTTAAAAAAGTTGTTAATTATTTAACCAAAAAAATTAATTTTCGATCAAGAAGATTAATTTTCTATCGAAAAAGACAAATTTAAAACTTGACCAATAAACAGGATAAAGTTTTAACCAAACATAAAATAGTTGATTTACAGGATAAAAAAAAATCATTTTAAAAAAAACCTATATAAATTTTCTACAAAGTTGCCAAATTTTTAAACAAAAAAATTTATTTTTGAAAAAAGAGGATTAATGTTCTATAAAAAAGACCAATTTTGAACAAAATAAATAAAAGTTTAAGAAGTTTTTTAGTTCTAAACCAAAAAAGACGAATTATCTACAATGAAGTTGAATTTTCAACAAAAGATATGACTTTTCACATAAAATGATGAACTTTTCGACAGGAAATACGAATTTTTAACAAATACAGAATTTACGTTCCAGAAAGAAAAGAAGTTTATTTAAATGATTGATCTTTAAAGGGATTCTTTTTTACTTAACTTAACTTAAAGATTAAAATCAAGTTTAAAATCCTATTTAACGTCCAATAATCTAATTATTGTGCAGAATTCCGGAAAAAAACCAAGAAACAATCGATCAAATTTGGACAACCACCATAAAATTTTACTATTGGAACTTAAATATAAAAAAAATAAAAACACCTTTTTCTCCTAAAGAAGAAAAGAAAATAATGTTCCGCCTTGAACAAAAATAAAAAAGAAGAAAGAAAAATGAGAAGGCAACAAACCAAATCCCCTGCCTTTTCTTTTTTCTTTTTTTTGTCTTTTTTATTGGTACTATTATTAAATCAAAAGAAAAAAAACATGTGTAAAAAATTTAAAAACAAAATAAAAAACAAAAAAATAAATAAAAAAAATAAAATAAAAAATACCCAAATAGACAGGAACTTCACAGAAAATCGCAGATACAATTTCAAGTATAGCACAAACTTTATAAAACGCAAAATTATAATAAAAATAACTGAAATAACTCTTTTATCGCGTTCTTTACACCGTTCTGAAGTTTGCGCATTATTTGACGCTGTCAATGTCGAGTTTATTATTCTTGATAGTGAATTTGGCCGATCTCGAATGATACAAGTAATTCAAAACAAAATATTTAACTTAACCATCCCAGAGTTTCAATTCGGCCATCCCTGATAGTAAGTTTGACATACTCGTGAGTTTAAAAGGATTGAAGAAAAGCTATTTAACTTGACCATACTAGAGTATCAATTTCATAATCCTTGGCACTAAGGTTTTTTCTTTGCAGATTTTCAAGTTAAACATAAAATGAGAATCTCTTTGACTATAGAACACAAATTATGGGCTTAACATAATAATTTTTGGAAGGTCAAACTGAAAATATAATTTTTGGTACTCAAAGTTCGACTATCTATTTTTCTATTTGCCGTCAGATATACATCTCTTGGACTAGAAATTTTTCGCAAGAGTTATAAAAAACCATTGACTCAAAACCAAATCGAACAATTATCATTTCTAATCTGGCCACTAGAGGTATTTTCTCTTTTTTTAATTCTAATCAATTTTTACTTAACTTGTTATCACACACGCGTAAGAAACATGTTATTATTATTAATATTATTATTATTATTAAAACATTAAGTCGTTTCCCTTTCTGGGTTGGCATGACTTACTCGGTGGGGAAGGGAGTAGTGTGATAAAAGGATCTCTCTGAAAGCGTTCGTAATCTCGCCTGCCTCATATTGCATTTCTCCTTTACTATTTCTCATGCTGACAAATTCTGTACTTTTATTTCCCTTCATTGCTTTATAAAGTAGTTTCTTTCTTTCTTCAAAGTCTTTTTGTATTTTTTTCTGTTCTTCTGCTCTAATTTTATCTTTACTTTCTTTAGTTAATCGCCATGTTCAAAATTCTCCTGCACGGTTCTTTCTTCGGTTTTTGGGCACCCTTAATTTCATCATTCCACCATGCATCACCAGATATTCTTCCTAGAACCGCGGTACCACACATTCTGATCGCACATCTAACAACGATATCCCGGGACATAGTCCATCCATCTTCTATATCCTTATTTCGTATAAGCACTTCCCAAGCTGCCTTACCTATGCTTTCGTTTATCTTATTTTGGAAATCTGTTCGCAAATCCATTTTCTGTAGGTTCCCAATTTTGATTCGCGTTTGTTTTGTTTTCTTGGTTCTCTTATGTAGCTTCAAAAATTCCAAGAATGGTATTGCGCTGCGGAACACGACACTGAATAAGCTTATTAGTTCGGTTGCGTTGATGATCACTCCTTGGAAAGTTTATTCAAAAAGTAAATTTTGAAGATTAAATTAATTTAGTTAGTGGTGCACGAGCGATTATTTGGTAGTTAGCCGTTTAGAGAAAGGTAGTGTTCGTTAGGGTAACTCTCGTTGTTGACTGACGATTTCAAGTACAGAAATCTGTCTTCAAGGTGAAATCAAAAATCACAAAATTGAAGTGGGGGTGCTTGTGACGTAGTTGACGTAGATACACAAATAGAAACCCTTTTAAGTTCTGAGGATGAAACATGCTTCAGAGTTGACGATTAGCAAGGGTCTAACCCGGGCGGTAAAGAAATTTGATGAGAGGCGACGAACTGGACAATACCCTCAATGAATTAGACATCTATTTTTCGAAATCATAAACGAAGATTTGAAATGTGTAAGAAATTCCTGAAAGCTGCATCATCTGCAACATCTGAAACATCTGCAATATCTCAACAAATTATGAGATAGTAAATCGAGCTTCCTTATGGAAAAGGATAATCCTCAAAAATACAATTTTCAAGCAAAATAACGAACACAAGATCTATACATTTTCGTTAAGATTCAACAAATGGTCTAATTTCTGCTAACCCCTTATGAAGAATAAACTTTTATCTCGAAGTTTATAATCTGACGGTTGAAACTGGAAACAGTTGGTGTAATCATCCAATGAAGAGAATGACAATCGGAACGAGCGCGTATCGTGGGCGAAGCAATAATAAGAGAATGCTTGCGAAATTGATTCGATCATCATCGCGAATAAGTCTATAAATAGGGACACCGCACCGATGATGGAAGACCTTAAACGAGATGATATGGCCTCTGATCGACCCAATCAATGCATCCACTAAATCATCGTCTAAACTGACGGCCGCAACACACGCGTTTAATGCATCGCGTTGCGTCGTTGGATGTTGGTGGGCGACCGGAAGAGTCCACTCATCCAGTGATTGCCGATGCATGGTGTCTTTATGAGGCCACATTACACGCTCGGCTATGAACGATACACGAATTCTCGCGGTTCTCGTGTCATTTCATTGGGTCATTGCTCGTGAGCACTTCTCTAAAACGACACACATGTACATGTGAACAACGACTTCATATGCCGACAAACGTCGAGGATTGCTACATTTTAGAGTTCCAGATGATCATTTTATGATCTGTTATAAGAGGACGTCGATAAAATATCACGCTGGGTAAAACGGGGAGGGGGCTCAGTGGAAGTAATGTTACGAACCGTGTGCGCAGACCAGCGTGCGCTTACTTTTGTATTCATTTTTATAATTTACCCAATTTTCGAATAATTATTTATTTGTTGAAATTTTTTACCAGCTAAAGTTTTGCTGAATTGAAAATGTATTTAATGAATCATGCAGCGTATCAATTACTATTACTATGAATAATACCTAAATCATTTTAGATTTTATTGAAGTTTGATTAATGAAAAAAACTAATTAGTTGGTAATTAATTCCTGACCTTAAAACATAAAAATTAACAAAAAATTATTTTCATTCGTACATTTAAATAATTTCTACTTTATATTTTTATAAAAAACTAGAATTTTTAATAACATTTTCAACTAATTTCAGAAAAGTTAATAGTTTTTATGATACACGTGTGTAAAACAGATAATAATTACAAGTAATAATTATCTGTGTAATACCTACTTAAAACACACCTGTGACGTCACCGTGCATTGTGTGAATACTTAATACACCGTGACGTCACTGTGCTTTAAAGAGCTACTTTACACATTATTTAGGAGCGCATAAAGTGCAACTTTAGAAGTGGGTGTTGCAAAAAATATATTTTCGAATATGGAACTCATATGCTTATTCCAAAATATGACGCAAAGTTACAAAAATTAAATAATTGAAATAAAGGTAATTCGGAAATAAATAAAATTTTATTACACAAATTTATGTTACTCAATTGAACAAAATTAAGGTTCAATCTGTATGTGATTTAATATTATAGACAAAATTATTCAGCTGATAATTAATTAATAAATGAATAAAATGAAAAGCCTTAAACAATGATTTTTATCAATTTAAAAAATTATGTATCTGGAATAGAGGTGTTTTAAATATAAATAAACTTTTATTATGAAAATCATATATTAAGATTCAATTGCATAATCCTAAAGTGAATAAACTATTTATGTTACCTAATCAAAAAAAAAATTTTAATGAATCTTTATGTTATTTCAATCATTCAAATAATTTTTATTGTACATTTCTCAGAAAATGTAATTTATTCATACGATTTTAAACTACTGCAAAAAAATATATTCACTTATAATTTCGATAACAGAATTCAGAAGCTCATTTAACATCGCGAAACTTTACAAAAATAATGTAACTGCAGTGGAGGTATTTTAAACATTAACAAACTTTTGTTAAACAAATTATTACCAATATTAAATAAAATAAATTTCAAGCAAATAATAAATTTATATTTCTTAATTAAAAGAAATTATCATACAATCTTTATGTAATTAATTATTGTAAATAATACCAGGTAATAATTAATTAGTGTGCTCATAACGTAAAATGCATTAAACTAAAATTTTCATTTAGACATTGAAATCATTTTTATTCTACCTTTTACTTTTCACTTTCACTTCTGTTTCTAAAAATTGGATTTATTGGTAACTTTTTATACTAATTTCAGAAAAAATGAAAACACATTAACATATAAATCTAAAAATTAAATGCAGATACCCATCTGGAAAAGGGATGTTTCAACATAAATAAACTTTTATTATCCAAATTATATCATACATAAAAACAAACAAAAAACAATTAACCATGATTTTAATTGAAATTCAAATAATTTAAAGCTTTAAAAAGTTACTTTAATTGAAAAATTTAAATTATTTTCACTTTTAATATTTTTGAAATTCTAAATTATTTTTGTTTAAATTTAATTAATTATAAGCATTTAACTAATTCTAAAAAATATAAATTTCAGCTGAATCTATTATTAATTAATTAATGAGTGAAGAACACAAAACTCATTTAATAAATATTTTCAAAGGTATATACATATAATTTTGAAAATGAAATTTATAAACAAATTTCATTATATGAATAATACCCAATATTTAATTACATAATCTTAATACAAATAATAAATTTTTTTGACTTGAAAACATTTTAAATACTTTCTAGTTAAGTTTTCAAATCAAAAAGATAAGTTTTGAGCAAAAGAAATAAATTTTTAATTAAAATGATGAATCTTCAACCAAAATATGAATGTTTAACCAAATAGTTAGTTGAATTATTTTTAACTCAAAAGATTTATTTTCTATAAAAAATATTCATTTTCTATTATATTCATTATATTCATTTTCTATTTATAAAATTCATTGAAAAAAAGATCAATTTTTTAACAAAAATTAGAATACTTAAAATGTTAGAAGAAAAATAAATTCTTAGACAAAAAATGAATCTTCAACAAAATAGATATATTTTCTACCAAAAAAGATATAGTTTAAAAAAATATATGAATTTTCAACAAAAAAAAGATAATATACAAACCAAAACTAGAATAGTTCAATTTGTAGTTTAAAAATTAAATTTCCAAAAAAAACGAGTTTTTAGCAAAATTAATTAACTCTCAAGCAAAAATATTAATTTTCAAGAAAAAATGGATTAGTTACTGCTTCAGCTAAAAACTTAATTTTAAACTAAAAAAAAAGAATCTCCCGCCAAAGAAATTAATCTTTAATTAAAGTGATGATCAACCAAAAATATGATTTTTGACCAAAACAGTGAAGTTTTCAACCCAAAAGATGAATTATCTATTAAAACAAAATAGAATAGTCAAATTTTCTACAAAACAAAACATTTTTTGAACGAAGAAACTTACATTTCTTTTAAAAAAATAAAATGTTCCACACAAAAAATAAATAGTTAAATGGAATTTTCAACTAAAAAGATACATTTTTAACTAAAATGATAATTTTCTACCAAAAATAGAATACTTAAATGTTCATTCGCGAAAATAAATTTTCAACCAAAAAAAACGAATTTTCAACAAAATAGTTAAATTTTTAACAACACAAATTGATTTTTAACAAAAAAAGACGGCTTTTCATCAAAAAGTTGAATTTTCCCCCAAAACAGATAATTTTAAAACTAAAAATAAAATAATTAAATTTTTATTAAAAAACTTAAATTTTTAATAAAAATAAAGCAATTTATTAACTGAATAGCATAATTTGTAACCAATCATATTACATTTCTATTTAAAAAAATGTACATTTTTGTCAAGAAATAGAATATTAACATTTTCTGTTAAAAAACTTAATTCCAAATGAGAAAAAAATTATTTTCAACCAAATAGATTAATTTTTAACAAAATACATGAATTTTCCACCAATTATTTGAATTTTCAAAGGAATTCAAAAAATAAAAAAAATATTTTTCAAGAAGAATAAATATTTTGTAACAAAATTTAAATTTTGAATAAAGTACAGGAATTTTTAACCTAATATTTGAATTTTCAAATTAAAATGATAATTTTTGAACCAAATATGTACAACTAAATTTTGCATTAAAAAAATTAATTTTCATCTACAAAAAATAGTTTTCAACAAAATAATGAAATTTTGTTTACATCTTTAACAAAATTTTAGAATAATTATTTATTTGTTTTTCTGTTCTAAAAATTTTAATTACTGATAAGTTTTTACACTAATTAAAAAAAAACACATGTACATTTAATTTAGAAAATTGTATTTTCGATACTTATTCCACAACATCATAAGCATTTCAAAAAGTCATAAAATTTGTTATAGAGATAGGTTAAAAATAAATAAACGTTTATGATACATCTTGTATCAAATATTTCATCACATCACCTTAAGATAAATAATTAACTTTTGTTGCTCAATAGAAAAAAATTAAAATTCAATATTTATGTTATTTAATATTCTAAACACTGATCGAAAAATAAGTAATTAATCAGCTTATAACATAAAAAGTATTAAAGAATTATTTTTATTAAATCATTCAAGTAAATTTGACTAGAAAATTTTTTTAAACTTGATTTATTTATAACAACTTAAACTTTTCCAGAAAAAATAAAACTATATTTGCACATTGTTTTGAAATTGGAATTCAGATGCTCATTTCACATTGCAAAATTTTAGAAAAATAATATAATTAGAAAGAAGGTATTTTAAATTATAAATATTAATTTAAAATATTAAGTTCGCAAACTTTTTTTACACAAATTATGGCCATTATGCAATTACATAAACTTGAAGTAAATAATTAATTTATGTTACCTAACTAATAGAAACTACAATTTAATCTTTATGTAAATTAATATTGTGAAAAATATCAGCTCATAAATAATTAAGCTTTTCATAACGCGAAAAGCATTAACCCATTAACGACTTAAACTATCAATTTTACAACATGAGTTTGACTGCAAAATTTATTGGTATAACAAAACAATAAATAGATCAAAAGTACTGTTCCTTATGTTTTTAGGTGAGCTTAATTCGAATACGTAGTCAAAATTTAAATATTTTGACTTCAAAATTAAATATGGCATTAATATCTTAAAATCTCTATGAACATCGGTGCACAAAATTCTAAAACTTTAACAGAAAATTTATATATCTGTGTTTTTTCTTCCAAAAAGGTGGACAAAATGCAAAAATCTCCCAAAAACTGTTTTTTCCATCATCGTTATTTTTCTCAAAAACTTCAAAGTTTAAAAAAACGCTTCATCAATTAAAAATGTCTTCAAATTACCCATAGAACACTATAAATTTTTTTCCAGATTTTTTAGAAGAAATTTTTGATTTTTCAAAAAACCAAAAATTTGAAATTTGCAAAAAAATGTTTCAAAAAATCTGAAAAAAATCAGGAATATTTTCTTTGACTTATTCTAAGACATTTTTATTCTTGGAAAATTTGTACCAGAGCCTATAGTTTTTGGGAAATGATTGATCAAAGTTCATGCGAATTGTTACATAACTTTTACAAAAGGAAACAAACAAAACTCTGGTATAAATTTTTAAAAAATGTCTTAGAATTACTGAAAAAATATTCTTGAATTTTTGCAGATTTTTTGAAAAATTTTTCCGCAAATTTCAAATTTTTGATTTTTTGAAAAATCAAACATTTTTTCTTAAAAATCTGAAAAAATTTAAGTGTTCTACGGTTAATTTCAAGACTTTTTTAAACTACGGAACTTTTTTTTAAACTTTGAAGTTTTTGAGAAAAATAACGATGATGGAAAAAAACAGTTTTCGGGACATTTTTGCGTATTGCCCCCCATTTTTGAAGAAAAAGCACACATATAAAAGTTTTCTGTTAAGATTTAAGAATTTTTTGCAACGATTGTTAAAGAAATTTTAAGATAATAACGCGTTTTATGTCTGCAAAAAATTATAAAAATAAAAAATAAAACATTTTTCTCTATTTTTGTATGCAAACCCGCCATATTTAATTTTGAAGTCAAAATATTCGAATTTTGAACACGGATTCGAATTTAGCTCATCAAAAAACCTAAGGAACAGAACTTTTGATATGTTTATTGTTTAGTTATACCCATAAATTTTGCGGTCAAACTCGTGTTATAAAATTTATAGCTTTGGTCGTTAATGGGTTATACTATAATTTTCATTTAGATATTTAAACTATTTTGGTTTTATGTTTTTTCAAATTTTCACTTTTATTTCTAAAAAAGTGATTTGTTAATAAACCTTTATACTAAATTCGGAACAAATTAAGACACATTTACATATAAATTCAAAAACCGAATACAGATGTCCATTTTAAAACTTCAGAATTGCTTAAAAAATTATGTTGTCGAACTAAGGGTGTTTTATTTAAAATTAAAGTTTATTATATATATTTATTTAAGTTACCTAATTTTAGGAAACTTAATTTTAATCTTTATTTAGCTTAATATTTTAAGAAAGTTAATCATCTAATAATTAATAATGATTTCACAATATGAGAAGCACTAAACTATCAGTTTGATTAATGCATTCAAATAATTTTTACTTCATATTTTTTTCAGATTTGAAGCTTCATTTCTGAAAATTTGATTTATTAAAGACATTTTTAACTAATTCCAGAATTCATTATATTTTATAGAATTAATTAATAATTCATTAATCAGCTCACAACATAAAAAGAATAAAAACAGTCTAATAAATTTTGAATTATATTTTCTTTAAATTCGAAAATAAATTTCTATATATTTACCTTAAAAATTAATTTGAAGCCAAATTTATATGTATATATATGCTTGTAATTTTTAAAAATGAATTAAAATACTGATTTCACTTCATAAACATCAGGAAAATTGTATTATTGTAATGGTGGTATTCTGAAGAAAAAAAAATTTATTGTGAAAGTAATAGCTAAGTTTCAGTTACATAAACTTAAACTTAATAAACAATTCATGTTATTTCATTTAAAACGCCTGAAATTTAATCTTGATGTAATTCAATATTGTGGTAAAAATTAATGAGCTAAAAATTAATGAAACGGTTTTTTTATTTAAGTTAACATTTTTATTGTAATATTCAAATAATTTTCACTATATATTTTTTTTAAATTTTGGAATTATATTCATTTAAATGTATGTACATATAATTTATAAAATTTAATTGAGATACTCATTTCAGAAAGTTACAATCATTAGAAAAAATTATTGTAATGGAGATACTTTGAATAAAAAATAAAATTTGATCTTAAGAATAATAGCGAAAATTAAATTTTATAACTTTAATGGAATGGAGGTATGTTCACCATTTAAGACCCACTGGGAACTTTAGTTCCTAAAAACGCGTTAAAAATCCATAGCTTTGCAAAAAATTAATATTTTGTTCAATTTCATAACCTTCGTGCAAGTAATAAATTAATATTAATTAGTTGCAAAAAATTTATTTTTAATTATTATTTAATTTTGTTTTTTTAAATAAAATTAATCTGTTAAAATTTAATCAGTTTCATTCATTTTATTTCATTATGAGAAAAAAATTGACCTATTATGGATAATAATAATAATAATAAAATAATAATATTATTACGAAATAACCGCTGTTTTTTAAAGTAAAGTAAAAATACACAAATCGAATTAATTATTGGGAATCGATAAAAGTAGAAATCTACTTTTTTGGTTCGATAACGTTTAAAAAAGAGAGGTCATCCTAAATCTCGACAATAAGAAAATCACTATGGAGTCTCGACAAGAATAATTTGCACATCAATAGAATTGAAAATTAAAACTATTTTGTTCATAATTCGTTCCATTTTTGTTTGTAGAATACTTTTCTTAAATATAAATTCAACTATTTTATTTTTTATTGACAATTTATTTTCATGGTAAAAAATGTAACTATCTGGCTGGAAATTTATCTTTGGTAGCTAAAAGTTCAAATATTTATTTGAAACTTTATATTATTAAGTTAAAAATTTAATAATTTGATATAATATTAAACTATTCGGATGAAACCTAAAATATAATTTAAAATATAATTTTTTAAAAATATAATCCATTTTGTCGTTTTGCTCCCTCATAGAGGAAGCTTTGTAATGGTGACATTTTGGATTTTTTTTAAAATTCATTTAATCAAACGTTTCTTAATTTAGATTGTAAAATAACTAATAAAGTATTCTAAGCAATTGTCGAGATGTCTGTATGCATATGCGTGTACGTGTGTGTGTGTATGTGTGGATGCATGTGTTGATAAAAAACTTTTATTTAATCATGATAACTTGAAAACAGTTGCAGATAAACTGATGAAATTTTTAGGATTTATTTTCACCAGTAATCTCATGAAACTGGCAGAAGGATTCGCTAAAAACATTTATTAATTTTTTTAGCACCTATTAATATTTTAAAAATCCATTTTTTTATAGTTATACTTTTTTTAATTATATAATTGAAAGTTGATGCAAGAATCTAAAATATTTCTTAGTTCGCGGCCAATCGATTGACCTATATTATTATTATATTTGATGCGAGAATAGAAAAGTTGAGTTTATTCGAAACGCATCGATTGACCTACAATATTGATATATTTGATTGAAAAGTAAGAAAGCTATGGTGATGAATAATATTTAAAAAAAAAAACAATTTTTATCGTCATTTATTTTCTTTTTAACATAATTAGAAATCACACAAGAAAGGTACAGATTCCTTAATTCGGGGCCACACGTTTGACCTAGAATATTAATACACTTTATTAAAGAGTGAGGAAGTTATGTTCATTTATAATATTTGAAACTTCTCTTCAGAACAAAAAATTTTTTTAATCAACGTAATATAAAAATGATTCATGAATAGAAAAGACATTTTGAATTTTGATAATTAGTATTTAAATAAAATAGTTCTGACAATTAAAAAAAAGAAGTTGGGAAAGGGATAGGTTGCGACGAGACTACCTCCTTAATTTTTTTTAGCTAAAAAAATTACCATTTCAAATTAAAATTTCATTTTTCTCATTTGTCTTTGCATTTAAAAAGAGGTTTTTATTATTTCGTAGCTTTGTATTTTTAGTAAATTTCTATTATTTAATTGATCAAAATAAACATTTCAGTTTATCTAATATCTAAAAAATCACTAATGCTTCCTCTATGAGGCAGAAAACACATTTTCTAATAGGAAGTTTTGTTAAATCCAACTAATAAACTTTTTAAAGTAATTTTTCAAACTAAAAATTTACTAACATAAGTTTTGGTTAAATATAATTTTTTTAATTATACATTTTTGGTAGCAAATCCATCTTGGTGAGAATTTAACTGTTGTATTAAAAATTCAACCGTTTGGATTAAAATTCATTTTTGTAGCTATTTTAAATGTTTTAAAAGAAATCGACTTTCAGGCTTGAAAACTGAAGCATTTTATTAAAAATTTGACTATTGTGTAGAAAATTTGTCTCATTGGCTTAAAAATTTGACTATTTAGTTCTTAATGCTGTTCACTTAAAAAAATTTTTTTCTAAAAAAATTATCCTTTTGGTTCAGAAGTTGATCTCTTTTGGTAAAAAACGTCTTTTTTAATAATGAATTGTTTTTTTTATACATTCAACTAACAATTTTTCATTTAATTTTTTTTTAATTGAATGATGTTTTTGAAAATGCATGTGTTTTGATAAAAACTCATATTTTTATATTGAAGTTCATCTTTTGCGGTAGAGAATTCGTATTTTTAGGTTCAGAATTTTTTTTTTTGTTCTCAATTGAACTATTTTAATAAAAATCGTCTTTGAGGCTTCAAAATTTAAGAAGGCGGTTAACATTTCATTTTTTTGTATAAATACGTTTATTTTGCTTAAAAAATCATCTATTCAGTTGTTACTGATGTTTAGTTTAAAACTGTTTTCTGTTTTTGTCAAAATTCGACTTTTTTCTTTAAAAGTTGATCTTTTTTGGTAGAAAAGCTTTTTTTGAAAATTAATAATTTTAATGTGAAAATTCCACTTCTCATTTTTAATTCGAAACTCATTTTTTTTTTATTAAAAATTCAAGAACTGGGATCGAAATTGTATTCCTTAAAAAAAAATTATTTGATTAGCTAAAAGTCTATCTTTTGGTTAAAAATATAACTATTGCTTGAAACATCTTTCACATTGGATGAAAATTCCTTTTTTAAACTGTAAATTTAACTATTTTTTGGTTTAAAGTGAAAATCCATGATTAAAAATAACGTGCTCTGGTTAAAAATTTAAATATTTCTTGTAAATTCGCCTATTTTTGCAATAATAAATTCAAACTTTTAATCTAAAATCAAAATAGTTTTTTCCGGAAATATCAACTTAAAAATTTTTTGTTGAGAACTCATCTTATTTCTTTCAATGAAACTGTTTTTGAATGGAAATAAATATCCTTTTTCCAGTTGAAACATCAACTATTATACTTATTTGTGAAAAATAATATTTTTTTATTGTAAATTTTGCTGCTCGGTTGAACTTTTGTGTTAAAAAATATTTTTTATAAGATTTATTATTTTAGTTGAAAATTTAATTAGAATTCCCGAATTAGAACATTTTAGCTTAAAACTTTTTAATCTATCCATAAAAGGAAAGACCAACTTCTTCTTCATTAATGGAATATAAAGTAAACATTTATTTATTATAACACTCATCATAAGTATACTATACTGCAATAGAAATTGTGCAATTTCGAAATGCATTTAAAAAGTAACAAATTACTATAAATAAACTTATGAACGTATGTTTTCCCTAATGAATGAAAAATCTTTTTTAAAAAATCCTGTTAAAAAAGAAATTATGCGCGATCAAAAATTTGTCTAAAAAATAATGTAATGGTATAAAAATATTACATTTTCTATTAATTCAATAATCAACTGATGATTAATACATGAAATATTCTAAAAAAGGCTCCTTTTTATCATCCAAAATTAAACAAAAATGATCAAATTTGTATAAATTTAAGGCCATGTGATGAGTGGGTCACGTAACCAGATTTCTACCTTACCGACACTGTTTTATTCTCCAACTCATTTGCAGACGAAGCGCTACAAAGACTTGAAAATTTGGGGTTATGAATAAGAAGCATTAAGAAAGTTGTGTCTGGTCCAAAAATATTATATTTATTAAAAAAGTTTTTTTTGTAAATATTTTTTTGCTGTTTTAATAATTATTAAAATTTATGACAAGGCAAATCATACTTAGTGGTTCTTATTTATTATCCCAAATTTATAACCCGAAGTGGTACTTTGTGTGAAAATAAGTAAGGAAATAAAACAAATGTCGGTAAGGTAGGAAACGGGTCACGTGAACAACTCTACATGGCCTTAAAAACATAAATTTCAAATTTTCATGTAATTCCCAATGTATTTGATTCTCTCTCTAACTTCAGTTCGTAGCAAAAAGGAGCAATTTCCTCATTTGAAACAAGTGTGACCCTTAGTGAAATTTGCTTTTCCCTGTTTTCTTTTTTTTCATTTAGGAAGACGATCAAGTATCAACCGAAGATCAAATTGGGTTGAGATAAGTGCGGATTGCGGAATCTAGAATAGCACAGATGGGGGAGGACGAGCAGGCCTTAATACTCGGTGTCCGGCAATCGGGTATCGACTTTTCCATTAGACGCAAAAGTTGTGGTCGCCGTACCGGCAAAATTGGCCGTGCCATAAGGGGGCTGTTTCACCGAGAAAGAAGGAAACTGTTCTAGAGGAGGTGTACTCTATAGGACACGCGGAGGAGTAACAGGAGGGTGGGACGAGGTAACATTAATTCTCATAACATTTTACGAGGTATCTGACCTGTGTCAAGTCCTTCCAACGCCCTGGAGCACGGTTTAGGAGTCATAACTCCCAATCACCCTAAGACATGCAGTCGCGAGCAATACCAACCCGTATCTGAAGGTGGATCCATCCCCTTCAGAAACAGTGATTTTCGCTACCGATCTTCGAATCATCTTCTGAATTCGATATTTACAAGAATTTATTTTCAAAAAAAAGTAATTATGTGGTTCAAACACACTTCCATACTTTCCCTAATCGGCTTCTTCCTCATCTACTTCCCAATCTTCTTACCTTCTCAGTTAACATTTTCACTGCCTTCATTTTCTGTCACTTCTACTCTACTGCACCTCTCAACCCCTATTTCCCTTCCACGCACTTGCGATACCTACCCTCCCTTAATTTCCTATGACTTCTCTCACTTACCATACTTCTCCTCTCAGCATATTCTTTCACTTTCTTTACTTTTACTACCTGTCCTCCCGTCATTTTGAATGATTTCCTTAACTGTTTTATCACTTCTCCTACTGCCTCTTATTCTCCTCTTATTGGAATATATCACTTCTTCTACTTCCCCTACTTCCCCTCTCGTCATTTTGCATCACTTCCTGAACTTTGCCTCTCCTCATTCAGCGTCACCTCTTCTATTTCTTTTCGACTGTTTACTCTACTTTACCTCGATTTATTTCCTCTGAATCCCGCTTTTACCTTCCTTAATTTTCCCTTACTTTCCTGACTTCCCTTCTCCTCATTCTTCTACTTCCTCTCCCTATTACTCCTTACTTTCTCTGGTTCTCCTTCATATTCCCCTCGCATACTCTACTTTCGCTACCCTCATTTCCTATCACTTTTCCCACTTCTCTCAACTTTTTCTACTATTATCACCCCTGCAAGGAGCAACCCCTAATTCCCCTCCCATCAATTTCAATCACTTCTCTTGTATCCTCTACTTCGCCTCCTCTAATTTCCTATTACTTTCCTCACTTCCCATGCTACCACTCCTATAATTTCTCACCACATCTTCTACTTCTCCTACTTACCATCCCATAATTTCGTATCACTTTTCTACATTTTCCAACTCTTATATTTCAAATTTGATTAAATATCCTGTTTCGTTCTCCCTCATTCCCTACATACCTTTTAATTGTTTCCTTTTACTTTAACTGCTTTTCTTTCAATTTTTCCCTTCTGTCGATCTTCGTGTCCGCAATCTCCTATTCCGCCGTCCCATTACTCCTTATTTCAATAACTTTTCCTTTCTATTTCCCCTCCCTTTTATCATTTTCTAAACCATTTTCTACTTCCCCTACCTGCCCTCTCATCAATTCACATAAATTTGTCAACTTTCCCTATACTCATTTTCCTTCACATATACTGTTCCTTCTTACCTCATTTCCCTACTCCTCCCTTTATTTCCTGTTGCTTCCCTACCTTCCTTTTTAGTTTTCCCTCTCATTTACTATTTCTTCTTACCTCATTCTCCTACTCCTCCCTTCATTTCCTTTTACTTCCCTACTTCCTTTTTAATTTTTCCATCACTTTCCTTACTTCGCCCCCCCCCCCTGATTTCACATCACTACCCCTATTTTCCCCTTACTTAAACTCAAAGACATTTTTCACGACACTAAATTAATGAAAACTGATATTTTTTTTAAAAAAACAAAAATGTCAAATTTCAAAACTTATGGCCTTAAAATCAAATTTTTGTTACAGTTTTAAATTGTTATGGTCTAAAAAAATTGTATTGAAAAACTTTGTATCAGTATAATTTATAATCATACCGTTACATTCTTGTTATAAAATACCAATTTTTTACAAAAAAGGTTCACATAACCTCGAGTTATTGTGAGTTTTCTTTTTGAAGTAAAATTATTTTTGTTTAAAATAACTGATTTAAAATAAACTAATATAGCCTAAGGGTAAATAAAGCTTTTTAAGAATTTTTAAAATATATTTAAAAAATAAAACAATTCTTGTAACAAAATTTTCAAATGATTTTCAATTTGAAAAATTAATTTTAAGTGATTATTTTAAAAGAATCCAAAAAATTCCCAAGCATTGCAACAAGTTTTAAAAAGTAGTCAGCAAATTTTTCGGATTTTCCAAGACTTGTTACAAATTTTAGGAAAACTTCTTATTATTTTAAATTTTTTTTAGAAGGTTTAGAATTTAATGCAGATTTTTTTTGTAATTTGAGAACAAATTTAAATAATTTTTAAAGATAATTAAAATGTTTAGAAGTCTTAAAAATATGTAATAAAAAATGTATAATATAATATATATTTTTTAAGATTTCACAAAAAAGAAAATAAGAAGACTGCAAAAAAATCGAGTAAATTCAGCAGATATTTGAAAGCTTTGCAAAAATAAAAAAATAATTTAAAACCTATTAGGATTTAAATTTTTAAAATTTTTCTTTTTTTGAATATTTCGAAATAAAAAAGCGTTTAAAAATTTTGAAAGGTTTTAAGAGAAAAAATACATTTATTTTATATTTTTCGTAAAATAAATTTAGTATGATTTGTTATTAAAAGAAATTAATTATGAGATTAGATTTTTACAAATTTCAAAACATTTAAAAATTTGTAAAAAAAAAAGGTTCGAACATTTTGAGCCAATTCCTTGAATGATTTAAAAATTTTATTA
>JAAAKG020000008.1:3388937-3425560 GCA_010014905.2 Druon quercuslanigerum | reverse complement strand
CATCATTTAAACTCTACACGCAATGTGTAGAGTTGCACAATGTGTAGTATCGATATGTGTAGTATTGATACCCAGCCGATTTCATAAAGAAATGTATGATTTCCTAAAGATTATGGAGATTTAAAATATTTCGTAAAGATTCCAGATAGATATGCAAAGATTTAAAATATTTCACAAAGACCTCAATGATTTAAACAATATCACCAATACTACCAAATATTTCAAAAAATATTTAAAATATTTTGAAAGGATTTTCAAAGATTTACATTATTTTCTAAGGATCTCAAATATTTTCAAAGATATCAAAAAAATGTGTACGCTTTCCCAAAGATTTCAAAGATTTAAAATCTTTTGCAAAGATGTTGGATACAGTTTAAGAATCTCACAAAGACTTCAATAATTTCATAAATATAACCAATTATTTGAAAAATATTTTAAATATTTAAAAAAAAATTGAAATATTTTGAAAAGATTTTCAAACATATCAGAAATATTTCACAAGAATTTTAATGATTTTCAAAGGATTTTAAAGATTTTCAAAGATTTAACAAAGATATGTGTGATTTACCAAAAATTTTATATATTTTTCGAAAATTTCAGATTCATTCCAAAGATTTTTAATTATTATTTGAATATTGGAAATAGATTTCCAAGATTTCAAAAAGCTTTTAATGATATAAAAAATTTCAGAAATATTGCAAAGTATTTTGAAATATTTCTAAAGATATCAGAACGACTTCACAAAGATTTTGAAGATTTAAATATTTTGTAAAGATATTAGGTATATTTCAAAATTTTGACAAAGCCTTCAATAGCTTTAATAATGTCACAAATACTACCAAATATTTCACAAATATTTAAAATATTTTGAAAAGATGTTCAAAGATGTCCGAAATATTTCGCAAAATTTTTTATGATTTTCTAAGGATTTTAATGATTTTCAAAGATTTCACAAAGGCATGTATGATTTTCCAAAGATTTCAAGTATTTCGCGAAGATTTTAGATTGATTAAAAAGATTTTAAATATTTTGCAAATATTTTGGATAGATTTCAAAAATTTCACAAAGACTTATGGTAAATGATTTCAATTATCTCACAAATATTTTTAAATATTTCAAAAATATTTTTAAAGATAGCAGAAGGACTTCACCAAGATTTAAATTATTTTCTAAGGATTTTTAAGATTTCAAATAGATTTCAAATATTTCACAAAGACTTTAATGATGCCAATAATGTCACAAATATTACTGAATATTTCCAAAAGATTTTCAAAGGTATCACAAAGATTTCACAAAAATTTAAATTATTGTGTAATGATTAAAAATATTTCCAAAGATATCAAAAATATTTGTACGATTTCCTAAAAATTTCGAATATTTAAATATTTCGCAAAGATCCCAGATATATTTCAAAGATTTAAAATATTTTGCAAAGATTTTGGACACATTTCAAATATTCCACAAAGCCTTCAATAATTTCTCAAATATTATCAAGTACTTCAAAAATATTTTTAATATTTTTAAAAGATTTTCAAACATATCAAAACTATTTCGCAAAATTTTTAATAATTTTCTAAGGATTTTAACGATTTTAATTTAATTATTAATTTAATTATTTATTAAAGATTGATTGTAATTATTTTAAATTTTTTTCAAATATTTCAGATAGATTTCAAAGATTTTAAAAAGACTGTAATGATTTCAATAATTTCACAAATATTACTAAACATTTAAAAAAAGTTTAAATGGTTGTCCGAGGAGTTCAAATATTTTCAAAGATATTAAAAATATTTGTATGATTTTCCAAAAATTTCGAAGATTTAATTATTTTGCAAACATTCCAGATAGATTTCAAAGATTTAAAATATTTCGCAAAAATTTTAGATACATTTCAAAGATTTCACAAAGCCTTCAATAACTTCAATAATTTTGCAACCATTACCAAATATTTCAAAAATATTTTAAATATTTTGAAAAGATTTCCAAACATATCAGAAATATTTTACAAAAATTTAAATGATTTCCTAAGGATTTGAAAGATTTAAAAATATTTCACAAAGATTTTGATGATTTCCCAAAGATTTGAAATATTTCGCGAAGATTTCTGAATAATTACAAAGATTTCAAATATTTTTCAAATATTTTAGATGAATTTCAAAGATTTCACAAAGCCTTCAATGATTTAAATGAATTCAAAAATATTGCAACGTATTTTTAAAGATTTCTAAAGATATTAGAAAGATTTCACAAAGATTTAAATGATTTTTAAGGAATTCAAAGACTTAGAATAGAAACATTTCAAAGAGATTTCCAAAGACATCACAAAGATTTCACAAAAATTTAAATGATTTCGAAGATTTAACTATTTTGCAAAGATTTTGGATACATTTCAAAGATTTCACAAAGTCTTCACAAATTTTAATAATTTCGCAAATATTACCAAATATTTTAAATATTACCAAATATTTAAAAAAAATTTAAATATTACCAAATATTTAAAAAAATATTTTGAATATTTTGAATAATTTTAATTATTTTGAAATGATTTCCAAAGATGTCAAAATCATTTCTCAAAAATTTAAATGATTTTCTAAGAATTTTAAAGAGTTTCACAGATTTCACAAAGATATCAGAAACATTTCACAAAAAGATATAAATAATTTTCTAAAGATTTCGAAGATTTCCAAAGACACCACATAGGTTTCACAAAAATTTAGGTGATTATTCAAGGATTTAAAATTTTTCCAAAGATATAAAAAATATTTGTACGATTTCCCAAAAATTTCGAAGATTTAAATATTTCAAAAAGATTGCAGATAGATTTCAAACACTTAAACTATTTTGCAAAGATTTTAGATACATTTTAAAGATTTCACAAAGCCTTCAATAGTTTCAATCATTTCACAAATATTACCAAATATTTCAAAAACATTTTAAATATTTAAAAAAAAATTTCAAACACATCAGAAATATTTCACAAAAATTAAATTAATTTTCTAAGGATTTTAAAGTCTTTCAAAAATTTCACAAAGCATTTTATGATTTCCCAAGCATTTCAAATATTTCGCGAAGACTTCAGATTGATTGCAAAGATTTCAAATATTTGTCAAATATTTTAGATCGATTTTGAAAAGATTTCTAAAGATATCAGAAAGATTTTACAAAGATTTAAATGATTTTCGAATGAATTCAAAGATTTCACATAGATTGCAAAGATTTCACAAACACTTTCATGATTTTAATAATTTCCAAAGAGATTTCCAACGACATCACAAAGATTTCACAAAAATGTGAATGATTGTCGAAGGATTAATAATTTCAAAAGATATCAAAAATATTTGTACGATTTTCTAAAGATTTCGAAGGTTTAACCTCTGTCGCAAAGATTCCAGATAGATTTCAAAGATTAAAAATATTTTGCAAAGATTTTAGATATATTTCAAAATTTTGACAAAGCCTTTATTAATCTTAATAATGTCACACATACTACCAACTATTTCAAAAATATTTTAAATATTTTGAAATGGTTTCCAAAGGTGTCAGAAATATTTCACAAAAATTAAAATTATTATTTAAGGATTTAAAAGATTTTCAAAGATTTCATATAGACATGTATGATTTTCCAAAGATTTTAAATATTAAGCGAAGATTTCAGATTGATTGCAAAGATTTCAAATATTATGCAAATATTTCAGATAGATTTCCTAGATTTCACAAAGACTTCGATGATTTCGACAATTTCACAAATATTACCAAATACTTCAAAAAATATTTTGAATATTTTTAAAAGATTTTTAAAGACATTAGAAAGATTTTACAAAGGTGTAAATTATTTTCTAAGGATCTCAATGATTATCCAAGATTTCACAAAGATTCCACAAATATTTGCATGATTTCCCAAAGATTTTAAAGACTGCCCGAAAATTTTAATGCTTCCCTTAAGATATCATAAGGATATCAAGATATAAGGATATCAGAAAGATTTCACAAAGATTTAAATGATTTTCTAAGGAATTCAAAGATTTAGAATAGATTTCAAAGATTGCAAAAACACTTTCGTTATTATTACACCATTAAGTCGTTTCCCTTTCGGGGTAGGCGTGACTCACTCGGTAGGGAGGGGAGTAGTGTGAGGAAGGGGTTATAACATTTTTTAGATTGATCTTTTATTCTCGTGTTATTTATTTAAATAACACGTTCACTCCGCAACAAGGCTCCGACCCAGGTTGCTGATCAATCTCTCTATTCACGATTTAAATAATTTCACAAATATAACAAAATATTTCAAAGAGATTTCCAAAGACATCACATAGGTTTCACAAAAATTTAAGTGATTATTCAAGGATTTCAGATATTTCCAAAGATATATAAAATATTTGTACGATTTCCCAAAAATTTCGAAGATTTAAATATTTTGCAAAGATTTTAGATACATTTCAAAAATTTCACTAATAATTTAATAATTTCACAAGTATTACCAAAAATTTCAAAAATATTTTTAATGTTCTGAAAAGATTTCCAAAGATGTCATAAATATTTCACAAAAATGTAAATAATTTTCTAAGGATTTTAAAGATTTTCAAAGATTTTACAAAGATTTGTATGATTTCACAAAAATTTGTATGATTTCCTTAAGATATCCAATATTTTAGATAGATTTCAAAGATTTCACAAAGCCTTCAATGATTTAAATAATTTCAGAAATATTGCAAAATATTTTGCAAAGATTTCTATACATATCAGAAAGATTTCACAAACACTGTAATAATTTCAGTAATTTCACAAATATTACCAAATATTTTAAAAATACTTTAAATATTTCTAGATAGATTTTGAATATTTGACATGTTTTGCAAAGATTTTGGACAGCTTTCAATGATTTAACAAATAATTCAATAATTTCACAAATATTACCAAATATTT
Organism: Druon quercuslanigerum; assembly: GCA_010014905.2. Lineage (NCBI taxonomy): Eukaryota > Metazoa > Arthropoda > Insecta > Hymenoptera > Cynipidae > Druon > Druon quercuslanigerum. The sequence continues at coordinate 3,420,637 of JAAAKG020000008.1, read as the reverse complement.
CGAAAATATTTTTAATACTTTTAAAAAACTTTCAAAGATGTCAGAAATGCTTCACAAAAATTTAATTAAAAATATTTTCAAAGATATTAAAAATATTTGTACGAATTCCCAAAAATTTCGAAGATTTAAATATTTTGCAAAGATCCCAGATATATGTCAAAGATTTAAAATATTTTGCAAAGTGCTTGGATACATTTCAAAAATTTCACAAAGCCTTCAGTAATTTCACAAATATTATCCAATATTTCAAAACTATGTTTAATATTTTCAAAAGAATTTAAAGCATAACAGAAATATTTTGCAAAAATTTTAATGATTTTCTTAACGATTTTAATGATTTTTAAAGATTTGGATGATTTCCCAAAGATTTCAAATATTTCGCAAAGATCCCAGATAGATTTAAAAGATTTAAAATATTTCGCAATTATTTTGCAAGATTTTGGATACAATAATTTCACAAATATTATCAAATATTTCGAAAATATTTTAAATATTTTGAAAAGATTTTCAAACATACCAGAACTATTTCGTAAGAATGTTAATAATTTTCTAAAGATTTTAACGATTTTCAAAGATTTGTATGATTTCCCAAAGATCGCAAATATTTCGCTAAGATTTAAGATTGATTGTAATGATTTCAAATATTTTTCAAAAATTTCAGATAGATTTCAAAAATTTCACAAAGCCTTCAATGATTTAAATAATTTCAGAAATATTGCAAACTATTTTGGAATGCTTTCTAAAGATATCAGAAATATTTCGCAAAGATTAAAATTTTTTTCTTATTATTTTTATGATTTCGAAAAGATTTCAAATATTTCACAAAGACTTTAATGATTTAAATAATGTCACAAATATTACCAAATATTTCAAAAAGGATTTCAAAGACATCACAGATATTTTACAAATATGTAAAGGATCGTGCAAAGATTTCAAATATTTCCAAAGATATCAAAAATATTTGTATGCCTTCCCAAAAACTTCGAAGATTTAAATATTTCGCAAAGAAACTAGATAGATTTCAAAGATTTCACAAAGCCTTCAATAATTTCAATAATTTCACAAATATTACCAAATATTTCAAAAATATTTCCAAAGATGTCAGAAATATTTCACAAAAATTTCAATGATTTTCTAAAGATTTTAAAGATTTTCAACAATTTTCACTAAGATTTGTATAATTTCCCAAACATTTCAAATATTTCGCGAAGATTTCATATTGATTGTAAAGATTTGAAACATTTTTCAAATATTTGAGATCGATTTCAAAAATTTCACAATACCTTCAATGATTTAAAAACCTTCAGAAATATTGCAAAATATTTTGAAAATATTTCTAGAGATATCAGAAAGATTTCACAAAGATTTAAATAATTTTCTAAGGAATTCCAAGATTTCGAATAGATTTTAAAGATTTCATAAAAACTGTAATGATTTCAATAATTTCACAAACACTATCAAATATTTCAATAATATTTCAGAAAAACGTTAATCATTTTTTAAGGATTTAAAGATTTTCAAAGATTTCACAAAGATATGTACGATTTCCCAAAGATTAAAAATATTTTGCGAAGATTTCAGATTGATTTCAAAGACTTAAATTATTTTCCCAGGATTTCAAAGATTTCGAATAAATTTCAAAGATTTCACAAACGCTGTAATAATTTCAGTAATTTCACAAATATTAACAAATATTTCAAAAATACTTTAAATATTTCCAGATAGATTTTAAATATTTCACATGTTTCGCAAAGATTTTGGACAGCTTTCAATCGTTTAACAAATAATTTAAAATTTCACGAATATTACCAAATATTTCAAAAATATTTTTAATACTTTGAAAAAAATTTCAAAGATGTCCGAAATGCTTCACAAAAATTTAAATGATTTTGTAAGGATTATAAAGATTTTCAAAGATTTCACAAAGAGTTGTATATATTTCCAAAGATTTCAAAAATTTCGCAAGGATTAAAAATATTTTTCAAATGTTTTAGATAGATTTCAGAGATTTAGCAAAGCCTTTAATGATTTAAATAATTCAAGGAATATTGCAAAATATTTTGAAAAGATTTCTAAATATATCAGAAAGATTTCACAAAGATTTATATGATTTTCTAAAAATTTCAAAGATTTTGAACAGATTTCAAGAATTTCACAAAGATTTTAATGATTTCAATAACTTCACTAAAATTACCAGATATTTCCAAAAAAATTTCAAAGGCATCACAAACATTTCACAAAAATTTAAAGTATTGTCGAAGGATTTAAAATATTTCCAAAGATATGAAAAATATTTGTATGATTTCCCAAGGATTTCAAATATTTCGCAAAGATTTGAGATTGGTTGCAAAAATTTAAAATATTATGCAAATATTTCAGATAGATTTCAAAGATTTCACAAAGACTTTAATCATTTCTATATTTTCAGAAATATTACAAAATATTTTGAAAAGATTTCTAAAAATATCAGAAAGATTTCACAAAGATTTTAATTATTTTATAAGGGTTTCTAAGATTTCGAATAGATTTCAAAATTTTCACAAAGACTTAAATGATTTCTGTAATTTCACAAATGTTACCAAATATTTTAAAAATATTCAAAAGATTTTGAAAAGATTTTTAACGATGCCAGAAATATTTCACAAAAATTTAAATGATTTTCTAAGTATTTTAATCATTTTCAAAGACTTCGAAGACTTCAAAGATTACAAATTTTTTGCAAAATATTTTGAAAACATTTCTAAAGTTATCAGAAAGGTTTCAAAAAGATTGGAATAATTTTCTAAGGATTTCAAATATTTGACAAGGACTTCAACGATTTCTATATTTTTAGAAATATTACAAAATGTTTTGAAAAGATTTCTAAAAATATCAGAAAGATTTCACGAAGCTTTTAATGATTTTATAAGGGTTTTTAAGATTTCGAATAGATTTCAAGGATTTCACAAAGATTGCAATCATTTTTATATTTTCAGAAATATTACAAAATATTTAAAAAAGATTTCCAAAGATGTTAGAAATATTTCACAAAAATTTAAATCATTTTTTAAGGATCTTAAAGATTATCAGAGATTTCACAAAGATATGTATGATTTTCCCAAGATTTAAATATTTCGCGAAAATTTCAGATTGATTGCAAAGATTTCAAATATTTTTCAAATATTTCAGATATATTTTAAAGATTTCATAAAGTTTTAATGATTTTCTAAAGATTTATAAGGATTTCTAGGATTTCGGATAGATTTCAAAGATTTCAGAAAGATTTCAATTATTCCAATTATTTCAAAGATATTATCACATATTTTAAAAATACTTCCATAAAACATCAGAGAAAACCTCACAAAAATTTAAATGATTTTCTAAGGATTTCCAAAATTTTTCGAAGATGATTGCAAAGATTTCAAATATTTTGCAAATATTTCAGGTAGACTTTAAGGATTTTACAAAGACTTCAATGATTTAAATAGTTTCAGAAATATTGAAAAATATTTTGAAAAGATTTCTAAATGTATCAGAAAGATTTCGGAAAGATTTGAATGATTTTCTAAGGATTTCCAAGATTTAAATGGATTTCAAAGATTTCAGAAAGACTTCAACGATTTCAATAATTTCAAAAATATTACCAAATATTTCAAGAAGTCTTCCAAAAAACATCAAAAAAAATTTCACAGAAATTTAAATGATTTTCTAAGGGTTTCAAATATTTCCAAAGATATCAAAAAGATTTTTACGATTTTCAAAAAATTTCGAATATTTAAAATATTTTTCAAAGATTCCAGATTGATTGCAAAGATTTCAAATATTTTGCAAATATTTCAGATAGATTTCAAAGATTTCATAAATACTTAAATGATTTCAATAATTGTACAAATATTACAAAATATTTAAACAAATATTTTAAATATTTTAAACAGATTTTCGAAGACATTAGAAAGATTTTACAAAGATTTAAATTATTTTTTAAGTATCTAGAAGATTTCCGAAGATTTCACAAAGATTTTACAAAGATTTGCACGATTTACCAAAAAATTGAAAGACTGCATGAATATTTCAATGCTTTCCTCAAGATATCATATGGATTTACAGATTTACCAAATATTTCAAAAATGTTTTAGATACTACCAAATGTCTCAAAAATATTTCAAATATTTCGCAAAAATTTTTAAAGATTGCAGAATGATTTATACGATTTCCCAAAGATTTCACAAAGGCTTCAGTGATTTAAATAATTTTAGATATATTGCAAAATATTTTGAAAAGATTTCTGAAGATATCAGAAAGATGTAACAAATATTTAAATGATTTTCTAAGGATTTCAAAGATTACGGATAGATTTTTAAGATTTTACAACGATGAAAGTGATTTCAATAATTTCACAATTATTACCAAATATTTGAAAGATTTCAAGAAGATTTCCAATGATATCATAAAGATTTTACAAAAATTTAAATAATTTTCTAAAGATTTTAAAGAGTTCTAAAAACTTCACAAAGAGTTAGACGATTTGCCAAAGATTTTGAAGATTGCAAATATTTCGCGAAGATCCCAGACAAATTAAAATGATTTCAAATATTTTGCAGTAATTTTGTATAGATTTTGAAGATTTGACAAAGACTTCAGATGCTTTCCATTTCAATTCAACCGGGCCATTCGGGACATGTTTTTCTTTTTCGATGAAACTAAAATATGTTGTTCTTTGTTAGAAATAATTGTACACGTGTTTTTTTGTTTGCCTCAAAAAATTTTTTTTTCGAATTTATCGGCAATTTTATTTTTCATGTGAAAATCGATTTCTTCCATCATTTGCGGGATTTTTTTTTCAATCGTCAGTAACTTTGTCAAAAATTATTCGATTCAAATGATTTTTTTTTCTAAATGTTTAATATCTCAAAAAGGGCAATTTTTTTTTGTTTAAAACTTTTTTTATATCAAAAGAATGACTTAAACTTCAACTTCTCTGAATGCCTAGGGGCTAATTTTTTTTGTTTCCGAGCTTTGAATTTTTGAAAGAAAAATGTGTTTTTTCGCTAAAACGCGCAGTTTGCGCAATAAATATTGACTCTGATTGTTTAAATTGTATAAAGTAACACAGGATTGATCAGGCAATATTGCTCAATTATAGGTAGGTGCTAGATTGCTAGAAAGTATCGAATCCATAACATAGATTAATAAGAAATTTATTTTTAATTTGATACAGAAATTCAAAGTATTAACGTGTTAGGCCTTTTTTACTAATTTAACACTATGAACTTGATCCTTATAATAATAATCAAGCTAGATGAGAAAATAGGACTCACTAAATCATGAAAACCTCAACTAACTAGCTCATATGACTTTTATGATTTTCCATGGATGTTCATAAGTTCTCGCTGTGTAAACCTTATTGTTATTATTTCATAAAAGTTTGTTCTTCCAGATGTGCGTGCCTCGAATACCTTTGTATGCCTGTGTATTCTTCCACATTTTTTTCTTCTTTTCTCGAAAACCTTCCAATTCAACAACGTCTATAAAAAGATGTTTGACAACACTAGGTTGTCACACCTGCCGCATTTAAAGTTTGAAAAAAGGCGCGAGAATTCAATTTTTTTACTAACTTCGTATGATATAACCGTAATTTTTTTAATGCACCATAAGATAATCACTACATGCATTTGCATCGTTATTTTGGTAATGTTACAGTATAACAGTCAATATATTTATTGCGCAGACTGCGCGTTTTAGCGAAAAAACACATTTTCCATTCAAAAATTCAAAGCTCGAAAACAAAAAAAAATTAGCTACTAGGCATTCAGACAAGTTGAAGTTTAAGTCATTCTTTTAATATAAAAAAAGTTTTAAACAAAAAAAAATTGCCCTCTTTGAGATATTGAATTTAAAAAAAAATTACACCTTTTGTTTATTGCAAAATAAAAATTTATTTACTAATCAATAACAACTGTTTATACATTTTTATAAAAGTGCAAGTCATAACGAACATTTAGAAGAAAAAAAATCATTTAAATCGGGTAATTTTTGACAAAGTTACTGACGATTGAAAAAAAAAATTCCCGCAAATGGTGGAAAAAATCGATTTTCACCTGAAATATAAAATTGCCGATAAATTCGAAAAAAAAAAATTTTTGAGGCAAACTAAAAAACATGTGTCCAATTATTTCTAACAAAGAACAACATATTTGAGTTTCATCGAAAAAGAAAAACATGTCCCGAATGGCCCGGTTGAATTGAAATGGAAAGCATCTTCAATGATTTCAATAATTTCAAATATGTTTTTAATATTTTTAAAAGATCTTTGAAAATATCAGAAAAATGTCACAAACATTTAAATCGTTTTTAAAGGATTTCAAATATTTTTAAAGATCTCACAAAGGTTTCACAAAGATTTTGCAAAGATTTCAGATATATTCCAAGGACTGCATGTATATTTAAATGATTTCCTAACGATTTCATAAGGACTTTAAAGAGTACAAAAATTTCTAAAATACAACCAAATATTTCAAAAATATTTTAAATATTTTGTAAATATTTCAGAAAGATTTTGGAAAGATTTGATCTGGATTTAGATCGCCCAAAGTACATTGAGAAGAACGTGATTACAATACCCAAAAGGAGATTCTGATGTATAAACTTCCGCCCTCAAATAATCAATATTTCAGTCCTCTATTAATTTACCTATGTATTCTAGAGGACATCCACGGGGAAGGATAGGAAAATCTTAAGTAAGAAAAATGTCTACTAAAAAAAAATCTAAAGATATTGAAAAAAAAGATTAAAGTCCAGCAAAGTACAATAGAAATTCGATCTGTAAGCCCAAGCGTGTTTTTTTCAATAAATAATTAATAGCCTTATAGGCTTTTTAATAATTGTAAAAGGAACGACTGAAAATATATTTTCCGTTAATGTACAATTCCCGAAAAAAGAAATAAAAAAAGAAAAAAATATCTGAATTGTAAAATTACCGAATGTAAACCATTGAATTTTTCTATAAATATTACTTAATAATTAAAAATATGATTAGCAAATATTCAAAAGTAAATTATATTTAATGAATAAAGTTTCTTAAATTACTTTAAAAATTTTAAATAACCGCACTTTAATTAACTTTCATAAGGAAATATTTCTTCTCTAATTATTATTTTTTAATTTAAACAATAAAATTATCTTTTAACAAAATAGTTAATTTTGCGCCAAAATAGATTAATTTTTCATCGTAAAGATTAGCTTTTTACGAATTAAGACAAATTTTTAATACATTACATGAACCCTTAACTAAATAGTTCAATTTTTCAACTTAAAAGAAATTCAACATAAATTATGAATTTTTGAACTATAACGTAAATTTTGAATCAAATAGTAGAAATTTGCCAAAAATTGCAAGAAAATTTTACAAAGCTTTCGGATAGAATAAAAATATTTCATAAAAATTTTGGATAGATTCCAAAGAGTGCACAAATATTATAGTAATTTTCCAAAAAAATTTGACAAGGATTTGAATAATTTTACAAATGTAATCAGATATTTAAAACATATTTTAAATATTTCGCAAAGAATAACAAAGGTTATATAATGATTTTAAAAGATTTTAATTCTTATACGAAGAATTTACATTTTTCGCAAAGATTTCATTAAAACTGTAAAGATTTCGGATAGATTACAAATATTTACCCAAAAACTATAATGAGTATACATGATTTTCTGGGGAATTTAAAAATTTCACGGATTTCGGATAGATTTAAAAGACTTCATCACAAAGACTTCAAAGATTTCAATAATTTCCCAAATATTACCAAGTATTTCAAAAATATTTTAAATATTTCAGAAAGATATTCAAAGTCATAAGAAAAATTTTACAAAGATTTGTAAGATTTCCAAAAGATTTCAAATATTTCGAAAAAATTATAGATAGATTTCAAAGATTTTAAATATTTTGCAAAAATCTGGCAAATATTATAAAATATTTCAAAAATATTTTAAATTTTCCTAAAAGATTTCCAAAAATATCAGAAATATTTCACCAAATTTGAAATGATTTACTGAGGATTTCAAAGACTTTTAAAGATGTCCAAAGATAACAATTTTTTAGCAAAGGTTCCAGGAAGAATTTAAAGATTTCAAATATTTCCCGAAAATCTGGAATAGATTTCAAAGATTTCACCAAGATTTCAATGATTTCAATAAGTTCACAAATGTTACAAATTATTTTAAAAATATTTTAACTGTTTCCAAAAGATTTCCGAAAATATCAGAAATATTTCAAAAAAAATTTAAATGATTTGCTGAGGATTTCAAAGAATTTCAAAGATTTCCAAAGGTAACGAATATTTTGCAGATTCCAGAAGGAATTCAAAGATTTCAAATATTTTGCAAAAATCTTGAATAGATTTCAAAGATTTCACAAAGACTTTAATGATTTCAATAAGGTCACAAATATTACCAAATATTTCACGAATATTACAACATATTTCAAAAATATTTTAAATGTTTCAAAAAGATTTCCAAATATATCAGAAATATTTCACAAATATTTAAATGAGTTGCTATGGATTTTAAAGATTTTCAAAAGATTTTCAAAGAAAAAAAATATTACACAAAAATTCTAGATAGATTTCAAATATTTCAAAAATGTTGCAAAAATCTTGAATAGATTTCAAAGATTTCACAAAGACTTCAATGATTTCAATAAGGTCACAAATATTACCAAATATTTCACAAATGTTACAAAATATTTCACAAATATTACAAAATATTCAAAAAGTATTTTAAATGTTTCCAAAAGATTTCCAAAAATATCAAAAATATTGGATAAAAATTTAAATGATTTGTTAAGGATTTTTAATATTTTCAAAGATTTCCAAAGATAATGAGTATTTCACAAAGATTCCCGATAGAATTCAAAGATTTCAAATATTTCGCAAAAATCTTGAATAGATTTGAAAGATTTCACAAAGACTTCAATGATTTCAATAAGTTCACAAATGTTACAAATTATTTTAAAAATATTTTAACTGTTTAAAAAAGATTAACAAATATATTCGAAATATTTCATGAATATTTAAATGATTTTCTGAGGATTTCAAAGATTTTCAAAGATTTACAAATATTTTCAAAGATAAAGAATATTTCACAAAGATTCCAGATAGAATTCAAAGATTTCAAATATTATGCAAAAATCTTGAATAGATTTCAAAGATTTCACAAAGACTCCAATGATTTCATTAAGTTCACAAATGTTAGAAATTATTTTAAAAATATTTTAACTGTTTCAAAAAGATTTCCGAAAATATTATAAATATTTCAAAACAATTTAAATGATTTGCTGAGGATTTCAAAGAATTTCAAAGATTTCCAAAGGTAACGAATATTTTGCAGATTCCAGATAGAATTCAAAGATTTCAAATATTTTGCAAAAATCTTGAATAGATTTCAAAGATTTCACAAAGATTTCAATGATTCCAATAAGGTCACAAATATTACCAAATATTTCACAAATATTACAAAATATTTCACAAATATTACAACATATTTCAAAAATATTTTAAATGTTTCAAAAAGATTTCCAAATATATCAGAAATATTTCACAAATATTTAAATGAGTTGCTATGGATTTTAAAGATTTTCAAAGAAAAAAATATTTCACAAAAATTCTAGATAGATTTCAAATATTTCAAATATTTTGCAAAAATCTTGAATAGATTTCAAAGATTTCACAAAGACTCCAATGATTTCAATAAGTTGACAAATATTACAAAATATTTCAAAAATATCTAAAATCTTTCAAAAAGATTTACAAATATATCCGAAATATTTCATGAATATTTAAATGATTTGCTAAGGATTTCAAAGATTTTCAAAGATTTCCAAAGATTTCCAAAGATAAAGAATATTTCACAAACGTTCCAGATAGAATTCAAAGATTTCAAATATTATGCAAAAATCTTGAATAGATTTCAAGTATTCACAAAGACTTCAATGATTTCAATAAAGTCACAAATATTACCAAATATTTCACAAATATTACAAAATATTTCACAAATATTACAACATATTTAAAAAATATTTTAAATGTTTCAAAAAGATTTCCAAAGATATCAGAAATATTTTTCAAAAACTTAAATGATTTGCTGAGGATTTTAAAGATTTTCAAAGATTTCTAAAGATAAAAAATATTTCGCAAAGATTCCAGATAGAATTCAAAGATTTCAAATATTTTGCTATGATTTTGGATACATTTCAAAGATTTCACAAAGACTTCAATTATTTGAATCATTTCTGAAACGTTGCCAAATATTTTAAAAAGATTTCCAAAGATTAAAATGATTTTCTAAGGATTTCAAAGATATCAATTGGTTTTAAAGATTTCACAAAGAATTTAATGATTTCAGCAATTTCACGAATAAAATAAAATATTTCGTAAAGATTTCCAAAGATATCAGAAGAAGTTCTCAAAGATTTATACGATTTTCTAAGAGTTTCAAAGGTTTACAAGATTTCACCAAGATCTCACAAACTATTGCACGATTATAAAATATTTTCAAAGAATTTCCAAAGATATTTTTAAGATTTCACAAAGATTTGAATGATTTTCGAAAGATAGATTTTTGGATAGATTTAAAAGATTTCAAATCTTTCGGAAAGATTTTTGATAGATTTCAAAGATTTCACAAAGACTTTAATAATTTCAATAATCTCACAAATATTTCCAAATATTTTAAAAATATTTAAGTTTGTTTAAAAGGTTTTAAAAGATACCAGAAAATTTTTTCGAAGATTTACATGATTTTCTAAGGATTTCAAAGATTTCACAAAGATTTGGACGATTTTTTAAAGATACGATAGAATTCCAATATTTCGCAAAGATTCCAGGTAGATTTCAAAGACTGCACGAATATTTCAAAGACTTCCTAGAAATTTTATAATGATTTCGAAGATTTCGCAAAGGTTTCGAAAATGTCTAAAATACTTGCAAATGATTCAAAAATACTTTTAAAAGATTTCTAAAGATTTCAGAAAGATTTGACAAAAGATTTTATCTATACTTAGATCCCACTTCGTACTTTGAGAAGAACGTGATTACAATCCCCAAAAAGGGATTCTGATTTATAACCTGCCGCCCTCAAATAATCAATATTTTAGTTTTCTATTCATTCACCTATGTGTATTATGAGTCGCCCATGGGGTAAAATTGGAATATCTTACAGAAGCAAACTGTTAAATAAAAAAAAATTTAACTAATTAACTAATTCTGCTAAAAATATTAACAAATGAGCTTTTAAATATGAAATTTTTTTCAACTAAAATTCAAATAAACTGATGAATCTTGAAAATATAAAAGGGAAACTTTAAGGACGTATTTAAATTTAAAAAAAAGAATAATTTTCTAATCAAGAAGATAATTTTTTTCACAAAACACGAATAATTTTAAAAAAACATAAACCTTCAACTAAATAGTTCAATTTTCTAACTAAATAAAATTTAACCAGAAATGATGAATCTTTGAACACAAAAGTTGAATTTTTGTCAAATAGTACAGATTTTAATAGAAAAGATGAATTGCAATAAAATTTTAATTAAAGAAAAACGCAATTTTAACAAATTAGTTGCAATTTGTACAAAAGAAATTAATCTTTCATGAAAAAGATGAAATTTCGACCAAAAAATTAATTTTAAATTTTAATTTAAAAAAATCAACTTTTCTTTCAGATATGTAACTACTTAAACTATCCGTTAAAAAAATTAAAATTAAAAAAAAAAGTTTTGTAACAAAATTGTTTGATTTTTAACTAAAATTATAAATATTTGAACAAACCAATTTTTTAAATCAAATATTAGAATGTTCAAAAAGTATGAAATTCCAACTAAAAATAGTACAGGTGAATTTTCATTTAAAAAATTAATTTTTGTTTAATAAAATATGATTTTTTAACAAAATAGTCGAATTCTGAAGCGAAAAAGCGATTTTTTAACGAAATGGATGAATTTGCAACCGCAAAAGGATATTTTCTGAATAAATAGTTGAATTTTAAACTAAAAAAAGCTCCGTGACCAAAAATTAAATTGTTAAATTTTTAATTAGAAAAATTAATGTTGATCAAATAAAAAGCGAAGTTTTATTAAATTTCAACCGAAAAGATGAATTTTTATAACATAAAGATTTTCTACCAAAAACGATAAGTTTTCGACAAAATACACTAACTGCCAAAAATTTGGTAGCTCAATTCTCAGTTAAACAAATAATTTTTCAGCAAAAAAAACAACAAATTTTCAAAAAAACAAAAATATTTTTAAAACAAATTCTTGAACTTTTAACTGAAATAGATCCATCTTCGACAAAAATTTGAATACTTAAATACAAGCAAGATGATTAATTTTCTACCGGACATTAAATAGTTATGTTTTTAGTGAAAAGAATTAATTTTTATCAAAAGAAGAAAAGGAGACTGAAAAAATTTGGTAACAAGAAAATGAGATTTAAACGAAAAGTGTGAATCCTCTCTAAGAAAAAGAAAATTTTTCAATGAAAAAAAGAAATTGTTAAAAAAGACGATCTTTACCAAAATAGTTAAATAACAACAGAAAATTAATACATTATTATTTTAATTAATTATGAATTAAATTTATCAAATTAAAAATATTGATTTTCATCTATATACTGTAAAGTTTAATTTTTATTAATTCAAATTAATTTTTAAACAAGAAAAAAAACATTTTGTAAATCAAGTAGCTAAACTTTAAACTTAAAAATATTAATATTTAATCAAAAAAGACATTGGTACATTTCCAGTTAAAATAATTATGAAAGAAAAACACAAAAAAAACGAATCTGCAAAAAAAGTTACATTTTCAAACAAAAAATGTTTTTAATCAAAAACCAGGGAGTTGACAACTAGTGAAGTTAGGTGTATACTTGTAATACAATCTTCTGAAGTCTCATGAAATTTCTTAAATCTCCTGAAATATCTGAAGTCACTTGAATTCACTTGAAGGCACTTGAATTCATTTGAAGTCACTTGAATTCTCCTTAAATATCTGAAGTCATTTGAATTCATGTCAATTCACTTAAAGTCACTTGAAGTCACTTGAAATCACATGAATTCATTTGAATACACTTGAAATCACTTGAATTCATTTGAAGTCACTTAAATTCATTTGAAGTCATTTGAATTCTCCTGAAATATTTGAAGTTATTTGAATTCATGTTAATTCAGTTGAAGTCACGTGAATTCATTTGAATTCTCTTAAATTCACTTGAAGTCACTTGAGTTTATTTGAAGTCACTTGAATTCTCCTGAAATATTTGAAGTCATTTGAATTAATGTAAATCACTTCAAGTCATTTAAAGTCACTTAAAATTACTTGAAGTTACATGAACACACTTGAAGTCACTTCAGTTCATTTGAAGTCACTTGAATTCTCCTGAAATATTTGAAGTCATTTGAATTAATGTGAATTCACTTCAAGTCACTTAAAGTCACTTGAAATTACTTGAAGTCACTTGAACACACTTGAAGTCACTTGAATTCATTTAAAGTCACTTGACCTCTCCTGAAATATCTGAAGTCATTTGAATTAATGTGAATTCACTTCAAGTCACTTGAAGTCACTCGAAATCACTTGAAGTCACTTAAACACACTTGAAGTCAATGAATTCTCCTGAAACATTTTAAGTTATTTGAATTTATGTCAATTCACTTGAAGTTTCGTAAAGTCAATTGAATTCACTTGAAGCCTTTTGAATTCATTTGAAGTCACTTAATCTTTCCTGAAATATCTGAAGGCATTTAAATTCATGTGAATTCACTTGAAGGCACGTGAATTCACTTGAATTCTGCTGAAGTCACTTGAATATTTCTGAATTATCTGGAGTCATTTGATTTCATATGTATTCACTTAAGTTCACGCGCAGACACTTGAGTTCACTTGAAATTACTTAAAGTTACTTGAAATCACTTGAATTCACTTGAAGTCATTTAAATTCTTCTAAAATATTTTAAGTCATTTGCATTCATGTGAATTCACTTGAATTCACGTGAACTCACTTGAGATCTTGTGAAGTCACTTTTAGTCACATGAATTCACTTGAAGTCACTTGAGTTCATTTAAAGTCACTTGAATTCTCCTGAAACATCTCAAGTCATTTGAATTCATGTGGATTTACTTGAAGTCACGTGAAGTCACTTGAATTCACTTGAAGTGACTTGAATTCATCTGAAGTCACTTGAATTCTCTTAAAATATCTGAAGTCATTTGAATTCATAAAAATTCAGTTGTAGTCACGTGAATGCACTTGAATTTAATTGAAATTACTTTAAGTCACTTGAAGTCACTTGAAGTGACTTGAATTCATCTGAAGTCACTTAAATTCTCCTGAAATATCTGAAGTCATTTGAATTCATGTGAATTTACTTGAAGTCACGTGAAGTCACGTGAGATCACTTGAAGTCACTTGAAGTCACTTGAATGCACTTGCAGTCACTGGAATTCACTTGAATTCACTTGAAACCACTTGGATACTTTTAAGGTCACTTGAATTCACTTGAAGTCACGTGAAGTCACGTGAGATCACTTGAAGTCATTTTAAGTCACTTAAATTCACTTGAAGTCACGTGAAGTCACATGAGGTTCCTTGAAGTCACTTGAAGTCACTTGAATGCACTTGAAGTCACTGGAATTCACTTGAAGCCACTTGGATGCATTTGAGGTCACTTGAATTCACTTGAAGTCACTTGAATGTATTTGTAGTCACTTGAATTCTCATAAAGTATCTCAAGTCATTTGAATTAATATGAATTCAATTGAAGTTACGTGAAGTAACTTGAATTCTCCTAAAGTAACTTGAATTTTTCTTAATTCAGTGAAATCTTCTGAAGTTATTGAAATGAATTCAGAAGTAGGTGTACACCCGATCGGTCGAGTTGTCAACCCCTCGTCAAAAACACAATCTTCTAGTAATAATTTAATAGTTAGATTTTTAATGAGGAAAATTGATTTGTTTTTAATAATATTTCAGTTAAAAAAATATAATATCTCCATAAAGAGGATGAATGTTGAAACAAGAAAAAATATTATTTACAAATTCAAAAACAATTGAATGATAAAATGGAGAATTTGAATAATAACTTAGAATTATCAAATTATTTTCTTATCCCAAACACTATTGTTACAGGAGGGGTGGAGACAGATGACCCACTTGTACAGCGGAGGTAGTCAAAATGACAAGGACAACGGAGGGTTAAATCTAAAAGGAAAAGAAAAAATTTCGCCAAAATGTTGAATTTTTAAACCAGGAAGGCGAATTTTCTACAAAATAATTAAATTTTCGACCAAAAATATATTTCAAGAAAAAGGTAATATTCAAGAAACAGTTAAATTTTCAATCAAAAAATAAAATGTTTACCAAAGAATATAAGTTATCAACCAAAAATATAAAAGTAGACTTTTTTACATGAAAAAACTAGGAATTCATTTTCAACTGAAAATAGTTAGAATTTTTTATTAAGTTTCATTAAAGTTGGTTGGAATTCAAGTGAAAATTGAGAAAGCGGGAAACAGAGGAAAATAGAGGAAAGAAAGTGAAGCTTGTGATAATAAAATAAGAATTTTTATAACTTTTAGACCAACACACATCCAAAATGAGCTATGAATGTCGGTTTTAATACTTTGAAAATATTAAGCGAGAAAACTGAATAATTTTGGTTAGAAAATAAAGTTATTTTTTTCGAGTATAAAATCTTAGTAACATTTATGGAGAAGGTGGGGGGGGGGTGGCCAGAAAATATCACAATTTCTCACACGGGGAAGGATAGCGGAAATTTCTGAAAGAAATTTTCCGTAATTTGCGGATTAACCCAGAACAGTTTGAGGGAAGTGACGAAATTTGATCTAAAAATTCTGAAACTCATTTGAGGATTAGAGTTTTATTCTTGGGGACAAATTGAGGGTGAAATTAAGTAATTGATGTACTAGATTTCCGATGGACGGATGGATTGTGGGCGTATTGGGGAGGCATTTTCTTGTATTTTAACGACTTTCTTACGGCCGTTATATATCTTTTTCTGAGAGTAGGGAAGAGCAGCTTCAAGGTTAAAGGTGGGTGGACGATAGAGATCAAATAGGTGGTGGTTTTGTGGGGAGTTGTTTCGCCTCGGCGAAGTGCATTTGGCCATCAAATAACATCGGCAGCGCCTATAACCGGCTTACGTCCAGACATAAAGTCGGCTTGGCTTCTCTTCCTTGCTTCTGAGTCTCAGCACCACCATCGCCACCACCGAGGCATCGAACCACTAACTCGTGATCAGACCACCTAACCACCTTCGAACTACCGTCGTATCAGGAGTTGCGGCTTTTAGAGAGCTTAAGACCACGATATCAGTTGATTGGGTCCAGCGAATATCACCGCAGCGCAGTTAAGAAGACACTTCCTAGATAGAAAGCCTCCGATGAAAAACTAATTTTGTCTTTATATACCTATCGCGATCAATGAAAGTTAAGTCTACTCACTTTTTTAAGGGGATGGATCAATTGAAAAGAAAAGTAGACAAAGTTGCAAAAAATAAGTTACAAAAAACAGTCTTGTGACCTATTAAGACATTCATTGTTTTAAATTTCCCGCTCCTGTAGTTTACCTCCACTCCCCCACCTTTGGCCAACTTACTCAATCCCTTTCCACTTCTTCTACCTCGTCTACTTTCTTATTTACTTACTTTTTTTATTACTCCTCTTTTTAAATTCCACTTACCTTTCTTCTTTCTGCTCTACTCTCCCCTCACTTATATTCCATTCCCATAATAACCCTACCCTTAATTAGCTTCTAATTCCTTTTCTCTCCTTCCACTACTTCTCCTTCTTCTACTTTCTTATCTCCATACTTATTCTATTACATCTCCGCTTACACTTCTCTTACTTCCCTATGCATGTCTTCTACCTTCTCTACTTTCGCTCCCTTCTCTCATATTTTCTTCTCCTAATTCTTCTTCTTCAGTAGCTGCCCTTTTCTTTTACTCCCTTACCCTAGGATTCAACGCTTACCCCTTACTTCCTTCCCTTACGTTTTAAAAGTGATGAATCAAATTTAAAAAAAAAGAAGTATCCATCACTACCATCACCCTCATTTCCTATATTTCACTATCTCTCGTACTCCTTTTCCATCATATTAGCCCCCCTTACTTATATATCATTTCCATAATAACCCTTCCCCTAATTAGCTTTCTATCCCTTTTTCACTCTTCAACTACTTCTCCCTCTTCTCCTTCCTTATCTCCTTACTTATTCTATTAGTTCTCTCCTTAGACTCTTCTTACTTCCCTATACATGTCATCTACCTTCTCCACTTTCCCTTTCTTCTCTTATATTTCCTTCTCCTTATAACCTCCGACCCGAATTAATTAACTTCCCATCTCGTTTACTTCCTTCCCCTAGGATTCAACGCTTATCCCTTACATCCTTCCCTTACGTTTTAAAAGTGATGAATCAAATTTAAAAACAAAGAAGTCTCCATCACTAACATCCCCCTCGCTTCCTATATTTCACTATCTCTCGTACTTATTCTGCACCCTATCAACTCCCCTTATCCCACCGCTTCCTCTCCATTCACTTACCATTTCGAAATCCTACTTCTCCATTTTCTATTTTAATTCACTAATTCCACCTCTCACGTTCCCCACTTTCTTTCCACCTTTCCGACCACTTCTACTACTTCATTAAATTTCCTCCCCCACCCCCTCTGCTGACTAATAATCCTATACTCTACTTCCTCCTCCTCTACTTTCCTTCAATTTTCTACATCCCTTGACCCAAATTATCCTTCAAACCCTTTCCTTGCTTTCCTTCGCTTTCCCACCTCTCACGCCCATCCCCCACTTTCTCTCTATCTTTCCTCTCACTTCTCCTGTTTCGTAGATTTTCCTCTCCTCCTCCCTCTTCTCACTAATAATACGATACTCTAGTTTCTCCCCCTCTACTTTCCCTCACTCTTTCATCTACCAAATCCCCTAATTTTCCTTCTACTCCTTCCACTCGATTTTTCTACATCCCCTCTTCGAACATTTTCCGGGCCCAAATAGGGACAAAAGTACTAGAAAAGATAAATGAAAAAAAATTACTAGTCTTCATAGGATTGATGTTCAAATAGTAACTGCGAAAATCGGATTAAAATAAACTAAAGTACCAAAAAAGTTTGACCATGAATCTAAAAAAATCGCATTTATTTTTTGGATTTTAATTTTTAACAAAAAAATTACTGAGTTAAGAAATAATCCTGCCTTTAAACATTTTTGTTTGAACCAAAGTTCTGGAAAGTATTTTTTCCAAATTTGTTAGAAAGTACTAATGGAACTTGCGTACCCGAAAGGTATTCCTGAAACAGAAATCAAGCCTTCAGGTGCAACCCGATTTTACGTTGATATTGATTTCATTGCGTGTTAAGAGCTAGCTAAGTTGCCAATATATCGGAAAATTTGACCAAATTTTGCAATTTTATAGTTCAATTATGAAATTATTAATATAAAATTTGGATAAAAAAGTTAATTTTATACCCAATCAGGCAAATTTTCATAGAAATACAAGAACTCTTAACCGAAAAGTTAAATTTTCAAGTAAACAATATTAATCTTTGACAAAAAAAAACGGGTTTTTAACAAAATAATTAAATTTTAATAAAAATTTCAATTTTTAATAAAAAAAACTATTTTTGACAATTAATATAATAGGTAAATTTAAAATTATAAAAGCAGTTTCTCAATAAAAATTTTTTTTTTAACAAAACAGTTCGATTTCCAACTGTAAAGAGGAGTTTTTAACTAAAATTTTGAATCTTTAACCAAAAAATGCATTTTTAAGATAGTAGTTCAACTTTGAAACCACGCAGTTAAATTTTTATTCAAAAAGATAAATTCTTAAAATGAAACAATAATTTGTAACAGGAAAAAAAACATTTTTAACAAAATTCAAGAATTCTCAACTAAAAAATGTCATTTTTTTATACTTAAAAAAGTTAAATTTGTGAACAAAAAAATTTATTTAATACCAAAAAAGACAAAATTTTAATCAAATTCCAGAATTCTCGACGAAATGTTGAATTTTTAAGGCAGAAAGAAACTTTTTTTTAATTCTCTAGAAAGTAGTTCATTTTTAAAACCTAGTTGTTCAATTTTTAACTAGAAACATACAATTTGTACCAAAAAGGCTAATTTCCTATAGAAGCAAATACAATTTTTGTAACAAAATTTAAGAATTCCTAACCAGAAACTTAAATTTCCAACTAAAAAAGATGAATTTTGAAAAAAAAAGATTAAGTTTCTATAGTAAAAACAAATTTTACATAATATTTAAGAATAGTGAACTAAACAAGATGAATTTCTAAACAAAAAGATTAATTTTTTAACAAAACTATTAATTTTCTACCAAAAAAAACGGCTTTTTAACAAAATAATTCAATTTTAATAAAAATTTCAATTTTTAATTAAAAAGAAACTATTTTCGACGATAAATGTAATAGGTAAATTTAAATATACAAGAACAATTTTTGAACACGAAAAAAGACATTTTTAACACAACAGTTTCATTTCCAACTAATGAAAGGAATAGTTAACTAAAATTTTGAATCTTTAACCAATAAATGCATTATTAAGAAGGTAGTTTAACTTTAATACTTTGTTATTAAATTTTGATTCAAAAAGATAAATTTTTAAAAAGGAAGAATAATTTTCAGTAGAAAAAAAAAGAATTGTTAACAAAATTCAAGAATTCTGAACTAAAAACTTAAATTTTTTATGTTTAAAAATGTTAAACTTGTAAACAAAATAATTAATTTACTACCTAAAAAGACAAATTTTCGATCAAATTTTAGAATTCTCAACTAGATGTTGAATTTTTAAGAAAGAAAGAAACTTTTGCTTTAATTATCTAGAAAGTAGTTCTTCTTTGATACCTATTTGGTAAATTTTTAACCAGAAAGATATAATTTTGAACAAAAAGGCTAATTTGTTACCGAAGCAAATACAATTTTTGTAACAAAATTTAAGAATTCCTAAACAGAAAGTTAAATTTTCAACTAAAAAAGATGAATTTTGAAACAAAAAGATTAAGCTGCTACAAAAAACCGAATTTTTAATAAAATTTAGAAATTCTCAACTAAAAAAGATGAATTTCTGAACAAAAAGATTAATTTTTAAACAAAAACATTAATTTTCTACCAAAAAAACGGCTTTTTAAGAAAATAATTAAATTTTAATGAAAATTCATATTTTTAATTAAAAAGGAACTATTTTCGACGATAAATGGAATAGGTAAATTTAAAATTACAAGAGCAATCTTTCAACAGTAAAGAGGAATTTTTAACTAAAATTTTGAATCTTCAAACCAAAAATGCATTTTTAAGAAATTAGTGCGACTTTAAAACCTCGTTTTTAAATTTTTATTCAAAAAGAGAAATTTTTAAACAGAAAGAATAATTTTTAACAGAAAAAAATGAATTTTTAACAAAATTCGATAATTCTCAACTAAAAAGTTGAATTTTTAATATTTAAAAAAGTTAAATTTGTAAACAAAATATTTAATTTACTACCAAAAAAGACAACCAAATGTCGAATTTTTAAGAAAGAAAGATTTTTTCTAAATCTCTAGAAAGTAGTTCATCTTTAAAAGATAGTTGTTAAATTTCTAACAAGAAAGATACAATTTTGAACAAAAAGGCTACTTTCCTACCGAATCAGATACAATTTTTGTAACAAAATTTAAAAATTGCTAAACAGAAAGTTAAATTTTGAACTAAAAAAAGATGAATTTTTAAACAAAAAGATTAAATTATTACAAAAAAACCGAATTTTTAATAAAATTTAGAAATTCTGAACTAAAAAAGATGAATTTCTAAACAAAAAGCTTAAATTTCTACCAAAAAAATGGTTTTTTAACAAACAAAAAAAATAAAATAATAATAAAACTTAAGAATTCTGAACTAAAAAAGATAAATTTCTTAACAAAAAGGTTAATTTTTTACGAAAAAAAGTAATTTTTCAAAAAATTAAGGAATTCTTAACTAAATAGCTAAGTTTTCAACTAAAACAGATGAATCTTTAAACATAAAAATAAAGATAATACCGAAAAATACGAATTTCTTAATAGAATTCAAGAGTTTTCAACCGAAAAGTTTATTTTTAAAATAAACGAGATAAATTAAACAAAAAAGATTAATTTACTACCAGAAAATACGAATCTTTAAAAAAATTAAAAATTCCGAACCAAAAAATTGAATATTCAACGAAAATGGAAGAATTTTAAAACAAAACGTTTAATTTTCTACGAAAAAGAATGCATTTTTAATAAAGATAAAGAGTTCTTAGCCAAAAATTTGAAGTTTTAACTAAAAAAATTGTGAATCAAATGTTTAATTTACTATAAAAAAGACGAATTTTCAAGAAAATTTAAGAATTCTTAACCAAGACCCTCCTACTCGTTACCAACTGTAGGTTTTGCTCGAAAGTACTACAAAATTTACAATAATTTTGTTCTTCAAAATTTTCACAATTGCTCACAAGTTTTATAGTAAGAAAAGGTCCTACAGAAAAAGTTGAAAATTCTTCTTATTACGGCAGGATATTTATAAAAACTATACTTATTTTTATTTTATTTTTAAAAGTTCTAATTTATATTTCAAGAAAGTTAAAAAAAAAAGTTATACCACAGGATTTTTTTTTTGAAATACACTTTTTTTTAGTACTGAAATGGAATTAAATTGCAAAAAAAGTTGAAAATTTGGCCTTTTTCAGCAGAAAATATTTGGTCAAAAGTACTATAAGGTCCTGCTTGTTTTTCTTTTTGATTTTTTTCCGGAAACCTTAATTTATGTTTCGAAAAAGCTCAAAACAAGAACTTTATCGTGAAAGAGCTTTTTTGAACAAAATAGCTAGCCTTTTTTTTCATGTTTCAAAAAATTTCCAAAGCTTCCAAATTTTCCGCAAATTTTTTACGCATACCAAAAGGTAGAATAAATCTTTTACATTTAATCATTTCAAAATTTTCATAATTTCTTATATAATTTATATTTTAGAAAGTTTCTACTAGAAGGTTCACATGAGGTTGCTACTTGAGTAAAAAGAAAAATTCTTCCTGTTTCAGCAGGAGCTTCTTGGGACAAAAGTTCAAAATTCTGTCTATTTGAACAAAATTGTTTTTACAAATATATTAGGAAAGCACCATTGTACAAATTTTTTTCTAGAACTTTGGTCTCCGAATCATTTTTACTCTAGAACTGTTTTCAAACATATTTGGAATTGGAACTTCAACTTAAGCCTAGTAATTTTGTCCTAAAACAAAATTCGTATTGAAACGAATTGGATGCAAGAAATTGTAAAGAAAGTAACGTTCATTGATTTCAAGTTCTTCAAAGAGGCCTAAAATGTTTTCCATAAACAAATAAAATTATTAACTTCCACATCAGTGATTACCGAAAGCTAAGGAAAGGAAATATCCGAAAATGGCGCTCATCGAGGTGGAAGTGCGTCACGTTGAGTTTGGGTTAGAAAATCCGATTGAGGATCGATCTTGACAACATGAGCAGTTGAGCACTGGCATGTGAGTTTGCCAATGCGAAAGGGGTTGAAAGTGGGCGTAAGTAGCGAGTGAAGAAACGCGGCGACGAGATCGACGTTGGGTGGAAAGGGGGTGGAATGGTACCCGGGGTCGGAGACATTATAGGGGCGTCGCGAGAGCTGATCAAAGACGATGGAGCTTTGAGGAGGAAAATTGGTAAAGAGGGACTCGCAACGAGCTACGACTACGAGGCTCTAGCAGCTTCACGAGAACCTACGAGCCTTCAAGGGAGGAGAGACGGCATCAAAACTAATACTCTGTTATACCAGGAGTTAGAGGTGTTAGCGAATTATGTCGTTTACCGGATGGAGGATGAGGACAGACTGCCTTCGACGCCAGAGGCGTCGATCTAAACACCAGTTCATGTCACATTCTACTTCAATATTTTATTATAATCTTAAACTTATTTTACGAACCTTCCATCCACTGTGATGATGGTAGCCAGACCTGGACAGACATGGTTCCATCTTCCACTTCCGGAAGATAAGCAATTTTCAGGACGAAGAAGTTCAACATGATCAGGAAATCATTTTTTTAGGTAACAACTGACACTTAACAGTTAACACTCATGAAAATCAATTGCTAATGACCTAATGGTCCACGATCAAGAACAGAAGCTTATCAGATAATAGTGGAGCAAAGTGGGTGTAGGTATAACTCTGTACTTGCACCTACAGTGCTGTACCATAACGAATCCTGGACATAGAAAGAAAAAGAAAAGAGAAAAGTTAACACGAAATGGGGAAGTTATTATTCAAAATCACCTACAGCCTACAATTCTTAGCCGATTGTCAATTTTTTTTAGAAGTGACCAAACAATAATTTCATAAGAGCATCCATTGATTGGATTTTCTTAATTTTTTTTATTTTCTATACCCCAGGAACAAATGCTACCTCGAAGTTGGATAAAAACGCTGTAGCACGTTTATCCACTCAAAGATAAAATGTATCTGATAAAAGATAACATGTAACTGGTGAAAGATAAAATTTATCCGACGAAAATATTTGTTTTAAATGTGTTATGTGTCAAACTGCTTCCTCTAGGTTCATCAAAGAAATTTCCTCCAGAAGTTTAAAAATATTGCTAACGATATTGATCGTTTGAATCGTCTTACTTTATTTAGATGATTTTAAACGAAACATCATTCACCTAAACTTACAAAATACATAGGCTGGACTCAGGTTCGTTTATAATGATTGCTTACAAATATAAAAGTCTTCATCAGGGTCGACAGAAACTAAAGGTTTGTTCAACAAAAGTAATCCACTGAACTTGGGTGAGTGTCCTTATCGTTAGTCTGATAATTTTGATCTTTGAGTGCACTTTTAAAAATTGCTGTTGGAAGCTTCCACTACATGTATTGAAAGTTTCTTTCCGAAACGTAAAGTAACGCTGCAAAACATAATATTTTGGTTTCCAAATTATGGCATAGGTATCTTACATGTATTGGAACATTATAATAAAAGTTCAGTAGCCACTGACTCATCTTAATCATATTTGCGGCTGGATATCTCGACACAAGCTAGAGTCAAAAATTTCAAAAAATGTAAATAATTTCTCAGAAAACTTTTTTCAGAATTTATAAAATTCATATAACGCCCTAAAGGTACGTATTTCATGGAATTAGCGGAATTAATTGATTTCACGCAATTCACGAAAGTCAAGGAATTCAAGTTCCAGGATTCGCGAAATTTAAACTATGCACGGAATACAAGGAATTCACGAGATTCAAAGGATTTATGGAATTCTTGGAATTTTAGGAATTTACGGAATACAAAGAATTTACAGAATTCAAAGACTTTACGGAATGCGCAGATTTCAGTGAATTCACATGACTCATTAAATTGACGGAAGTTTTCGAATTTAATTAATTTACTGGATTCAAGAAGATCAGAGAGTTCGCGAAATTCGCGCAGTTTATGGAATTCAAGGAATTAGAAAAAATAAGGCAAGTCACGAAATTTACGCAAATCACGGAATTTACGGAATCCAAAGTATTCACGGAAATCAAGGAATTCACGGAATTCATGGAGTTTAATAATTCAAAGAATTCCAAGAATTTGCGGAATAATTTGAATTTTTCCAAAGATAAAAAATGTTCGTTAATGGCCTTTATTTAAAAGTGACTATACAAATGTTACATTTTTTAGCTTTTTTAAAAGCCGAATTACAAAAGAAATAAATTGTTTTATTCCCATAAATATTTCTATTTGCAAAATTTAAATTTGACAAAATTTGAAATTACCGAAAATAATTAATAATTTATTAATTAGTAGCTAGTTCAATTGTTTTCCTTTTTTGTAATTTTATGAATAGCTTATGAATTAATAATAAATTAACTATGTTCAGCAATTATAAATTTGGGGAATTGAAATATTCGTGGGAATTTAATGATTCGTTTATTTTATAAGACGGTCTCAAAGTCGGGGAATAATAATTTCGGATATTTTTAAATTTGGTATTTTATTTCTTCTTAATTAAAAATCTTGACATTATGTGAAATTTAGGAAATTTCATAACTCGCGAATAATCTATTTTTTCGGTTATTTTTTTCATTAATTTGTGTATTCGTTATTTATCATTTTATTATGTTGTATAGGTTCTGAATATCTATGCAATTTGTTTGTTTGTTTGAATTATACCAATTATGACGCTTTTTCTTATTTAAAAAAAATAATAAGTAATTACATACACAAGTTTCATTTACTAACTGACTCTACACTTAAAAAAAATGATTTTAAAGGGTTCTACACATTATTTTTTTAATAAATTTTTTACATTGGACAGTACAGTGGAAGCAACTCCCTGATTTACCACAACCGTAACGAAAGAATTATGTTTTAGAGTGCTTTTGAAATTTTCATGAATTTTACTTGCATTTCGAACAATAAGTAGCTTTTTCGTAGTAAGAAAAATCTTAAAGTTTTTAGAGACGTACTTTTTGGATCTTTGTCATAGGAGAATTTAAATTTTGCTAAAAATCCTTATAATAAATTAAAGATTCATAATTTTATTTGAAAGTTTATTTCCTTGGTTAAAAATGTAAGTATTTAATTTTAATATTATTTTTTTGTTGTGAAAATTTAATCTGTAACTGTAGACAGAACTGTCTCACTTTGGGATAAATGTTTCTCTTTTTGGTCAAAAATTCATGTATTTTCTTGAAAAAGTGAACTTTTTCGCTAAAAAATTAATCATCTTGAACAGGGAAAATAAAAAATTTCTTAGCATAGAACAGAGATTTTTTAAATTGGTATTGTTTTGATTTTTTGTATTGAGAAAATCACAGTTTTTTGAGACGTAAATTTTCGGTATTTCTCATTGAAAATATTTTTTTAACTAGATTTTTGTACAAATACTACTTATTAAAATTAAACTGGGAAAGATCATTGCAATGTTAAACTTTTTAATAATATCACTTGAGTTTTTTAATCCTGCGAACAAATCGCCCTTGCAAATTTATGCAAGTAATACATTCGAAATCCGAAAATGCAGCATTTAATAGTTATATGCATTAATTTGTTTATAAAAATTACTAAAATGCAGGATATTTATCCACAAGTTACATTTTTATTCCAAAAAGTAACTTTACTAATTCTACACCTTTGTGAAGAAACATCGATGCATGTGGCTAAATAAATATCACAAATATAACCAATTGAAAATTTTAAGCTATATAACAAATTACTGAATAACAAATTTTAAAAACGTGCACCTCTACGTTGAAGTTTGGTTCTTCACGTGTATTTAAATAAAAGCTCTGATCCGTTGATAATTTAGTAGTCGGCTGATTTTTGTCCCAAAAAAGTACTTTTTCCCCACTGTGCAGCGTTTCAAGAGTATCCCCTTTTGATCGCCAGCGGTTCACTTGTATTAATTCTTTTTTATAAAAAAAATATTTATTGCAACAATAAATAAAAAATATATATAATTATTACCTTTTTTACATAGTAATTATTCAGGTAATTTTCAAAATTTTAAATACTTTTTGGTTTTGAATTTCGCGGCCTTGAGGTTTAGTTCTTCCCTGAGACTATAGGAGCGCTAAAATTCGTGTAATAAAAAATACATTGAGCTCCAGTGTTCTAAAGAGTTTAAGTGCTTGGAGAAGTTCTCACGAGTATGAGAATATTCTCGAGAATATGCTCGACGTATATGCGATTTGGGAATTTAATGAGCATTTATAAGCATTTTGAATCAGATTTAAAAAAATCGTATTTTATATATCTATTAATTATAATTTCATTATTTCAATATTCTGGGAAAATGTATAGCATCAAATTGAAAAGGGCGCTATATTTACATAATGAAATAAGTCAAAATAATGGAAAAAATATCATTCGCATTAAAGAGTGCCTTACTCAGGGTTGCTACAATATTGCAATTTCTAAATTTTTCTAGGTGAAAAATCAACCATACACCTCAAAGATAAATAATATTTTTGCAAAAATAAATTTTGTTTCTCGATATATTTTAAATACTTTTTAGTTGAGTTTTCAAACGAAGAAAATAAATTTTTAGCCTGGGAAAGGAATTTTTTAACTAAAATGAGGAATCTTCTACTAACAATATTAATTTTAAAGAAATATTTGAATTTTCCACCCAAAATAACAATTTTCTACTAAACAAGACTCATTTTAAGCAAAGCGAAAATTAGAAAAGTTGAAATGTTAAAAAAATAAATGTTTAACAAAAAAATGATTTTATTAACCAAAAATATAAGAATTAAATTTCTAATTAAAGCAATCAATTTGCAACCAAAAAGAATGAATTCTCAATCAAATAATTAAATTTTAAACCCTTAAGGTGAATTTTCTACGAAAAAAGATACAGTTTCAATAAAATATATAATTTTACAACTAAAAAATATACATTTACAAACCAAACCTAGATTAGTTCAATTTGCAGTTGAAAATGTAAACTTTAAACAAAGAAAAAAATGAGTTTTTAACAAAATTATTAATTCTCAACTAAAAATATAAATTTTCAAGAAAACTTGGATTCAGCTAAAAAATTAATTTTCAATTAAAAAGAAAGGAATTTGCAGCCAAATAAATTAATTTTTTATCACAGTGATAAATTTTTGACCAAATAGGGGAATTTTCAACACAAAAGATAAATTTTCTATAAAAATATAACAAATATTAAACTAAATATTTTTTTTCCAACCAAAGAAACGAATTCTTCACATAAAAATATAATTGGTAAATTTTCTACAAAGCAAAACATTTTATAGAAAAAAAGATTAAATTTATATCGAAAAAGGTAAAGTTTCTATAAAGGATGAAAGAGTTAAAGTGAATTTTCAACTAAAATGATAAATCTTCAACTAAAAAAAAAAATTAAATTTTAATCCAACACGTGAATTTTTAACTAAAAAGGAAACGAATTTTTAAAAAATAATTAAATTTTCAAGAACAAAAATTAAAAATTTCCAAAAAGATAAATTTTTAACTAAAAATATAATAATTAAATTTCAAAGGTTCAATTTTCAACTAAGCATGGATTTTACATTTTTAGTATAAAAAATTAAATCTAAACAATAAAAAAATAATTTTCAATCAGTAAGATGAATTTTGTACCAATATTTAAATTTTTAAAAGAATTTTCAACAAAAATGATAAGTTAGGCACCAAGAAGCTTAAATATTCTCCAACTAATTCGAATTTTGAATAAAATACAGGAATTTAAAACCAAGTATTTGAATTTTCAACTTAAGAAGATAAATTTTTCAGTTAAAACAATTGATATTCAGCTATAAAACATAATTTTCAACAAAATAAATAATTTCTTAACAAAAAAAGGTTTGTCAACTAAAATAATAAATCACCATCAAATAAATGAATTTTTAACACAGTTCCAACTAAGTATTTAAATTTCGAACCAAAAAGGATGATTTCTTAACGATAAACGTGATATTTTATATTTCAACCAAAAATTCTTTTAATTTTATGCAAAAAATGAGTGAAGTCAACCAAAAAATATGAATTTTCCAAAAATTAGTTTGAATCCTCATCCAAAAGAGTTTGTTTTTCAACTAAATAGCAACTCTGTAATTTAAAAAAGTGTATCTTTATTTCACTCTAGAATTTTTTTGCAAAAATATATGTAGTAATTACAATATATATTTGTTTAAACAATAAATGCTTTAAATTCTCTTAAATGCTCTAAAAATTATCAGTTTGTGCTTAAATGCTGAGCATATTCTCGAGCCTATTTGCTCAACATAAATTCTCGGTCATTTAAGAATGTTGACGGAAATAGTTTGCTGGCGCCACCTATGCAGTTGGAATATGCTCGCAACAAACGCATGGCAAAACACGAATTCTGATTTTAAAAACACTTTAAAAGTAATTTAATGACAGTTTTCAACAGATTTAAATCTTAGAGAAAGAAAACTAAAAAGAAGTGCTTTTAAGTATAAAAATTTGCATCTATTTACTGATGCTCCAAAATATTTGACAGATACGGTTAAAATGGTGAAGTGTGTTTGTTTTAATTGTAAATCGGGATATAAAAGAAATGAGGGGCTGAATAAAGCTAGAAAAATTCGATTTTTTAAATTGCCGAATGATGAAAAGATTCTTAAATAATGGCAAATAGCAATTTTCAGGGATGATAGTGTGTGGGATGAAGTGTTCTGGCAACAGTAAATGACACATTTTTGTTTGTAAAATTAATTCTTCTCTTTTTCGAAATATTATTTTATTTTTAATATTACCTGTGAATAATAGGCATTATTTAATACAATCTAAACAACGAATTTGTATTTTATTATAAAAAAATGATATCTTAACATTTTTTCAATTTTAAAGTTAAAAAAACAATGAACAAAATTGTATATTAAACCAATTTAATTAATTTTATTTAATTTATTTTAAAATTTACTTTGCGGCATAACCATTTTCATAAAATTTAACTTAAGACTTAAGACGAGAAGGAAAATTTCATTATACTTATTCTTAAATTAAACATATATGAAATAAATAAGTTATTTCAAGCTAAGAAATAAACGTTAAAAATTATTTATAAAATTAAAGAAAATATTTCATATATAATTATAACTAGTTTTAGAAAAGCACTCGATGTGAACTTTTTGAAATAAATATTTCATAATTTTCATTGTTTATTTAGCAATAGTTTTTAGGACTTAATGTTTTTCTCTTTGACTTTAGGTAAAAGTTGCAATTGTTATTTAATCCTAACGCTGTATGGTTTATGAAAAAACATAATTTGTTTATTAAAATATTTTAAAATTTGAAATGAATTAAAGTAAATAAATACAATAAATATACATTTTATATAATATAATACAAAATATGATAAAACTTACACTATTTTCTTTTCAAATACATATTTAAAAATTATGGAAACAATTTTAATTGTTTTGCAATTTAACTGTGCATAAATAATAATTTGTTCTAGTTATTTGGAATATTTTGGGATTTACGCCTAAAATCAGTGAATTTTACGATTTTCGCAAAATATTTTCAGTTTAAAAGATTAAAAAAACTCTTAAAGATTATTTTTTTTTACCCAGAACAACCAGAAAATTATTTTTATTTAACAAAAACTTTTTTAAGACTTTCGCCTTGCAATATTTGAATTATCGGCCAACTGCATAGGTGGCGCCGCCACACGGCTTCCGTCAACTCTCATGACAAATATTTTCTACAGACCTCCAGAAAAGTAGCATGGGGTTGCCTTCCACTTTCTTTAATACTTTCTTAACCTCCGTAATTGCCTTTGAAAACTCGACTTTCAATTTTCCTTATATTTACTTCAACATTCAAAATAAAAGAAATCGCTCTAGTAATTCATAACGAAATTTAAAAAACTTTATTTCAGAAATATTTAATTCAAGATACGTAAATTATTGGTAAATTAATTTAATGACGGGATTTTGTCCTTTGAGCTTTTCAAATGTTAAAACCGAAATTGGTAGGATCTTATAATTACAGGGTGCGTCAAAAGTTCCCGCACAATCTTTGCGGGATTTTTCAGTTTCTCGGAGTTCTGTTGAGAATTCATTAGTTTGGATATTATATATGTGTTCCTGAGGTAATTTTCCATTAAGTGAGCATTTTCGAATCTGTTTCAGGTGTTTTAAAATCCATAAAGAGTAAAGAAGCCGATCGTATAGTTATAATTTCTTTGCATCAGCATAGTAAGTCAGGGAGTGAAATTTCAAGAATGCTGCATATCCCTCGTAGAACAATCTATGATGCCATAGGCCAATTTCGTGAGTTAGGCACAACTAATGACCGTCTTAGAAGTGGACGACCACGCGCCGTAAACACTCCAGCTAACCGACAGAAGATAAATAAGCGACTGATTCGAAATTCTGAGCGTTCCATGCGTCAAATGGGTAGTGAGTTCAAATGCAGTGAATCCAGTATTAAAGTAATCGTCAAAAATGATTTAAATTGTTATCCTTACAAGCTGCAAAAATCTCACCTGTTGTAAGGAAAAATGAAAGCCTCTCGTTTGCAAAACTGCAAAAAATAGTTACGTTTGGCCGAAGCTGGACGACATCGCACTGTTTTGTTCTCTGATCAGAAAGTTTTTACTATTGAGCGAGCTCATAGTCATTAAAATGATCGGCCACTCTTGCCTAAAGGTTCTTCAAAGTCTAAACAAGTAAGAACAGTCAGTAGATCACACTTTCCTGCTTCAGTGATGGTTTGGGGTGGAATTTGTGCAACAGGAAAGACTCCATTGGTATTTGTCGAAAAAGGAGTGAATATCGACCAAAACTATTATCAAGATGACATCTTGAAGGTCGTCCTGGATCCTTGAAGACGTGCACACTTTGGTTAAGACCCATAACCTTTCAACGAGACTGGGCACCAGCGCATGGCGCGAAAGCGTCGAAGCACCTCTGCGAAAGGTTGTTTCCTGCTAATTGGGGATAAGATGCATATCCATCAAATTCACCGGATTTGAATTCACTGGATTATTCAGTGTGGTCTACCTTGGAGAAGAAAGTATGCTCTAAAAACCACACCTGAAGAAGAGCTCACGGCCACAGTGGATAATTTTCCAAAACGCTTAAAAGCTTGTATCTCTTCTAATGGTGCACATTTCGAGATGACCCTTTAATTTCTTATTTATGTA
>JAAAKG020000008.1:3359908-3384622 GCA_010014905.2 Druon quercuslanigerum | reverse complement strand
TGCTAAAATATCTATTAAAATTTGTGACGGTCGAAGAAGGAAAACAATTTTGGATCTGCTGTATCTGGAATTGTATAGATATTGATTCTAACAGTATGCACAATTTTTTTTAAAAAACATTTTACAAAATTTCCATGAACCTTTTTGCGCTAAAAATCAAAAAGGTGGGACCAAGATTTTTCCGTGGTGTCTTGAAGAGAAATTTCTCAAGACTGACGAAAGTTGTGGATTTTAGCTCATTACAGACACAATCTTTTGCTTCGGTAGTCAAGCTAAGATTTAAAAATAAATATTAAAGCAGCTAATTAAAATTTATGTTCTTGATATACATTTTTATTTACCCGATTACAATATTCGTATATTAAATGAATTTACAATTTTTGTAATGTACACGCGTCCTATTTCTAGGCAGATTTCGACACTCATCAGAAGAATTACTCAATGTTTGCGTACTTACTCATTAAAACTGTTTTGGCGTAAAATTATAGACAATTTCATTCTGATCCCTATATATAGAATTCCATTATCAATTGTTTAGACCATAATCTGCATATTGATGGGTTATACGAAGAACAGGCTACCTTTTCGTTACCGTTAAGAATTAGGCTAAGTTTATCTGCCAAAGTCTTTAGGAGGAATAAATAACCCATTATTTCTTGAAGCATTTCCTACAAATTTAAATCTCTAGTATTTTGTATTACAATTTGTAATGTAACTTAGGCTATCATAACTCTCAAAATAAGAAATTGAAATAAATTGTATTTCTTTTAACGCTTCGACACACAGTAAAATAAAGTGTTGAAAATGATACCGAAATCAATATCATTTGGATATGCAACAAAAATGATGCCGAATTCAAAAGTATTTTGATCGCCAGGGAGAATTTTTAGATTTAGAGATCTTTTAAGATCATAATAATCTGATTCGGGATCATTTAGGAAGAGAAACAAAGATAGCTAACGTTTTTAAAATATGTTATCTCATATGCAAGCTTTTTCTCGTTTCTGATCGCATAGTGTGCTTGAAATATTAAGAAAGTAACAAAATCTGTTATTAGAAAATATCACCTGTTAAGCGTAGTTGTTACTTGCGTGAGGTTAGACAACATTTTTAGGTAATGTCGTTATGACACCAACGCCAAGAAATGGCGGCTATTTCGTTTACACTGAAAAATGAACCGAAATGACAGATCATTATGATCTCGAGAGTCAAATGATCGTTGGAGAAAAATGATCGGCAACAAAATTGATCCTTTTTTTTACTCTGTATACAATAAAACATTAACTTTGAATATATTTGTATTTCTCATAACACTACAATATTCTACTCCCTTCACCACAGATTTGCAGACAATTACACTCAAAAAAATGATTAGTTGAGAAAACAATTTAGTAAATAAGATATGGCACTGCTACTTTCTTAGTTGATACTACTATTTTATCATTTGGTACACTAATTCCATAAATTGCTACAATTATTCAGTTAGTAACAGCAACTAATTAAATAGTTGTCCCAGCTAACAAAATAGCGACACTATATCATGCAAACTGAATAGCTAAACCAACTAACCATTTTTTTAAGTGTAGAAACCCGAAAACATATTGTTATCTTGGAATAGGATCTGTTAGAGATTTAAAGGACACTTGATTTGTGGTGGCCGTTATTAAATTGACACTTTTTAGTAATTTCATTATTATTGAGAAGGACTAGGATTTACACGGCTTATTTCATAATTACATGAAAACTTTTGCCTTTGGCCAACTGGAATTTCGAAAATTTCATCTCTTGTCAATTGGGTAATGTTGTGGCTCACCATGTTCATTTTTGCCCGCCCTCTACCACTGCTACGACCTCTAGTTGAGTATAGTCCAGCCAGAAGATCACTACTTTTCAATATGGCAAAGGCGTCATTATTAGATGTTGATAATACAATTACTTCCTGGCTTGGCACACGCTGAAAGATATTCACTTTTAGAAGTAGTTGAACGTTCACATCCGCAGGGAAAGTGTATTTTCGAAGTTCAAATATCCGGTGTGGATTTATACAAGAAATAATTCGAAAACATTCAAGTTGGTCAAGTTTATATTGAACTCTAGAAGCGCCATTAATTATGGTAGGTATATCGATGAGTCTGTGTGTAGGAGATCTAGACCTTTCACGAGAAGGAGACTCGGCAGGAATAGACGACCTGACAGGAGAAGAAGACCTGCCAAAAGAAGAAGCCTCGGCAGCAGAAGAAGCCTTGGCAGAGGAAGAAGCCTTGGTAGATGTAAGATTCCTGGTGGATAAAGAAGAAGCTTTACGACGAGGAACTCTAGGAGTAGAAGCGTCATGAGGTAAGTTCTCAGACTGTAAACTTAAATCTGCAAGAAGATGCATAGGATTAATTTCTTTAAGGTGTGTAGCTATCTTATAAAGTCCTTTGGAAAAAAGTATTAGGCAAAACTTAGGACAATGGGGGAGCTTTAAACTGGGAACCTTATTGAAGGTTGCACCCGAAACATTTAAAGAACATTATTCAGAAAAAAGACTGACAAAGTTTTGAGAGCTAAAAGCTTTGAACAGCCGGACATATGTAAAATTTGGACAAAATACTGATTTTGAAATTTTTTTCTGAATTTCGGAATCAATTAGCTAATGTACATTTTTGTCGTCCAAAATTTCTCTCGATTTCTTTCGACTAATTTGATCACCCGACAAGTATTACAGGAATATATTCACCAATAGAATTAAGGATGATCGTCAAGATAAAGAACAATGTATAGAAGATCTCCATTTTTTCCAAGAAGGAGCAAAGCTGATTAATGCTTCACTGAATAATATGGTTAATACTGTGTTTAATGAATATTTGCTTTTTCGTTGGCTTATATATGCATAGGCTGTCTTAATTGGTATCTCATATTTCTTCCGAACTGAGCGTGTCTTTTGGCATGCCTTATGTAAGTTTATTAATCTTTTTACAAAACCAATTAGGTTACCTCATTCAAGCCTGTGATTAAAAAAATACATCAATTCTTATAAATAGCGCTTCAATAAAAATCTATTTTCATGTCTCATAGAAATCATTTGGAAGGTTCCTATTAAGATCCAAATACTCAAAAAATTTGTTAATCTTATGTGAAAAATAACAACAAGCCTAAAATGAGCTCCTGGGTAGGAATATTATGGGAAACAGTATTTGCTTGTTAATAAAATTCACAATAATTTTTTCATGGGACTTTTTGACAACATTTGCAATTATTTTTGTGTGGCTGTAAGGTGGTTTTCAATACTAAGGATATTTAAAAAAAAAGTCCATAGCAAAAGAGTTGCCTCATTCTTATCGATGAGATGATAAGTTGACATTAAAAACCTACAAGTTGATTTGTTTGAATATTTTAGGCTTGACGTTAGTTATGAGAAAAGATTGAATATTATGACGTATATGGCCATGGACACCTCGCTATGTGACGCTATTGTCTGATAAAGATACAAATAAATTTGGCAAATAGTGATGGTGCGTAGGTTAGTGTTTGCAGAAGATAAAGTTTTTATGGCATAGACAATCGAAATCTTACAGGAAACTTTTAGCAAATTAATAATATTAAAGTAAAATGATGAACAAATTTGTTTCGCTGTGTACAGTGAATGTACGGTCCAGGAATGATTCTTGGAAAAGATAGTTAATAAGAAAATCTATTTTCTTCTTAATATTTATATCTTTATTGACACTTTAGCTTATTGAAACCGAAGTATTAAATACAAACAAACTTTCCATAACATAAAAAATGGCAATGTACTTAAATTATAGTAACTTTGCAGCTATTACCTACCTCACACAAGTAGCTTTACAGTACTGTCCAAACTTTCGAGTTGCGTGGTATTTTCGAGGCCTTCGAGAGGCCCTGTCTAAATGCAGTTAAGAGGTAGATTAAAACTTACATTTAACAGAAATTCTTACAATTCCGCGTATTTTTGTTCTCATAACTTTTCAGAATGATTTTAAAGAAATACGAAACAAGTATATAAAATATATGAATGTTATACACAGTTGTTGAAATATATTATAATAACAATAAAAATATTATTTTACTCATGAATATGTTTTTACAAATATAAACAAACGAAAAATGCCTTAAATTAACTTTTAAACTATAAATAATTCGTTTTTAAGTGTATAAAAGCAATGATGAACTTATAATGTGCATTATATTTTGTTTTTTAATTACCGCTCTACACTATTTCTCTGCCTTTCCCAGTTCTGATTTTTGTGCAAAGTTTTACTCAGATATCTTCAGAATGTTTCCACGACCATAATTTTTTTGGCAATTTTTGTCAAAATTATTTATTTATTATAGAAGTTGAAGTTTTAATACCATCTGTAGCTATTAAGCTTAGTTAAATAACATTATGGATGTTTATAACATTTTTGTTTCGAACATCATATTAAGTAAGGCCATATAATATGCGGTAACTATAATTTAAATTTATTAAAAATGTTATTACTTTTCACACAGTATCACTTAAAGTCAGTAATGGATAATCAATAGAACTCGATTTTCGCAGTTGGGTAATTTGCAGTGTCACAAAAATGTTTTTAAAAAATTTTAATAGACTGTTTATTCTTTTTATTATGTTTAGGTATTGCTTATATACTTATCAATTTATTTTCTTAAAATAATAAAGTTGAAAAATCGAATTTTGACTAGCTTTTCGTGATTTCTGGTCCACTGTGTGCTCTTTACAGACACAAGCTTTTTAATTTTTATAGCCATTTCTTAATTTCATCTAATTTTTAAATATTTTCTGACCATTAAAAAAGCTAACTATAATCATGTTCTTGGTATACATTTTTATTTACCACACTACAACATTCGTATATTACCTGAATATACAACTTTGCAATGTATACGCATTCGTCAGAAGCATTACTCAATGTTTGCGCACTCACTCAGTAAAACTGTTTTGACATCAATTTGCATAAAATTTTATTCTGAACCCTATTTATAGAAATTCCAATATCAATTTTTTGAACCATAATCCGCATATTGATCGGTTCTACGAAGAATAGGCTATCGTCTCGTTACCATTAAGAAATAGGCTAATTTTATTTACCCAAGTCCTTAGGAGGAATACATAACATATTATTTCTTAAAAAATTTCCTACGAATTCAAAACTCCAGTATTTTGTATTACAATTTTTAATGTAACTTATGCTCCTATTACTATGAAAATAAGAAATTGAAAAACTTTTATTTCTTTTAACGATCAAAATCAAAATGATTTTGATCGCTTGAGAGAATGATACTCTTAAGATCATAATAATCTGATACGGGATCATGTAGGAAGTCAAACCAAGATAACTAACGTTCTTAGAATATTTTAGCTCATATGCAAGCTTTTTATGGTGTCTGATCATGCAGTGTCCTTGAAAAGTTAGGAAAATAACGAAATCTGATATTAGAAACTATCCACTGTTAAGCGTTGCTGGTACTTGCGCGTGGTTAGTTACAATTTCTAGGTTATGTTGCGAGGACACCGGCCATTTTTTTCAGCCTAAAAATGAACCAAAAAATAAGACAAAATTGATCCGAATGGACAAAGCCTTATGATCCCGAGATTCAAATTATCGTTGGATAAAAATGATCGGCAACAAAATTGACCCTTTTTTTACTGTGTATACAATAAAACTTAAACTTTGGATATATTTGTATTTCCGATAACACTACAATATTCTACTCCCTTTACCACAGAATTGCAGATAATTATACTAAAAAAAATGATAAGTCGAGGAAACACTTTAGTTACTAAGATATGGTACTACTACTTCATTAGTTGATACCATTATTTTATTAGTTAATTCAACAATTCCATTAGTTGCAGCGACTACTCAGCTAGTAGCATCAACTAATTGAATGGTTGTCCTAATAAATCAAATGGCGATACCATATCTTACAAACTAAATAGTTGGCCCAACTAACCATTTTTTTCAATGTAGAACACCGAAAACATATTGCTATCCTGGATTAGGATCTGTTAGAGATTTTAGGGACACTCGCTTCGCGGTATACGTTATTAAATGGACACTTTCTTCTAATTGCTATTATATTGTGAAGGAGTAGAATTTACACGGCTTATGTCAAAATTAAATGAAATTTTGTGCCTTAGGCCTACTGGAATCTCGAAAATTTCGTCTTTTGTCAATCGGGTAATATTGTGGCTTACCATGTTCATTTTTACACGCACTATACTAGGTCTACCACGAATATTTGAGTATAGTCCAGCCAGAACATCACTACTCTTCAATATGGCAACGACGTCATGATTAGATGTTGACAATACAATTACTTCCTGGCTTGTCACACGCTGATAGACATTTGTTTTTATAAGTAGTTGAACGTTTACATCCGCAGGGAAAGTGTATTTTCGAAGTTCAAATATCCTTTGTGGATTCATACAAGAACTAATTTGAAGAATTTCAAGTTGGTCAAGTTTATATGAAACTCCAAATACGCCATTAATCTTGGTAGGTGTATCGATGAGTCTGGGTGTAGGAGATCTCGACCTTTCACGAAGAGGAGACTCGGCAGGAATAGACGACCTGGCAGGAGAAGAAGACCTGGCAGAAGAAGAAGCCTTGGCAGAGGAAGAAGGCTTTGCAGAAGAAGAACCCTTGGCAGATGAAGAAGCCTTGGTAGTTGTAAGATTCCTGGCGGATGAAAAAGAAGCTTTACGACGAGGAGCTTCAGGAATAGGCTCGCCAGTAGGTAACCTCTCAGACTGCGAACTCAAATCTGCAAGAAGGTGCAAAGAATTAATTTCTTCAATGTGCGTAGCTATCTTTTAAAATCGTTGGGGAAAAAGTTTTGTGCAAGACTTTGGGCAATGGGGGGAATGTGAATTGGGAAACTTATTGAATATGGACACGCAATATTTAGAAAATATTATTTGGAAAGAATACTAAAAAAGTTTTCTGCGACAGAAGCTTTAAACAGCCGTCCATTTGTAACATTTGGATAAAATACTGATTACGAAAAAAAATTTTGAATTTCAGAATCAATCAGCCATTTTTTGTTTTTGTAGTCCGAAATTTCTTTTAATTCTGTTTCGTTAATTTAATAATCCAAAAAGTATTATAGGAATATATTTACCAATAGAATTGAGGGTGATCGTCAAGATAAAGAACAAAGTATAGAATATCCCCATTTTTTCCAAGTAGGAGCAAAGCTGATAAATACTTCACTGCATAATATGGTTAACACTGTGTGTAATGAATATTCTGCTTTTTCGTTGGCTCATATATATATACATGTATGCACTGTCTTAATTGGTATCTCATATTTCTTCCGAACTGAGCGTGTCTTTTTGACATGTCTTATGTAAGTTTATCAATCTTTCTTACAAAAACAAGTAGATTACGTCATTCGAGCCTACGTTTAAAAAAATTAATCAAGTTTTATACATAGAGCTCCCATAAAAATCAATTTTTATGTCTTATAGAAATCATTTTAAAGGTTCCTATTAAGATCCGAATGCTCAAAAAATTTGTTAATCTTATGTGAAAAATAAAAATAAGCCTAGAATGAGCTTCTGTGCAGGGATATTCTGGGAAACAGTATTTCCTTGTTAATAAAAAATGACAATAATTTTTTCAAGGGACTTTTTGACAACATTTGTCATAATTTTCTTTTCTTTTGGCTGTGGGATAGTTGCCGCTATTGAGGAAATTCAAAAAAAAAGTTCATAGCAAAAGAGTTGCCTCATTCTTATCGATGAGATGATAAGTTGACATTAAAAACCTACAGGTTGATTTGTTTGAATTTTTAGGCTTGACAAGAATTATGAGAAAACATTAAATATCATAACATACATGGCCATGGGCACCTCTTTATGTGCCTCTATTATTTTAGAGAAATAAAAAAATTTTGGCAAATAGTGATGGTGCGTGGGTTATTGTTTCCAGAAGATGAAGTTTTTATATCACAGAGAATCGAAATATTACAGAGAATTTTCAGCAAATTAATATTATTGATCTTCACCCTTATATATTTTTACTCTAATTCCACAAAAAAGGAATTAAAAAAATCAACATTTAATCAAATATTTCAATTTTGAAAAAGAAAGATGATTTTTGTACTAAAAAGAAAAATTTTTTAAAGAAAACTGGAACTGTTCAGTTTTCAGCTAAAAAATGATTTTTCAATTATAAACATACTTTATTATATTATACTTATTATACTGATTATATTATATTATTATTACATTGGATAAAAATTAATTAAAATTTGGCTTCTTCGTTAGGAAATTAAAATTCTTGCATCGTAATTCAGCTTCTCGGGTAAAAAATTAACAATTTTGATCAAAGTTAAAATATTTAGTCATAACTTTTTTTTTTGTAGAAAATGTATTGAAATGCCAACCACTTTGTTGACTGTTTTTCTCCTTTAGTAGAAAATTTATTTTTTGATCATAAATTTAAGTACATATACATACTGTTGACAATTTTTTTTGCTTTGCTTACAACTAGCTTGTTTAACTCAGAATTAATTTACAAATTAAGTTATGAATTATTAATCTGAATTAAATAATTTAGTTTAAACTAAAAATTTATGTAGCTATTTTATTCTTGGTGAAAATTTGTTTTTATAGTTAGAATTTCACACATTTTGTTAACTTGTTTTTTTAATTGAAAGTTGAGGTTCTTGCTTTAAAATTACCCTTTTTGGTAAAAGACTGAAGTATTTTGTTGAAAATGCGTTATTGCTATTTGAAAAGTAATTAAAAAGTTAACTATTTGGTTGAAAAACCTTTTTTTGGAGGCCTTAAATTTTTTGTGACTTAAAATTAAAATCTTTCTTGGTTAACATATCAGATATTACATGTTTCGTTAAAAATTCGCCTCTTTTGCTTCAAATCTGAATTACTTAATACAAAATTTAATTTTTTGCTTTAAGATTAATTATTGTAGATACACATTTTTCTACCTGGTTAAAAATTTAAGAACATTTAAGTTCAGAATTTTTATCGTTGAGTGCTATTTTTATTTATTTTATCAGAGATTCAATTCTTTTTTTTTTTTTTGTTAAAAATTAATTTTAAATTGAGAATTTATATATACATACTATTTGGTTTGGGAAACCAATATTTGTAATACAAAATTTTAGCTATTTATTTAAAAATGTTTCTTTTTGAATTAAAAATTCAGCTTCTTCTTTTAAAATTAGCCTTTTTTGGTGGAAAAAAATTCTTCTTAGTTAGAAAATGATTATTTTGATTAAAAATGTAACTAATGTATTAAATGTCGTATTCTCGCCTTAAAAATTTATTTTTTCTTATTTGCTTCATAATTTTATTTGAAAATTTATTTAATCAGTTTAAAATTTAAACATTTTTTAGACAATACGTTTTGCTCAGTTAAGAATTAATTTTTGCAACTGAGAAAATAAGTATTTAAATTTTTGTTTGAATAAAAATTCAAAAACTTGTTGGAAAATTCATATATTTCGTTTAAATTTTGTCTTTTTGGTAAAAAACTTTTTTGCGTTGAGGATTCAACTATTTTGTTAAATGTTGGTTTTTCTTGGTTGTATTTCACTTTTTTACGTATCAAATTAAAACATTTATTAGTTTTAGTTTCATCACTTATATTTCCAATTTGAAAATTTAATTGTTTTGTGTAAAATTTGTCATTTTGTTTAAAAATTGAATAATTTGGTAGAAAATAGGGTATTTTGGTTAAGGAGTCACTTTTTTATTAAGAATTTGTTTTTCGGGTTGGAAATTTAACTATGTAATCAAAAAATAAACTATTTGTACGTAAATTTGACTATTTCGTAGAAAATGAACTTTTTTCCTGAAAAATCGCAATTTTGCGTTGAAAATTCAACTGTTTTGTAGATTTGTCATTTTAGCTTAAAAATTCAACAATTTATTTTAAAATATTTTTTTTTGAAAATGCATTTTTTTGGTTAAAAATAATCCTCTTGGTAAACATTTTAGCTTTTTGGTTGAAAATTTAAATTCTCGGTCAAAAATACATCCTTATTGGTTGAAAGTTTAGCTATTTGGTTGAAAGTTAATTTTTTCCTTAACAATTAATATTTTTAAAATTACTCCTTAGGTTGAAAATTTAACTAATTCGTTGAAAATTCGTTTCTTTTTTTGGTTATTTTTTTTAATTGAACTATGTATTTTAGTCTTGGGAACAGGTCTCTTTTATTAAAAATTTTTTTTCTCGTGAAAATTTTTGTTTAAACTGAAAATCAAACCAAATCCATTTTTATTTAAAAACTTATTTTTTCTGGTTGAAAATTCGATGCATTTTTTTAAATTCATCTCTCAGTTGAAAATTAATCTTGCTGGTAGAAAAGTCATCTATTTTGCTTTTTATTTTAAAGAGGCCTTTTTGGTCGAATGTCAAGATAAAAAAAACGTTGATTTTTGAAAGCTTTACAAAATTATTATAAATACCTTTTTAATTTTGCCGAAAAGTAAAAAAATTAAAAATTTGATGATTCAAAATATAATGAAAAATGAAAAAATTCGTTTACGTTAAAAATTTAAGTATTTGGTTGAAAGTTGATTTTTTTCCCTACAAAGTACTTTATATAAAATTACCCCTTCTGTTAAAAATTTACTATTTTATTCGAAAATCGTTTTTCTTTTTGATTAAAATTTTGTTTTAATTAATTTAAGTATTTATTCCATTCTTAGTTGTAAATTTATGTATTTTGTTAAAAAAAGTGTATGTTGGTATAGATAATGTTCTTTGTTGAAAAATACGTCTTTTTTAGATAAATTTGTTTTTCCTTTTGAAACTAATTGCTTTAACTGAAAATTAAACTATATCGTTTTTACTTAAAAATTGATTTTTTCTTCTTGAAAATTCAATCCATTTTTTAAATTCGTCTGTTAGCAGAAAATTAATCTTTTTTGGAAAAAATTGATCTATTTCGTTTAAAAATTCAGCTGTTTCGTTAAAAGATAACTTATTTTTATAAAATTCAAAGATAAAGTTAAGATAAGAAAAACGTTGATTTTAGAAAGCCCTACACAATTATTATAACAGCTTTTTTAATTTTGGCGAACAGTTAAAAATTCTAAATTTGATAGCACAAAAATTATTAAAAATCAAAAAATTCGTTTACGTGGAAAATTTGAACTCTCGGTTAAACAAACATCTTTTTTGGTTAAAAATTTAACTATTTGGTTGAAAGTTGATTTTTTTCCTAAAAAATAATTTTGTTAAACTTACCCCTTCTTTTACAAATTAACTAGTTTATTTAAAAATCAATTTTCTTTCTTGGTAATTTTTTTTTTTTAATTTAACTATGTATTTCATTCTTGGTTGCAAATTTATGTATTTTGTTGAAAACGTGTCTTTTTGTGCAGATAATTAATCTTATTTGTTAAAAATACTTTTTTTTTAGTTGAATTTGTTTTTATATTTGAAAATTATTGTTTGAAATGAAAAATAAACTTTTCGTTTTTATTTAGAAATTGATTTGTTCTTGTTGAAAAAAATCCATTTTTTGTAATTCATCTGTTAGTAGGAAATTAGTCTTTTTGTTAAAAAATTCATATAGTTTGTTTAAACATTCCGCTGTTCCATTAAAAATTAACTTATTTTGATAAAATCCAAGGATAAGGTTAAGATAAGCAAAACGTTGATTTTTGAAAGCCCTACAAAATTATTATAACAACTTTTTTAATTTTGCCGAAAAGTTAAAAATTCTACATTTTATGGTACAAAAAATGATGAAAAATCAAAAATTTCGTTTACGTTGAAAATTTAAATTCTCGGTCAAACATACATCTTTTTTGGTTGAAAAATTAACTATTTGGTTGAAAGTTGATTTTTTTCACAAAAAATAATGTTGTTAAAATTACCCCTTCTTTTACAAATCAATTATTTTGTTTGAAAATCGATATTCTTTTTTAGTTATATGTTTTTTTTTAAATTTAAATATGTATTTTATTCTTGGTTGAAAATTTATGTATTTTATTGAAAACGTGTCTTTTGGTTAAAATAATTAATTTTATTTGTTAAAAATAAGTATTTTTAAGTTTATTTTGTTTTTGCTTTTGAAAATTATTGTTTGAACTGAAAATCAAACTGTTCTGTTTTTATTTAAAAATTGATTTGCCCTGTTAAAAATTTAATCAATTTTTTAATACCTTTAAAAGTTAAATAATTTTGGTTAAATTCAAAGATAAAGTTAAGATAAGAAGAACTTTGATTTTTGAAAGCCCTAAAAATTATTAAAACAACTTTTTTAATTTTGCCGAAAAGTTAAAAATTCTAAATTTTATGGTACAAAAAATAATTACAAATGTAAAAATTCGTTTATGTTGAAAATTTAAAATCTCGCTCAAACGAACATTTTTGTAGGCTGAAAATTTAACTATTTGGTTGAAAGTTGATTTTTTTTCCTAAAAAATAATTTT
Organism: Druon quercuslanigerum; assembly: GCA_010014905.2. Lineage (NCBI taxonomy): Eukaryota > Metazoa > Arthropoda > Insecta > Hymenoptera > Cynipidae > Druon > Druon quercuslanigerum. Next base: position 3,372,195 of record JAAAKG020000008.1, on the reverse strand, counting down.
GTTAAAATTACACCTTCTTTTACAAATTAACTATTTTGTTTGAAAATCGATTTTCTTTTTGGGTTATGTTTTTTTTTAATTTAACTATGTATTTTATTCTTGGTTGAAAATTTATGTATTTTGTTGAGAACGTATCTTTTGGTTCAAATAATTAATTTTATTTATTAAAATAAGTCTTGTTTAATTGAATTTGTTTTTCCTTTTAAAAATTATTGTTTAAACTAAAAATCAAACTAGTCTGTTTTTATTTAAAAATTCATTTATTTTTGTTGAAAATTCAATTCAATTTTTTAATTCATCTGTTAGTAGGAAATTAATCTTTTTGTTGAAAAATTCAGCTGTTCCATTAAAAATTAACTTATTTTGATAAAAATCAAAGATAAAGTCATGATAAGAAAAACATTGATTTTTGAAAGCCCTACAAAATTATGATAACAACCTTTTTAATTTTGCCGAAAAGTTAAAAATTCTAAATTTGATGGTAAAAAACAGATAATGAAAAATCAAAAATTTCATTCACGTTAAACATTTAAGTTCTCATTCAAACAATTCTCGTTTTTGGTTGAAATTTAACTATTTGGTTGAAAGTTGATTTTTGTATTAAAAAATAATTTTATTCAAATCACCCCTTCTGTTAAAAATTGAACTATTTTGTTTAAAAATCATTTTTCTTTTTGTTTAAATTTTTCTAATTTAACTATGTATTCCATTTTTGGTTAAAAATTTATGAATTTTGTTGAAAACGTGTCTTTTGGTGTAGATAATTAATCTTATTTGTTAAAAATACGTATTTTTTAGTTGAATTTGTTTTTCCTTTTAAAAATTATTGTTTACAATGGAAATCAAACTATTCCGTTTTTATTTAAAAATTCATTTTTTCTGGTTCGAAATTCAATCCATTTTTTTAATTTATCTGTTAGTAGGAAATTAATCTTTTTTTGAAAAATTCATCTTTTTTGTTTTCCGCTGTTCCGTTAAAAGCTAATTTATTTTAGTAAAATCCAAATGTAAAGATAGGATGAGAAAAACGTTGAGTTTTGAAAGCCCTACAAAATTATTATAACAGCTTTTATAATTTTGCCGAAAAGTTAAAAATTAAAAATTTGATGGTAAAAAAAAAGATAATAAAAAATAAAAAAATTCGTTAACGTTGAAAATTTTAATTCTCGTTTAAACAAACATCTTTTTAGGTTGAAAATTTAACTATTAGGTTGAAAGTTGATTTATTTCCCATTTATTTTTTTAAAATTTAACTATGTATTCCATTCTTGGTTAAAAATGTATGTATTTTGTTGAAAACGTGTCTTTTGGTTCAAATAATTAATCTTATTTATTAAAATAAGTCTTGCTTAGTTGAATTTTTTTTTCCTTTTGAAAATTATTGTTTAAACTGAAAATCAAACTATTTTGTTTTTATTTAAAAATTGATTTATTCTTGTTGAAAATTCAATTCAATTTTTTAATTCATCTGTTAGTAGGAAATGAATCCTTTTGGTAACAAATTCATCTATTTCGTTGAAAAATGAAGCTGTTCCGTTAAAAGTTAACTTATTTTGGTAAAATCCAAAGATAAAGTTAAGATAAGCAAAACGTTTATTTTTGAAAGCCCTTAAAAATTATTTTAACAACTTTTTTACTTTTGCCGAAAAGTTCAAAATTCTAAATTTGATGGTACCAAAAATAATGAAAATTCAAAAAATTCGTTTACGTTACAAATTTAAAATCTCGGTCAAACAAACATCTTTTCATGTTCAAAATTTAACTGTTTGGTAAAAAGTTGATTTTTTTCCTAAAAAATAGATTTGTTAAAATTACCCCTTCTGTTAAAAATTAACTATTTGGTTTAAAAATCGTTTTTCTTTTTGGTTAAAATCTTTTTTTTTTAATTTAACTGTGTATTACATTCTTAGTTAAAAATTTAGGTATTTTGTTAAAAACGTGTCTTTTGGTGTAGATAATTAATCTTATTTGTTAAAATACATATTTTTTCGTTAAATTTGTTTTGCCTTTTAAAAATTATTGTTTGAAATGAAAATCAAACTATTCGGATTTTATCTAAAAATTGATTTTTTCTGATTGGAAATTAAATGCATATTTTCTAATTCATCTGTTAGTAGAAAACTAATCTTTCTGGTATAAAAGTCATCTATTTTACATAAAAATTCAGCTCTTCTGTTAAAAATGGACTTATTTTGATCGAATTAAAATATTATTTAAAAGAGGCCTTTTTTGGTCCTAAGTCAAGATAACAAAAACATTGATTTTTAAAAGCCCTGCAAAATTATTATAATAACTCTTTTACCTTTGCCGAAAAGTTAAAATTTCAAATTTTGATAGTAGAAAAAATAATGAAAAAATCAAGAAATTTGTTTACTTTGAAAATTTAAGTTCGCGGACAAACAAACATCTTTTTTGGTTGAAAATTTAACTATTTGTTTAAAAGTTGATTTTTACCCTAAAAAATAGGTTTGTTAAAATAAACCTTTTCTGTTAAAAGTTAACTATTTTATTTAAAAATCGATTTTCTTTTTACGTCAAATTTTTGTTTTCAATTTAAGTATTTATTCCATTTTTGGTTGCAAATTGATGTATTTTGTTGAAAACGTGTCTTTTGGTGTAGATAATTAATCTTATTTATTAAAAATACGTATTTTTTAGTTGAATTTGTTTTTTCTTTTGAAAATTATTGTTCACAATGGAAATCAAACTATTTCGTTTTTATTTAAAAATTCATTTTTTCTGGTTCGAAATTCAATTCATTTTTTTAATTTATCTGTTAGTACGAAATTAATCTTTTTGAAGGAAAAGTCAACTTTTTTGTTTAAAAGTTCCGCTGTTCCATTAAAAATTAACTTATTTTGGTAAAATCCAAAGATAAAGTTAAGATAAGAACAAACGTTGATTTTTGAAAGACCTACAAGATTTTTATAACAACTTTTATAATTTTGTCGAAAATTTAAAAATTCAAAATTTAATCATACAAAAAATAATAAAAAATTAAAAAATTTGATTTTGTGGTCAAACTATGCAAGACACAAAAAAAAATGAATAAAATAAAATGTTGCCCCTTAACAAGATCTACAAATTAGTTTTCAATCACTTTTCTATAGGAAACGTAGTTTTTGCTTTTAATCGTAAAAATTAAAATTAATAATTAAAAAAAAAAATTTGGTCCAACGACACAAGCTATGAAAAATAGACAAAAGTTACTCTATCAAAAAATACCGAAAACTCATTCAAATCATTTTTAATTACTGTTTAAACCGAAAATTTACCTACGCCATGTTTGATTGAAATCATATTTTCTAGTTAAAGATTTAGGTATTGATAAATGAGGTCTTGAAAATTCCTGTTTTGGTAGAAAAATAGTCTTTGCATTGAAAATTGAGCTGTTTGGTTAAAAATGTATCTATTTTGTTCAAATTTGAATTACTTTGTTGAAGATGCAGCCATTTTTTAAAGACATTTTTTAGCCGCGAATTCAACTATTTTTTTTTAATCATCCTTCTGGATTAAAAATGTATCTTTTATGGTAACAAAAGTCATATTTTTTGATACAACAATAACTTTCGGTTTAAATTTCGTTTCTACGAAACGGTTAAATTTGAAACTGAAGAGGAAGTCTTTTTTAAAAGAATTGTAAAAGTTTCAACGAAATATAAAAATATATAACTAAAAAGATAATGAGCAGGAGAAAGTTTATGCAAAATTGGCAAAAATTATTTAAATTAGTGTAACAAATCGTGATAAACTATCTCGACCCCCCCCTTGAGATATTACATAATTTAAGTACAGTCCCTTTTCTCTTTCGAGAAAAATCCTAAAGTTTGTTTATAATGCTGATTAATCATCTTCCCCAAATGTTGCATAATTTTGTAACTTTGAAGAATAAAAATTTGTATTAAAATCTTTATCCTTAGATGGAGGGAAACTTTCACACGCAACCCCCATGGGTTTCTAGTAGGGTATTAATAACAGGGACGTCTAGACCAAAGTAATCAGTCGAAATTAGAATTTGGGATAAATCAACGTCAAGAGGCTTCCTAACCTGGCTCAAAGGCGATGGTATTCGAAGACTCTGGACCTTTCGAATGTCTCCTGATTACTTAAGAAAGTCAGGAGCACTTGACGTTTCAAGTGGAATTCGTTTACATGTCCCACGATCAACTATACACAAGTACGCCCCAGTTTACATGAACCATCCGAGATTTGTTTGCATATCTCTACCCCATTGGCCTATCGGTTAATGTACATATCATGGCGCACCATGTGTTCAGCCTGACTCAATATTATGACATCTTTAGAAATTGTTCCATCTGGCGAAGGGTCTTAAACATTCAGCCCTTTTGTCGAGAAGCAATTATTTTTGTTTTTAAAAACAAAAGCAGAAAGGAAAATTTAGATAAGGTAAACCGAACACTTATAGGAGAACATAAAAAGTATTACTAATCCTGGGACAATAATAAATATCGTTGAGTATCTTTTGGGGCTATTCACTGAGAACTCATGTTAGCCTCTGTTAGTCAGACTACTAAGTACTGTCCCACTTCTGGGGTCTATTTCATAAAATTTACAAACTACAATTTACAAGAACAAGTCTAGGGAATTGTTACTTGTATCACAAGTGGGTGTTCTATAATGTCATTGTTACTTTTTACACGTTACAAATACGTCAACGCTTTTTACAAGTACACTCACCTTCCAGTTAAGTCAAAGCTCAGTCATGTCAAAGATCAGTTATATCAAAACACACCGCCCAGTTATTTCACATTTTACATTCACTCCACTTAGCAATATGTGGCATTTAGCAGCATGGACACATATACACATATGCACACGGCACACGTTTGAAGTACACTCGTTCATCTTCTCCGCCCCAACAGACAATGGTGGCGTTAAGGAGAATTTGACCTAATCGAACTGTTTTTATTTTTAATGTTTTGACTTAACTGGAAGTTGAGTGTAATATCGCGCAGTTTTACAAGTGTGCTGTTTAACAAAGGCTTCGTCTTGTAAGTTGCACTTGTGGCTTGTAGAAAAATTTCGAAGGGTCTTTGCGGTTTGGTAAAAGTGGTAAAACTTATATTTTAAGGAAGTTTGCTGAAATTTCTGACCGAGAAAATTGGATTATGATTTAACTAAAGAAGCACTTATTGAAGTTTAGATATCATTATCGGTTCTTCTGAAGTCGATAAAGAATTACATACGATAAAAGAAGTTTAGGAACGGCTAGCAAGCGTGTCTTTTTTTAAAACACTGATATTTTTTGCCTTTGTTTCCTTCGACACCATGGCACAAAATTTATCTTCTTCAAGAATTAATCACTGATACAGCAACACGTTTTGTCACATTTAGAGGTTAACAGCTATGATAAGTTGCGCGCGCAAGTGTACACGCGCCTCTAACTTGCAGGAGATATTGCTTATAATTAAAAGTGGGCATAAGACTCTTGTAAAACAGAAAATACAAGTGCTTGTAATTACAAGCAAATAACTTACTAACTTGTAACTTGTAGACTTGTAATTTGTATGAAATAGGCTCCTGAAGAGACTACTCACTACCCTAGCGAATCCCATAGTGACCACCTGACACCTGTGAGTTTCGGCGATAGCAGGCATTATGATTTGGTTGTCTGTCTTTCTTTCTCGCAGCATAAATAAGTGAGAGTGAGAAAGACAAGAATGGTCACGAACTAAAGATTATTTAATAATATTATTATTGATCACCCAGAAATACCACAGAAGTTAATAATATTATGAAATTTTTTTACCTAATTGCATTAACCACACATGAGTATTAATTTTATTTTAAAAAAGGGAACAATAAATAAAATTGTAAGGGATAGTAAAAAAATGCGTTATAATATTATTATTTTTAATAAAAAAACAATTGAATTCAACCAAACGAGATGAATTTTCAACCAAAACGGTTGCATTTTAACCACAAAAAAAGATTAGATTTCTATCAAAAATTGAATTTCTATCAAAATATGTATTTTCAGAAAAATAGATGAATTTTTAACCAAGAAAGATTCTCAACACCAAAATATGGTGTATGGTACAACTATTTGAATTAACTTTTTTTTAAATTCAACAACCTTCTAAAAAAATCGTCTTCCTGGCTTTAAAAATTGCCAAATAGTATTATTGTACACTTAGTATTTTTTTTGTGTGTTAAAAAGTGTACTATTTGGTTAAATATTCATATTATAAATTTATAAAATGCCATCTTTTTTGTATAAAAAAGAACTGTTTTGTTAAAAATTCAACTAATTCATTAAAATTAACTTTTTTGTGAAAAATGTGTCCTTTTTTATTGAAAAGTAAACGTATTTTTTTTAAGTTTCGTATTTTGAACTTGATAATTCATTTAGTGTCGTATAAAATTCAACTATTTGATTTACATTTTTTGAAACACCATATTTTGGTGTTGAAAATTTAACTGAAATCTTTCTTGGTTAAAAATTTATCTATCTTTCTTAAAATTTATCTTGTGGTATTAATCTCGTTTGGTGAAATTAAATTGTTTTTTATTAAAAATAATAATGTTATAACGCATTTTTTTCTAGCCCTACCATTTTATTTATTGTTCCCTTTTGTTTTGATAAAAATTATTCTCATTTATGGTTATTGCAATCACGTAACAAAATTTTATAATATTATCAACTTCTGTTATGAATATATTAATGTTTTGCATTTGAAAAATGCTGTTTATAATTATTTTTATTATTTTTTAATTATTTATTTTATATCTATATCATTTATTTTAATTAAATTTCGCAGTATTGTTTTAGTGAAATATGAAAAATATTGTTTGTAAACTCCTTGCTTACCGGTCAATTGATTATTTATGCTAAAAATTTGTCCAAATAACTTTATTGCAACCATATTGCAAGTTGCAATTTTAGTTCCAAACTTTCCCAACTGCTTACCTTCAGGTAAGTAATTTAATGGTAACTAATAAATTTAATTTTTCAATAAAAATTAGTGGGTATGCATAAAAATTTATTATGATAGATTAATAATTAATATTATAGATATTAATAAGATTATTATCACTGATTTACTTAAAAATTCAACTGTTTCGTTGTAAATTAACTTTTTTGTTAAAAATTTAAATTTTCAATTTAAAAATATAATTTTTTTAACTGAAGAGTGTTTTTTGGCAATAAAATTCATTATTTTTGGAAAAAAGTATACTAATACGTTTCTGATTTTGAATTAATTTTGATTAGAATTAAAACATAAATTGGAAAAAGCGTTTTAACAATTTAAATTATTTTTTGCTTAAAAATTTTATTATTTTTTTGCAAATTGAATTGACTAAAAATCTTGTTTGAATAATATTTTAAATATTTAATTAAAAATTCGCATTGTTTGTTCGCAAATTGATCTTCTTCATTATAAATTTCATCTTTCTCGAGAAAAAATGCAACCTGTTGGTTGAAAATTAATCTGTTAAGGTTGAGGGTTCAACAGTTTGATTAAAAATTCGTTGTCTTTTTCGAATCAATTCAACTTCTTTCAATTTGTAATAAAAATCTTTCCTGGTTATAATATCAACTACCATAATTCTTAATAAGAATTCATTTTTTTGTTTAAAAAATTTTAATTTCAAAATATAATTCTTTAAAAGAAAAGTCGTTTTCTTGGCATGGAAATTCAATATTTTTGGTTGAAAAGTATACTATTACATTTCTGAGTTAGAATTTATCTTAATTGAAACTAATACATAAACTGGAAAAAGTTTTCAAACTGTATTTCAAATACAAATCTCGAATTAAGTTTAAAAATTATTTTAAACACAAAAATGTCTTTCACACTATAAAAAATGACTTTTTAACAAAGTAATTTAATTTTCAACAACATAATTCAAGTTTTAACATAATAGTTAAATTTTAAAACTAATAAGATAAAAATTCCCCAAATAAGTTCTACAGCTTATATTTTAGTCAAAAAGACGTATACCAAAAAACTTTAAAACCAAAAACACGAATTTTCTCTTAAAAAATTGAATTTTAAACCCCGAAATATGACTTTTTAGCAAAAAATTAATTTTTCACAAAAATGGTGGATTTTTACTCAACAAAACTAAAATTTCACCCCAATTAAATTATTTTTTTAACAAAGGAGAAGAATTTCAGATACAAATCTCAAATTTGAAAAAAAAAATTTTTAACACAAAAATATCTTTCACGCCATGAAAAATGACTTTTTAACAAAATAATTTAATTTTTAATAACAAAATGAAGTTTTAACGTAATACTTAAATCTTAAAACTAATTAAATAAATTCCCAAATGAGTGATATAGTTTATATTTGAATAAAAAAAACGTATACAAAAAAATTTTAAACCAGAAAGACGAATTTTTTCAATAAAAATTGAATTTTAATCCCAGAAATATGACTTTTTAGAAAAAATTCATTTTCCATGAAACTGGTGAATTTTTACTCAACAAAACCAAAATTTCACACCTATTAAATTATTTTTTCTAACAAATGAGAAGAATTTTGGATACAAATCTCAAATTTAAAAAAAAAATTTTTAACACAAGAATATCTTTCACACTATGAAAAATGACTTTTTAACAAAATAATTTAATTTTTAACAACATAATTAAGGTTTTAACATGATACTTAAATCTTTAAACTAAAAAGATAAATTCCCAAATGAGTCCTATAGTTTATATGTCAATAAAAAAAACTTTAAAACCAAAAACACGAATTTTTTCAACAAAAATTGAATTTTAAAGCCAGAAATATGACTTTTTAGCAAAAAATTAATTTTATACGAAACTGATGGATTTTTACCCAACAAAAATAAAATTTCACACCGATTAAAGTGTTTTTTTTTAACAATGAAGGAGAATTTTCAAAAAAAAGATCCATTTTTAAAAAATGAAAAAAGAACATTTTTAGTTAAAAAATTAATTTTAAACACAAAAAAAGACTTTTCGACTAAACAGTTGAATTTAAAAAAATGATTAACAATGTGTTTAAATTTTACCCATGTAGTTGAATTTTCAATTAAAAAAGATTATTTTTTGATAAAAATAGTTAAACTTTTAACCAAAGAGATGAATTTTTAAATAAATATATAAAGCTTAATTAAACATTTTTACGTAACATACTGATTTAAACAAATCTGCCAAACAAAAAAGTTAAATATACTCAAACAAAAAAAGTCGTTTTTAAATAAAAATGCCATTTTTGTATATAAAAAATGAAATTTCTAATAAAAAAAGGCATTTTTAAATAAAAAAGATACATTTTGTGAAAAATATTAGAATTTCCTGTTTTAAAAATATCAGACTACATTTTACGAACAAAATATGCATTTTTAAATAAGAAATAAGTTTCAACGAAAAAAATTTAATTTCCAATCCAAACAGGATGACCTTTTACAAATAGGGTTTGATTCTCTCCTAAATAGTTGCATTTTTATCCAAAAAATTAACTTTCTTTTAAATCAGCAAAATTTTTATTTTTGAAAAACAACAAAATTTTTCAATAAATAGTTGAATTTTCATCAAAAATCGATTCCAGTTGATTTTTCAAGAGAAAAATATGTAGTTATTTAGAGTTTTATATTTTGCTTTCTCTTTAGGGAAGGTTACAATTCTGATTTATTTTTAATGACCAAGGCCTTATTTTATTCTTTGAAGAAGTATCTACAATTCTGTTTGAGTGATATTATTTAAAATTTAAACTATGATTATTTATAAAAAATATTAATTTCATGAATTCTCAATTCATTTTTTTAAATAAAAACAACCCCCATAGCAATTTAGACAATCCTTCAAAGAATATAATGAGGGCTTGATCATCAGGAATAAATAAAAATTTTAACTTTTCCCTAAGGAGAAAAAAAAAATAAACCTTTAAATTGCTACTGTTAAATAAACAATTTTAACCTAAATTATTTTTTTTTTGAAGTGTGCTTAGAAGCCTTTATCAATATTCACAGAAATTAATAATAGATTTTTTTTTGTCGATCTTATAAATCATTTTATATATTTTATATATAACTTTAAAAAAAGATCAATTTTCAGAAGAACAGTTACTTTTTTATCCAAGAAAGGTGCAATACTTCTACTAAAAAAGATGAAATTTTAAATAAAAAAGACCAAATTTTCAGAAAAAAAAATTTCATATAAAAAATGATTCAATTGACTTATCAGAAATAAAATATCAATTTTTTATAAAAGGTGAATATTCTACGAAGAGTTGAACTTTTGACTCAAGAAGAAAAATGCGAAATTTTCAAACAAAAAATAAAATTTATAACTAAAAAGCTAATCTTGAAAAACAAGTTTTTTGAATTTTTGCAAAATTACCTACATCAGTGAAAGACCTCCCCCCTAACGTAACAAATCTTGATTAGTGTAGGAGCCATTACCTGCCCCTAATTATAAAACGATAAAAATGAAGTATTTTTCGATAATTTTCAATTATAGTATTTTTTCAAAAAAGCGTGTGAGCCAGGTAAAAAGCAGCACACAGATAGCCCAGAAATACAAAACAAATGTATATGGCCCGTCCTGGGCAGGGGATGGTGGTGGGTAAATTTATACCGGATGCCAGCCACCTAATAACGTTATTGCCTTGTATAAACTATGGGCCCGCGAGCACAGTCGAGCACATTAAAACCGCCGTCATGGACCAAGTATAAATAATACCCGCGGTCATTTCCGATGCCGTATTTAGTTTATTAGCGGCGACCCGGGGATTTTTTGGCCGACGAACACTACTAACCGGCCGAATTACAGGATACAGTTTAATGCGGATCGAGCGCCCGCACACGGAAACGAGTGCTTTATGGTGGCGTCGAAAATCGCAGCGACCCTCTGTTAGTTATTCAACTGCAACTGAATCGACTCACTCGATTCAAATTCTCCTTTATCCATTATTCTCAAATATAATCCATCAAATCTGTTTCGAATTTATCCAATTTTCAGGAAAAATTAATTTTTTATCGATCGGAATAAAAAAAGTTCCAGTAGATTACCGGACAAGGTCCAGCTAAATTACTCTGCATGAGACAAATCAGTATTTAACTAGCATTTTAGGATTTTAGAAATTTGAATTATATTTAAATACAAATTAAAAATCCTATTTATGAGCCAACTTGGATAACAACGAACAAACAAAAAATGCTCGTATTGTAATCAAAAAATTCAGACAAAAATAAAAAAGTGGAAAGAAAAATAAAAATTCAGACAAGCACATTCCCTTTCTTCTTTTTTTCTTTCTTTTTATTATTATCAAATTACATTAAAAGAACATTGAATATAAAAATAAAAATAATATTTCCAACGTTTCGGTACTCATAAAGAAAAAAATCAGGAAGGGGATGTAGTTGGTTGTCTTCTCATTTTTCTTTCCTCGTTTTCGCTGTTGTCCAAAATTTTTTTAAAAAATTTGTTTCGATTGCAATAGAAGCATTTTTTGTCCGTTGCGGTCCAAATTTGGTCGCTGGATTCTTTTTTTTCAAGACTTTGTATCATTTTAAGTTCAGCAAAAAAAGATTCTGTTGGACTTTTTCGGAACTTTAATCCGTAAATCTCCAGGTGAAATAAAGAATATCTTAAGCTTTTTTGGTACTTTACTCCTATTTCAGCAGTTCCTATTGAAATTTTAAAAAAATATCAAAATTTTCCAAAAACAGAAATGCAAAAAATATTTTTGTTTTGGACAAAAATAAAAAAAGAGAAAAGAACAATCAGTAGGCAACAAACAAAATTCTCCTTGCTTTTTTTCTTATTTCTTTCGTCTTTTTTTATTTTATTATTATCAAATAATAATAAAAAAGCCTTCTTAAAAAATAATCCCCGACGTTTTTCGCTCTTATACAGCACCTTTATCAAGGCAAGAAAAATTAAAGCAGGTAGGTACAGCAACGAAACCACGATGCTCTCTTTTTGATATTCAAAAATCAAATATAGCAAAAAAAATGAATTTTGAACAAAATAGTTCAATTTTACCAATAATTTGAATTCTTGTTTAAAAAAAAGAAACATTTTCTATCAAAAAAGGAATAGGTAAATTTTTCATCACCGAAGTAATTTTTCTACCACAAAAAAGAGGAATTTTCAAGAAATGAAATTAATTTCTAAAGAGAGATGAATTTTTAAATAAAATTTTGAATCGTAAAATAAAAATGCATTTTTAAAAAAGTAGTTTAACTCTAAAATCTAGTTGATAAACTCATAAGCTAAAAGGTGAATTTTTCAAGGAAAAAATTAATTTCTACCGAGAAATTTTTTTTTTTTTTAATGTAAGAATTTT
>JAAAKG020000008.1:3344066-3359808 GCA_010014905.2 Druon quercuslanigerum | reverse complement strand
AATGTTCTAATTTTAATTTAAAAAAAGTTCAATACATTTAAAAAAACGACTTTTCAACTAAGTAGGAATTTTCATTCAAAAAATAAAAAAAAATTTAACAAAATTTGTGAATTTTCAACCAAATTTTTGAATTTTGTACCAAAATAATATAATTTTTAAAACCAAAAATATTAATTTTCAACAAAAAAGTTAATTTTCTATCAAGTTCTTGAGTTCTCAGGCCAAATACAAGATTTTGTTAATAAGTTTTTTTTTTTTTTGAAAATTCAATTTTTTTTGGAAACTTATTTTTTCTTAAAAATTCATTTTTTAATTTTAAAGGTCAATTAAATTCCTTTTTAACAGAAAATTCAACTATCATTTCTTAAATTAAAATTAAACCTTTTGTATAAAAATAAAAATCTACCTCTTTTGTTGAAAGTTTGAATATTTTGTTGAAAATTAATGTTTTTTAATGGATAATTATATTACTTCGGTAAAAGTTAAACTACATTATTAAAATTTTAATTTTTGTTTAAATGCTTGTGTCTTTGGTTGAGAATTTAACTGTGTATTGGAAAAAGCCTTTTCCTTGTTTAAAATTAATAAATAAATAAAAAAATAAAGTAATATAAGATACAAAATAAAATTAATAGAAAATAAATAAACATTATGTTCGAAAGTTAATTATTTTGTGGAAATATAAGTATTTTACTGAAAAGTCATATTTTATTACAGAAAAGACATTTTTTTGTTTAAAAAAAATGAATATATTTGAAAATTAAAAATTTGAATCCGAAATACTGTTTTATTCAGTTTATAAAAGATTATATTTTAAAAATATTACAAGATTATGATAAAAGCATCAGTTTTCTGTAAAATTAATATTTTTGCTCAAAAATAATATTTTGGTGTTATAAACATTTATTTCTTTCTTGGGTAAAAAATTCTTATTTGATCAAAATTCGTCTTTTGTTTAAAGATATTTTTGTAGTTATGGATTTCATCTTTTTAGAGTAAAATATAAACTGTGACCCGTTTTTGTTGGAAATTTACCTTCTGAGGTTGCAAATTCAACTATTATGTTTGAAAGTTAATTATTTTGTGGAAAATTTAAATATTTTATTGAAATGTCATATTTTATTGTGGAAAAGACATTTTTGATTGTGAATAAATGAATATATATGAAAAATTTAAATTTGAATTTGAAATACTATTTTATTCAGGTTATAAAAGATTCTATGTTAAAAATATTACAAGATTAAAATGAACTGCTTCAGTAAAAGTGAAACTACATTGTTAAAATTTTAATTTTTGTTTCAATGCTTATTGTCTTTGGTTTCAAATTTAACTGTGTGTTCGAAAAACCCTTTTTTTGTTTAAAATTAATTTTCCGACTGAAAAATGTAACTTTTCAATTTTTTTTAGATTTATTTCTTTATTTGAAAATTCTCCTTTTTTAGTACAAAAAAATAATAATCTTGGTTGAAAATTTCATGTTTATCAGGTAAAAATTCATCAGTTTTCTGTAAAATTATTATTTTTGTTTAAAAATCATATTTCGGTTTAAAAACCTTTAGTTCTTTCTTGAGTAAAAAATCCTTATTTTTTCAAAAATTGTCTTTGGTTTAAAGATTTCTTTGTTGTTATAACTTTCATATTTTTAGTTTAGATATAAACTTTGATACGTTTTTTTTTCGCAATTTATCTTTTGACGTTGCAAATTCAACTATTATGTTCGAAAGTTAATTATTTTGTGGAAAATTTAAGTAGTTTATTAAAAAGTCATTTTTAGTGTAGAAAATTTTTTTTTGGTTTTAAATAAATGAATATATTTAAAAATTTGAAATATGAATCTAAAATGCCGGATTTTTCCCGGCTACTAATATTTTTCAAGTAAACAATTTTAAATTAAATGCTGCTAAACTACCAAATTAGAATTTTTAAACTTTTATAAATTGTAGAGTTGAAAGATTCAGATTTAGTTCCAAAAATATAATCTCAAGATATCATTTTCAATGCTCTAAATAGAAGAGGAAATAAATTTATTTCATAATATTCAAAATTATACCATTTTCAGCAATTTTAAATTCTAAATTGATCTCAGAATTGGTTAAAAGTTAAAAATTTCTTGTGTAAATCCGGAATTTTAATTGCTTTTTAAAAATTCCCTGTTAGAATCAAGAATTTTAATTCTTTTCGAAAATTCTCCATTTTAAATAATTTTAAGAATTAGCTTTTTTGTAAATTCCTTGTTCCAATTCATAATTTAAATTTATTAGAAAACACCTCGTTTCGACACAGAATAATAATTTTGTTGAAAAAATTAAATTTTCCATTGAGAATTGTTATTCTCCTGGATAAATTCCAGTTTAAACTTAGAATTGGTTAAAAACTGAAAATCCCTTGTTCAAATCCGGAATCTTGATACTTTTCCAACATTTTCTTTTTCAAATAAGAAATCGATTTTTTTTAATTGTCTGTTCCAATTCATTAAAAAAATTCCCTGTTCCACCTCGGAATTTATTTAAATTTAAAAATTCCCAGTTCCAAGAAAAATTATAATTTTTTGGGACATGTACCAGTTTCAACTCAGAAATTGTTTAAATTTAAAAATTCCCTGCTTCAAGTCAGAATTATTATTCTGGATAAATTACAGTTCCAACTATAAATTTTTTAAATATAAAAAAAATTCAGTTTCCCTAGCAATCTTAAAAAATGTTATTATTCTTTTGTAGCCTGTTGAAATTTTTAAAAAGCTTCTCAACTTTCTGTTCGAAACCTGCCGAAATCTAAATTTTGTTTTAAATTAAGCCATGGGCTATTTAATCCGAAACTTTTAAATTAATTTTTTATTTTGTTAATTCTTCTAAACATCTCTTCAACTTATTTGAATGACTTACAAATTAAAATGTCTTGAATAAAACAATAAAATTGTAAAATTCAAAGTTTATTTTTGTTTTGTTTGGCTTTGAATATTTAATTTAAAATTTCTGATATTGAGTGAACAGTCAGATATTTCGAAATATGAAGTAATTGTTCGTTTTTTTATTTAAAAATATCAAAGGGAATGGTTTAAAAAAGGAATATTTTAAAACGGAAAATATTTAAAAACGGAAAATTTAATAAAAGCTTTTAAATTAAAATTTTTAATTCCCTGTTCCAATCCATAATGTAATTTTTTTTTTAAATTATCCCGTTTCAGCTTGGAATTATAATTTATTCAATTAAAAAATTCCCTGTTCCAGCTCGGAATTTATTTAAATTTATCTTTTGCTGTTGCAAAGTAAACTATTATGTTCGAACATTAAAGATTTTGTGGAAAATGTAACTATTTTATTGAAAATTAATGTTTTATTGTAAAAAGACATTTTTTTGGTTTAAATAAATGAAAATATTTGAAAATTTGAAATTTGAATCCGCAATACTATTTTATTCTGTTTAATAAAGATTCTATCTTAAAAATCTTACAAGATTAAAATGCTGCTGTATTTGAATATTTTTGATCCAGGAAAATGCAAAATTAGTCAATGAAAAATCAGGGAATTCTGAAAATGTTGGTGTGACAAGCCCTTATTTCTTTTTTGAGTAAAAAATCCTTATTTTTTCAAAATTCGTCTTTGGTTTAAACATTTTTTTGTTGTTATCAATTTCATCTTTTTAGATTAAAATATAATCTTTGACCCCCTTTTTGTTGGCAATTTATCCTTTGAGGTCGCAAATCCAACTATTATGTTCGAAAGTTAATTATTTTGTGAAAATTTAAGTATTTTATTGAAAAGTCATCTTTTATTGTAGTAAATAAATTTTTTGTTTCAAATAAATTAATATATTTGAAATTCTGAAATTTGAATCCGAAATACTATTTTATTCAGTTTATAAAAGATTCTATGCTAAAAATGTTACAAGATTAAAATGCACAGCTTCGGTAAGAGTGAAACTACATTGTTAAAATCTTAATTTTTGTTAGAGTGCTATTGTATTTGATTGAAAATTTATCTGTGTATTCGAAAAAGCCTTTTTTTAACTGAAAATGTACCTTTTCCATTTTTTTTAAGATTGATCATTTTAGTTGAAAATTCTCCTCCTTTAGTACAAAAAAAATGATTTTCTTGGTAAAAATTTTCATGTTTATTAGGTAAAAATTCATAAGTTTTCTTTAAAATTAATATTTTTGTTCAACAATCATATTTTAGTTTGATAAACCTTTATTTCCTTCTACAGTAAAAGATCCTTATTTTCAAAATTCCTCTTTGGTTTAAACCTTTTTTTGTTGTTATAAATTCCATCTTCTTAGATTAAAATATAAACTTTGACACGTTCTTGTTGGCTATTTATCTGTTAAGGATACGAATTCAACTATTATGTTCAAAATTTAATTATTTTGTGGGAAATTTAACTTTATTATAGCAAAGACATTTTGTTCGTTTAAGTAATAAATATATTTCAAAATTTCAAATTTGAATGCAAAATACTATTTTATTTATTTTATAAAAGATTCTATCTTAAAAATATTACAAGATTAAAATTGCTGTGGTATATAGAAAAATGCAAAATTAGTCAAGGAAAAATCAAGGAACTCTGAAAATGAACTAGCATAACTAGCAAAACCTTTCTGGAAACTAAAAATTACGTCCAGTAATAGTGTGTATATCAATTATTTTGAAATAAAATATATGCATTTTTGAACAATTAACTCAACAATCAAATATTTTTTTAAATGCTTAAAAAATATTTTTTGACAGTTCGTTACAGAATTGAGTCCCTAAAGTGTATGAGCATTTGAGTAGTGAGTGAATTTGTTGAGGATAGAACGATTGACATTAACATCAAAATTGACATCAAAATTGGTATCAAAATTGACATCAAAATTGGCATCAAAATTGACATCAAAATTGACATAAATTGGTAAGCAACAAAGTGGAGTATCGACCATTGATATTAACGAGCTCGTCATCAAAATCCACTGGCACCACATGTGTTGCGTGTTTCGAGGCGGAACGATTACAGGGCGTCAAATATGCTGCGGCGCCGGCTGTACGTGCAATATGCAATAGGTACCTATTGCACAAATCACATGCATTATTGACTACGATTGTATTTCCTGACGCGCCAACGAGATCTGCATTGTTCCCCTTCATTCCCAACATCCGCAGATCAATTTAATCGCATACATAGTCAGCTTTTACCTACATCTCGATAAACTTTTTAAAAATTCTTTATTCATTTTTTATTGATAAAGTGACTGTGAAATAAAAATTAAATACGAACGTTTATTTTTATCTGACAAGGCAAGGTCCCGAGGTGTACCTTACCGATTTCTTTTATCTTGCGATATGTTGTAGTACTTCAAAAAATACTAGACACGTATTTTTTTAAAGTGCTAATTCTTCGATTTAAGGGGTGAAAATCGCCATAAAAGTTCACCCTTAGAAACAGTTTTTTTCAATATCTAATGAACTATTTAGAGTTTTTTGATAAAATTTATGTCAAAATCTTTCTTTTGGAAATGCGTCCATATGATCATAGTTTTTGTGCAAAAGGGTTGCAATCCTTTATTTAGGGGGGGGGGGGATTAATTTGCTTTTTTTACTATGTCTCCATAGAAATTGTATAAAATCAGCTTGATTGGGTTAAAAATTGAAGTTTCATGAACAAATTGAAATATTTAGTTGATGAGTTTCGAGAATTTCGGTAACAAAATTTTTTAAGGGTGTCTTACCGCTGGACTTGTTTTATTGTTTTGCGCTTATATGGCATGTTATTCGTTAAATAACTTTTGAGCATTATTAATTATTACACATATAGAAACTGTAAATGATTGTTCACAATCAGAAAGTTAAAACGAAAAATTCAAAAAAGAATTTAACTTGTACTTTTAATAATCCTTTAAATTCATCAATTAATTTTTTTACTGAAAAGCTTGATACTCCGAAAAAAGTAAATTAATAATTATATTAAAGTGCAATAAAATATGCTGATTGACATTCTTAATGCTCGATGTCTAATATTCATTGCGAAATCCCAGGTTGTTCCAATATTGCAATTGTTCGATGTTCTTGGTGAAAAAAAGCATTATGATTGAAACACGTTTTCAATGATTATCATTATTGTTCCATATATAAACCCTAATGCAGTTTAATTTATAAAATTTACATAAATAATTGAATTGTACCATTGCCATTTCAAATATTAATTGTGAAAACATTGTTTGCTGAAGAAACCATTCATAATAATAAATTCTGGATGAAAGCAACTAATACTATGTGTATACTTTTTGTCCACAACTTTATATCTTAAAATGTAAGTCAACTTCATATGTTGAAAAAAAATTAAAGTAAAAGTATATTCTATGCTCATACTATTTTTAACCTTTTTTACACGTTTTCTAAAACATTATATTCATAATATTCGAATATATTGACTGTTGCAGACAGCGTGTAATATACGTGTGCAAAGTTAATGATTCAGATTTTATCTTAAAATACTCCCAACTTGTGAAACTGGAGTGTGAGATCTAAAATACTGAACAAATTTTCAAAATTTACTGCTCAAGAATCGCTGCTAAAATTGAAAATTTTTATAACGATTTTACACCAGCAAAATACAGTTTGATGCAAAAACGCCTAGGGGATTTTCTTCTTGAGTTTTTCATAGAATTGATTGGTATATTCATATTAAAAAAATTAAATTTTTGAAAATTTATAATTTTTTGTAATAATTTTACATAATCAAATTGGAGTCTGAAGAAAAAACATTATAAAGGTTTTTTTCTCCACTTTTTTAGTAGAATCGATTGGCACAATTGTTTTTTTTTAATAAAATTTTTTACAATATGTTTTAATAATTTTTTATAAACAATTACAAATTACAAAAGGAAATACAAGTCAACTAAATATTTCTATTAAAAAACTTTAAATTGTTAATGAGATATTGAAAAAAAATGTTTATAGGGGTGAAATTTTAGGGTGATTTTCACCCCTTAAATTTTTTGCAGTACTACAACATATCGCAAGATGAAAGAAATCGATGAGGTACACCTCGGAACCTTTCCTTGTGAGTCCCGAAACAGTGGAAGTGGTCACGCGGTAGCTTATAATGATGTAATGGTCGTGCGGTAGCTGATAATGAGTAATGGTCGTGCGGTAAATAAAAATGGTTTAATGGTCGTGCGGTCACCAACAATATTATCGCAAGTTTTCACCAGTAAATTGGTAAGTAGAAATAGAGATCAGCTTCTGAGAGCAATGAAGGAAAAAGTCATATTTTGGTAAGCTAAAAATGTTTTTTTAAACGTCACAAAGTGTCATATAGAAGGACGTCAAAGTTTCAAACTAAAAAGAAGATTTCTAAAAATAATTGTGTAATGTTCGTGCGGTAGCTGATAATGAGTAATGGTCGTGCGGTAAATAAAAATGGTTTAATGGTCGTGCGGTGACCAACGATTGTATCGCAATGAAGGAATGTGTGATATTTTTGTAAATTAATTTTTTTTAAGTTGAATTTTTCACACAAAATTTCATTTTCAGCCGACAGAGTTGATTTTTCAAACAAGAAATATAAACTTTCTACAATAAAAGATCAATTTTCTATCGAAAAAGGCGAATTTTACACAAAATAGTCGAATTTTCGACCAAACGAGAAATAATCGAAAAAATAACATTAAAACTCAATTTAACTTGCAAAGATTAATTTCCGATCCAAAAGATTATTTTTTTACCAAAAAATTATTTTAAATAAAATATATGCATTTTTAAACAATTAATTAAATTTTCAACTCACAAAGATACAATCACAAACAAAAATTAAAAATTTTAATCTGTAGTTAAAAAAACTAATCTTTAATGAACAAAAATTTCAAAACCAGTTGAATTCAACTAGAAAATACTATTTTTTACTAAAGATTTTCATCCTCGACGAAATAACTGAATTTTCAGCAGGACAGTTATTTTTTTAAACTTAAAATTTCAATATTTTAGAAAAAATTTAACTTTTAAACCAGGAACAAAAAATTTTTAACAGAAAATTTAATTATTATCAATCAAGAAGTATACATTTTACACGAAAGTTTTGAATTTTTAACTAACAAAGATCAATTTTGAGTAAAAAATTAAATTATTCAGTTCTCAGTTTAAAAAAAAATAATTTTTAACAGACAAAAAATTAATTTTCCATCTGTTGACTTCAACTAAAAAATATGACCCTTGACCTGCACAGAAGAATTTCCAATCCAAAAAATTAATTTTTTACCAAAATTTGAACTTTTCACACCATAAATGCATTTCCTATGAAATAGGTGATTTTGAAATTTATAAACAAAAATTTAACCAAAAATAGAATAGCTACATTTTCAATCAACTAAAAAATTAATTTCTTTAAATTTTTTTAATTTTTATTACCGCAAGATAAATCGTCAATGAAATACATGTATTTTAAACAAAAATCTATTACAAAATAAAAAAAAAATAATTTTAACGCACTAGTTAAATTTTCTAGAAAAAAATCAACGTAAATAGTTTCCAACGAAATAGTTCAATTTGAAATTTATAAACGAAAATTTAATCAAAAATAGAATAGCTACATTTTGAACTAAAAAATTAATTTTTAAAATTTTTCTAAAATTTACTACAAAAAATAAAAAAATAAACATAAGTTTAACGTACCAGTTAAATTTTCTAGAAAAAGAAATCAAATTAACAACGAGTTGAATTCAAAAATAAAAAAAATAATTTTAAAAAAACTAATGGATTATTTAACCAAAGAGGTGAATTTTTCAAAATAAGATTAATTTTTCACATAAATATACGAATTTTTAAGCGGTCAGTTAATTTTTTAAACATAAAAACCAAATTTTTTTCAACGAGATAAGAAAACATTTTTATCGAAAAAGTTAATTTAGAATGAAAAAAAGCATTTTCAGAGAAATAGTTGAATTTTCAATTAAAAACTATAAACTTTTAAGCGAATTGTTATTATTAAATTTTAAGTTTAAACAACTAATTTTCAACAAAATAAATGAAAAGAATTTTAATCAAGTAGAATTCAGTGGAAAATGACGAATTTAAAAAAAATGGAAAAACTTGCAACCAAAGTTAAATATCTAAATTTTTATATAAAAAAATTCAGTTTTTACTTTAAAAAAATTAGTTTCTAAATAAAAAGACTAAAGATTCAGATAAATAGTTGTTTTCTTAAACCAAATAATCTAATTTTTTAAAATTAATTAAAAGTAAATTAATTAAAATAATAATTTTAATTTCAAGTAAAAAAGACGATATATTCGAATTTTTAAAAAAAGAAAATGATTTCTCAGCGAAACGTGTTTTATTTGATTTTAAAACCAAACAAGATTTTAATTTCAAATAAAAAAAAATTAAGTTTAACCAGAAAATACGAATTTCGAACAAAATACATGAATTTTTAACCAGAAAATGTAGGTTCTCACGGAAAAATATCAGTTTTCAACAAAAACAAAAAAAATGAATTTTTAACAAAATAGTTAAATTTTAAGCTATAATTATGAATTAAGAGAAGAAATAAATTTTGAACAAAGGAGTTCAACATTTAACCAAAAAGTTGATTTTGCAACCAAAAAGATTAAATTTCTAAAAAATGATAAATTGTCAAAAAAAAAACTGAATTTTTAACCACATAGTTCAATTTTTAGCCAAGTAATATGATTTTTCAACTAAAAAAGATAAAATTTATTAAAAAATGTAATAGTTAAATTTTCATTTAAAAACCAAAGACTTACATTTTCCTCTATCAGAAAATGATAAAACTTCAATAAAAAAAAAACTGAATTTTTGAACGAAGTTGTATTTAGAAGACTTGTCAGGTTTATTTCCTTGTATTTTTTGATAATCTTGAACATATGGATAGCTGAAGGGCTACAAATTGGGACTCTTTAAATATTTATAGTAGATAAGGCATAACAAACAGGTGGGTAGATATATACTGACAAAACTGTCGGACAAGGCGGAAGAGATAAATTTCTACATAATGGGTCGATAATAGCTATATCTCTATTTTGAATCTTTTATTTTTTTATATATTTATATTCAGCAAAAAAATATTTTATAACTCTTTTAAAAGTAAAATTCAATATAATAGATAATTCTGGAATAAGGAAAAAAAGTTTACAAATCGCTACAACATATCTTAGTTTTGAATAAAATAATTTTTTAGCTGTAAAACTAACAATTGTATTGTCAAATATCGTATATTTAAAGAGAATAAGGAAAAAACTAAAATTAGACGAAAAAAAAAGAAAAAACGCAGGGGAATAGGGGAAAAATTTTGAATTCTATTATGATTAGTTCCGCAATTATTTTCGAACGGTCCGGTAGTTCTTTTGGAACAGTTCCGTATTTCTTTTGGAACAGTTCAGTAATTCTTTCGCAACAGTTCGGCAATTCTTTAAGAACGTAATTTCTTTCTTTAATTTCCGTAATTTCTTAAGAACAAATTTTAGCCTTCTACAATTTGAACATTAGAGACAAATAATTTTGTGGATGTAAAACTAACAATTTTATCGGAAAATATCGTATATTTAAAGAGGATAAGGAAAAAACTAGAATTTGAAAAAAAAGAGGAAAAAGAAATGCAGGGGAATTTGGGAAAAACTTTGAATTCTATTATGATTAGTTCCGTAATTATTTTGGAACAGTCCGGTAGTTCTTTTAGAATAGTTCGGTAATACTTTTGGCACTGTTCGGTAATTCTTTTAGAACAGTTCGGTAATTTCTAAAGACCAAATTTTATCCTTCTTTAATTTGAACATTAGGGTGGCAGTTTTAAACAAAGAAATTTTTTTGGTCATTTTCGGGTTTTTTCCCGGTTTCCAAACATTTTTCACGGTCAATGTAATTTAAAAAATCGAGCACTAAATCAAAAAAAATTTCCATTCCAAGTAATAAAAAATGAACTGAAAGTTCTTTCACTCAACAGTTTTTTATTCAAATATTCAATAATTTTCACGTACAAAATGGAAGCTACTAACACTTTTCAAGTGAACAATTTTAAATTAAATGCTGTTAAACTGCTAAATTACCAATTTTAAACTTTAAAAAATATTAGAATTCAAAGATTCAGATTCAGTTCTAAAAATATAAATCCAAGTTATCATTTTTAATGCCCTAAATTCAAGAATAAATAAATTAATTTAAAAATATTTAAATTTATACCATTTTCAGCAATTTTAAATTCTAATTCAAGTTCAGAATTGGTTACAAATTCCCTTTTAAAATCCAGAATTCTAATTCTTTTCGAAAATTATCCATTTTAACAGATTTTAAGAATTACATTTTTTTGTAAAATTTTCTGTTCCAATTCATAATTTAATTTATTAGAAAACACCTCGTTTCGATACAGAACAATAATTTTTTTGGAAAAAGTCAATTTTTCATTGAGAATTATTATTTTCCTGAATAAATTCCATTATAAACTCAGACTTGGTTAAAAAATGAAAATCCCTTATTCAAATCCGGAATTTTAATATTTTCCTAAAATTTTCCTTTGCAAATAAGAATTTCAATTTTTTTTAAATTCCCTGTTCCAATCCATAATTTTAATTTTTTCTCGAAAATATCCCGTTTTAGCTTAGAATTAGAATTTATTTAATTACAAAATTCCCTGTTCCAGCTCGGAATTCATTTAAATTTAAGAATTATTGGTTCCAAGTCAGAATTATTATTCTGGTTAAATTCCAGTTCCAAATATAAATTTTTAAAAGATAAAAAATTATTTTTAATTTCCCTAGCAATCTTAAAAAATGTTCTTATTTTTTTGTAGTCTTTTAAAATTCTTAAAAAGCTTCTAAATTTTTTTTATAAATCTGCCAAAATCTAAATTTTGTTTTAAATTATGCCATGGGCTATTGGATCCGAAATTTTGAGAAGAATATCCGGATTTTTTCGGTACTTGTAGACACTTCCTTTAAATTATTTGAAATCATTTCAAATTTTTAATTAATTTTTATTTTGTCAAATCTTCTAAATATCTATAAAACTAACTCGAATTTTTTCGAAAAATAATGAGTGTTCTAGTGTTATTTATACATCAAAATTCAACGATTTGACTTAAAAATTAAAATTTCTTAAATAGAACAATAAAATTGTAAAATTCAAAGCTTATTTTTGTTTTGTTTAACTTGAAATATTTAATTTAAAATTTCTAATGTTAAATGAACAGTCAGATAATTGTAAATATAAATTAATAGTTTTTTTTTCTTATTTTAATTAATTGCATTTTTAAGTTATTGAAAAATTAAGAATAGTTTATAAAGTTTCAATACGGTGTTTACATCTGTTTAAGACATTCCAATTGAAATGATTTATTGTTTGACATTAAAATCTGGAAATTCTAAAATTGTGAAATGATGCCAAATCGTTTTATGCAATCAATTATCATTTATTTTTCAAATTTTTAAGTAGAATTTAATTTTAAAAATTATTAATTTGTTTATATACACAGTTGATCAACTAACAATGTTTGTTATAAAAAAATTTCGATTTTAAACGCCTCTAATTTTTTATTTTTCAAGTCTTCGAAACTCCATTTATAATTCTTTCAAATTAAATGGCTGCTCAAGAATATAAAATAAAAAATTGTTGTAGAGAAAGGTTTTGGAATTACGTAATCGAAACTAAATGATATCATATGAATTTAACTTATTGTGGCGTTCCGCGATGATCATTCTTTCATATTAAAAAAGAATTATATTTTTATCTGCAAAATTGGATTTGTGATTAGGCTGTAAAGGGAGAAATAAATCGCCTATTTTAGAACGTGCGGTCTGCCCAAGAAATCCAGCCCCACCACTTTCTACCCATCTTTTAGCTCTGAGTCCGTGTGACTCTAGAGCTCGTCTGATTCGCTGAACGCGGATCGAGAAGAGCTTGCTGTAAGTGGAGGGGATGAATTCTTGAGATTATCCCTACTCACTGAGTGTCTGACTGCGATCGTTTCTTCAACCTCTTCTACTGAAAAATTTTCCTGCTAACCCTGATGGACTCTTTCCTCGCGGGACGTAAAAATTATCCAAAAAAATTGTTTAAATCAAAGTTGGACGGTTTTTTTTTTCTAGAAATTTGAAACATTCCTGGCCAAAAAAGAAATTCCCGGTTTTCCAAAACGGGTTAGCGGGTGTTATGGTTCTTTCTTCTCTGCAATTTTAACCCCTTAAGTTGGGGGGTGGAAAATAACGGATGGCAGATTCGATGCGTACATCCGCACGGAGCAATTGAACGGCGAATGATTCAATTTGTCAGCCCAATGAGTTTGTCAGGTGCCACTCCACAGCTCCCGGCAGCGCCTCTATCTGTTGGTGGTACTCTCGAATTGGATTTGAATTAACGTTGCGCGTATTGCCACGCATTACACACTAGAAATATCGCAAATCTCTCGCACGGCATCCAATTACTTGTTTCTCGAAACAATGCGCGGAGTGCGAGCGAGTGACGAGCGACGCATTCGTGGCACCACGTTTTCAACATAATGGAGAACGCTGTATCAACGCGGGGCGTTTCCGTTTCCGCGATTCTACGCAGACACGTACGCACGCGCCCACATAAATGTATTTTGCACACAAACACGTTTTGCAACCTGAAAAAACATTTTTTTCATCACTGTTTTCCTTTTTCCTTCTCTCATTTCAGAGACTCATATGTTCCATTGGGAAGAGCTTTTCGTTTATCGCTGTATAATCAAGTCGAACGTCATGATGTATGGAAATCTTGTTTATTATAATCGTTCAAAAATTGATTGTAATATTTTTTTCCCGTTTTTTATCAGATCATATTATTATTAAAATTATCTGTATTTAGTTGAGACTAGATATTTCTTTTTAGTATTAGGCATGGAATTCGAATCAGGAATTAATTTTTTATTTCACCCTCAGAAGCAAATTTAATAGGGTGTAAAAAAATAATTTAATTGAGAAATAGAAAACTGCGAGTTCTTTAGCCTAATTATTATCTTTATTAATTTTATTAGTTTAATTTAGTAAAAATAGTTTATAATACACAAAATAATACTTTTTGCTAGAAGTTAGATATTTAAATCAATCTTTTGCTGTGTTTTTTATTTATGAACAAATAATAAACAAATATCAACAGAATCATTTTCTTATAAAATCGCTTTCCTTTTGTGGATATATATTTCTTTGAAATAGAAGCAGATATTTTATTTTTTCTCTCAATTTTATTTATGTATAGCATTAAAATTAACTTTTCCTTAAATTAGTTACTAAAAGCATTTAAATTTACATTGTTATTTTTTAAACAGTTAAAAAATACTTTTTGATGTTCATTATTATTCTTTTATAATTAAAAATCAAATAAAAGCTGAAAATATCAAAAAGCTGCATTTGTCTAGCATTATTAGAAAAGAATATAATTATAAACAATAACAAATTGTTTAAATAATTGTGTCTGTTAACTTGCATTAATAATTACCTTCCTCAGTACACAGTGAACAAAAAGTGAATTTTTTTCTGAAAAAAGATCTTCTCCTTCGCTCTGCTGGAAATCGAACCAAAGAACTTTTGATTTCAGGTCGGGTGCTTTTCCATTAAGCTCCTAGACAGATCGAAAGAAGAATCATTTTTCATAAATACACGTATAATTTTGCTGGGTGTTACGTATTTAAATTTTTCAAAGGATCTGTATTATCATCAGAGAATCACGGAAATTTTTAACGTCTTTCTAGACTAGATGTACCTACAAATTAAACATTTTAAAAATTATATTTTCTTCTGAAAAAAAGATCATCTCCTTTGTTTCGTTAGGAATCGAACAAAAGAAATTTGAAATTGTCGGTCGGGTGCTTTTCCATTGAGCTACTAGACAGATCGAAAGAAGAATCCTTCTTCAGAAATACACGTCTAATTTTGATAGGTGTGACGTATTCAAATTTTTCAAGAGATCCTTATTATCACTATAGAATAGCGGACATTTTTAACGTCTTTCTAGACTAGATGGAGCTATAAATTAAACATTATTAAAAAAACACAATGTTTTCTGAAAAAAGATCTTCTTCATTGTTTCGTTAGGAATCGAACTAAAGAAGTTCCGATTGCAGGTCAGGTGCTTTTCCATTAAGCTATTAGGCAGATCAAAAGAAAAATCCTCTTTCAAAAATACACGTATAATTTTGCTGGGTGTTATGTATTCAAATTTTTCAAGAGATCGGTATTATCATCAGAGAATAAAGAAAATTTTTAGCGTCCTTCTAAACTAAATTGAGCTATAAATTACACATTTTTAAAATTACATTTTTTTCTGAAAAAAGATCTTCTCCTTTGTTTCGTTAGGAATCGAACAAACCAAGTTCCGATTGGCGGTCGGGTGCTTTCCCTTAAGCTACTAGGTAGATAGAAAGAAGAATCCTTTTTCAGAAATACACGCATTATTTTTCCAAGTGTTACATAATCAAATTTTTTAAGGGATCGGTATTATCGTCAGAGAATAACGGAAATACTTAACGTCTTTCTAGACTAGATGGAGCTATAAATTAAACATTTTTAAAATTACATTTAAAAAAAAAGATCTTCTTTGTATCGTTAGGAATCGAACAAAAGAAGTTCTGATTGCCGATCGGTTGCTTTTCCCTTAAGCTACTAGGGATATAGAAACAAGAATTCTTTTTCAGAAATACGTGCAACATTTTTCCAGGTGTTGCGTATCCCAATTTTTAAAACCGACCTGTCATAGCAACAGAGAATAAGGGAAATCCTTAAACTATTTATAGGCTAGAAATAGCT